>CALNVZ010000649.1:16446128-16500180 GCA_940671915.1 Paracentrotus lividus | reverse complement strand
TGAGTGAGATTTTAGGTCAAGGTCTGCGACGCAAAGATTAAGACTACGCGTGAGTAGAGAGACAATTGACACAGTGACGTCATAGATAGTAGTGTCGGAGGAAATCTTTTTCAGTTTCACAGGCTGCCAATCTTCAGTCTGTTTTGTGGCTTCCGTGCGGACAGAATCCTTCAATTTCTATCAACGCAATATAACAACATGGATCATATGAATATGGTGCTACCCTGAAATGGTTTATATTAAGGGTGATGTACAAGAAAAAACCATGTATAACTTTTCGGAATATTATTTTTTATGTAGCAATGACCCCCAAAAATGTTGGTCTTAATAGGGCTACAAGATATAATAAATATTTTGCAATTTAAGTAAGTAAATGTCACGAGAGGTCAAAAGGTTGCACAGAAATTGACCCTCTGGGCAGAACGCTTTTCGGTAAAATAAGAATAACAAAGTTTCAATTACTTCAACTAAATTTGATTAACATAAAGCCAAAGTTAATGAATAGACTCAAGAGAATTTATTCCTCTTTTATTTGACGTATAAACATCTTTCATAACTATCACGCATGACCCGCGCAGTGTTCATTTTACAAAAACGCTTACTGACCATTTTTTACCAAAAAGTAGCCATTTTCTGTATAATGTCTGCTACTGACGACGGTGCTATGGCATATGTGAAACTACAAAACAAATAAAATTATTTTGATTTAGAAATTGTTAAGACTTAATAAAACAAGGTGCAATGATTTCGTCAGGGTCACTCTGATGGCACACATTGACCGGCAATAGCTGTAACATACATATATCTTAGCAACGGGTTGCTCTATGTAACTTATTTTTCCCTAGCAACAGGCTATTTAGATCATGTTATTTCGGAATAAGATTTTAATTACAGTTCTGAGCATCAGAATAGTATTTTATTGGCGTTCACTCCACTGCACTATAGTTTTTGGCTATGTAACGTTGCTAAGCAAACATTTTTAATATCAAGTCGGGCATAGCAACTCGAATCTTCTGACTACGACAAAAAATTGAATTCAAAGTTTACATAAACTGTTGTTAATTTGGACCTTCATGACTTTTGAAAATTATATTCATGTAACATGGTCTTGTGAATAAACACAAGCACAAGCTTCATACCACACCCACACACACCCACGCCCTCACCCCTCTCACACTCGCACACACCCTAAAATAAACACACCCAACATACACGCACACTCATATTTTTAATACGGTCCCCATGACTTTTTGAAAATTATGTTCGTGCAACCATTGGTCTGGTGAATTAACAAATAACAAGCACCATACACACACACACTCATACCCTCTCACCACTCAACTTTCACAAACAATCCCCCCCCCCACCACACACACATAAACACACATATTTATGAGGTCACCCATATTCCCCCTTCCCCCTGTCTTGGCACGCGAAGTGTAAAGATTATTTTGTTTCTGCTCGTGAGTTAGTTGGTATCAAACCAAGTGTAGGCCCAACCATCAGTGCCTCTTGTGAACTACAAAATTAAGCGCCTTTTAAATGTTTGACATTTTTTACAATCCACTTTGTCCGAAATGTGATCGCCCGATTAAAAATCTACACGTTAAATCAATTAACTGATACTTCCCTCCGTAAGGTATCGTTAAAATGAATGGGGCATTAACAATTCGATTGGAAAAGAGTTTAAAATTTACCGGGGAACTAAATTAAATTCCTCCATTTCGAGGATGGCCCATCACTTTGTCATCGTTTGATTTCATACCCCTTTTCAAAGGAATGTCCTGGTTTGATTACAATCAGTGTTCTTTCACATTTTGAGCCATCTGTCACTGTGCATCTGTAATGTTTTTTTATTTATTATTTTTTTTTTCTATTTGGTGAGCTCTCATAATTGATGAACCGCTTAGAAATGCGTTCCTATTGGCTAATGGACAATTTGTCATATCGACTTTACTATATTACAAAACTGTGAACCAATCTCAAAACTGAATTTTCAATTCCATTGCTTTTGTTGTTACTACCCTTTTCCATGTCCCATGGTCAATCGTACGGGCTTTTTGAAACCGAAATCCAGGGCTCCACCGATCTTCTGATCTTTAATCGTTTCTCCTGTTTCCCAATATTCTCAGTCATAATTCAGTTACCCCTTTTCACATTCTCTACCTCTCCCTTTCCCACCTCTTGAAAAAAAAAAAGAAAAAGAAAGCAGTCACAGCAAACAAATATTTGAGACAACCAATGACAATTGATCATTTTTTTACATGTGTTAACCCAGATCTTGCAATGGGTATCAAAGATATTTGAAAAATATTTACTTTAACGTTATTAATTGGTCTGGTAATTGCATGGTATAGTTAAGGTTCAATATCTTTTTTTAGTAAATGTCCCAACCAGCCTGTAGATTGATCTTAGGCACATGGAAAGGGTAGTGATTGTTTGCAGGCTCTGCTGTCTATGTAAACTTTTTTTTAAGTCATTTTGATTTTCACAGACACTTTCTAAGCCAGTCCTTTCAATGAGATCACTTTCATTGAGTTTCCACTATCAGGGTCGACTCTGTATCATGTGTATTTAGAATTTCTCGAAGTATGTCCATCAAATTCTCAAGCATTACACTTTATCCCCCATTTCGGCTTTAAGATCTTGTTTCTATTGCCCAGTTACGTCCATCTATTTGTCTAGAGAGTTCTGATATAGGTACATTTATTTTGTTGGCAAGCTTCCAGATTTTTGCCTGAAAGTTAGCAGTGACGCACATGTGTTTTGGGACGCTTCTGCATGAAGCCCGTTGTGTTGCCAAGCAAGTATTTCTTTCTTCTGTAATTACTGGTCCGATGACTTATTTTCAGCTTCACGATATTCTTGTTTCCCATACAATATGTTTCCTCATTACATCTGTCGTTTCATAGTCAACTGCCCAATCTCCTCCATCACGTTGATATACACCTTGAATTACCCTGTATTGATCTTGATTCCTTGGAACATTCAAATTTTCCTTTGTGCTCTTGTCTATTTGCAGCCTTGTAAATGCATTCCAAGACCTAAAAGGCACACTGTAACAAGATGTACAAGGGACATGGCTAGTGTCGGGTAACATCAATACAACACCTTCTGTTGCCTTTATCTGCGTTCTGGTAGATCCCTTCTAAGACACTTCTAACGGACGTAGCATAAATGAAGGTGGATGAAGAATATGTCAGATGAGGATCCTCACCCTAACAAACTTTAATCTGCGCTTCTTAGGCGTAACAAGATGTACAGCACTACACTGGGAATAAGTTTCTCATGTAGAATTGCAACACATCTGTTCGACACAATCTCTTTTCCAATCAGGTAGTAAGTTGAAAGACCCAATTTGTCGCAATTGATGATAACTTCAATGACCTGACAGAGTTCTTCACGAGGTACAACTGCTTCAATCTAATAAGAGAAGTCTTAGGGAAATGCAAACTGCAAAACTGTTTCTATCGTTTTAGCCTCTTTGTTTCCCCAAATCAAGTTTGTCACTGACGCCTAATTGGTCGATTTCTCGGCACCTGCATCGACTCGCTCTTGTACATGTCAGTACTAATTATGAAGGGGCAGAGATGCTAGTTGGGAAATTTCCCTGAAGGCGGCTCATGTAGAGTATTGGATACAGCATAACCGTCTTCAGTGGAACATTAGGCCTAACTGGGTCAGGTAACTTTGCTCATCACAGTCTTTAACAGATTGAGTTCTGCAAAAAGACAATCCAAATGTTTCTCTTCCTTCATGATGCAAGGTTACCGATATCCCTGCGAGGCTAAGTTCACGAAGATGGCAATTGCTGGTTTCGACACTCTACTTGAAATCCCAGCCACCTTCGGGGATATTCCAAAAAGATTAGTATTCATCTCTGCCCCTTCAAATCAACAACTGTGCTTAATACTGACATTCTACAAGAGAGAGTTCGGTGAAAGGTGAGAGGGATTCGACGACGTGTCAGTGGAGAAATATTGAGTTGGATGCCAACAGGGACTGGAAAGCAATTTGATGACAACAAAGGTTGAAAACTTCACTTTATGAATTGAAGCAGTTGTACCTCAGCAGAACTATGGCAACCTCATGAAGTTACATTCATCGCAACAAATTGGTCTTTCAAACTAAACTCCTGATGGAAAGGAAATTGTTGTCGAACTAGCTGTGTTGCATTCTACACAGGAAAGAAACCATGCTGCACGTGCTTACAACTTGTAGTGATAAGAAGTGTGGATATTCCTCTCTGGCCCCTTCTTTCCCCTCTGATTCTCCTCCTTTTCCCTTTTTTTTTTTTTTATTTTTTTCTCTTTTTTTTTCCTCCCCCCTGTATCTCCCTGTCCCCTGGTTGTTGGTTTGGTTTGATTTGATTTATTTGTCAAGTATTACAAGATTTACATTCGCTTGACGGGATGACCCATGAAAGCCCGAGCAGCTTATTTGAGTCACCCATTAGGGTGAGGAGTGAGGAGCCCCGATTCCGAAGATTCTCTTCATCCTGCTTCACTATACTATGTATCCAGAAAGAGTCTTAGAAGGGATCATCATGATCTTCGAGACCGGTTTAGAGACAAGAGAAGGTGTGGATTGATCCTACCACCCTAGCCATTTGTCCCTTGTACATCTGTTACTAGTCAGCTATTAGTCTTGAATGCATTTACAAGCTGTAATAGCACAAGTGCATTTAAAGGGCATTATGGAGTGTCAAGGAAATCAAGATATTACAAGGTAATTTAAGGTGTAATAATCAACAAGCTTGGGCAGTTGACTATTGAAACGACAGATATAATCAACAGATGTATTGGGAACAAGAAGGCTGAATTATTATGTGGTGGAAAGTATTACAGACGAAAAACAAATAATTGCTTTGGCAACACAGGCGCTTCATGATGGAAGGGTCGTAGAATTTAGCATTTTGTCAATGTAAACTTTCAGGCAGAATATGGAAGCTTGGCACAAATGTAGCCTACATCAGAACTCTATTAGACAAATAGAGATGGACTTAACTGGGCAATAGAACAGATCTGTAGCCGAAATGGGGGATAAGAGGGTAATGCTTGAGATCAAGAAATTTGTGGACATTACTTTAAGGAAATTGTCAATACAGAATGATGCAGAGTCCGACCCTTGATAAACTTTAATGAAAGTTTGATCTCAGTGAGAGAGGACTGGCCTGAGAAGTGGATGTGAAAATAAGAATGACTTTAAAAATTTGACATAGACAGCAGAGGACACAAAGCATGCACTCCC
Organism: Paracentrotus lividus; assembly: GCA_940671915.1. Taxonomy (NCBI): domain Eukaryota; kingdom Metazoa; phylum Echinodermata; class Echinoidea; order Camarodonta; family Echinidae; genus Paracentrotus; species Paracentrotus lividus. The sequence goes on along the minus strand of CALNVZ010000649.1, from coordinate 16,494,930 downwards.
CTTTTCCTCATGGCCTATGTTCAATCTACCGGTCGTCTGCGAAACAATTATCTAAAGAAAGATATCACAGTCGAAGATACCGAACCTAAAACTATACCCCATGCAAATTACAGACCTTATTAATAACTGAAATGTAATTATTTTTCCAATATTCTGATCACCATTGCAAGATATGGGGTAACACATTTTAAAATGCATTGTCATTTTTTTAAAATAATAATAATAATAATGGTCATTTATAATTGCGCTATACACGAAAAAGTATCACAGCGCTTACAATATTCATTAACAATTACCACATTTTTTTTGTCTTGAAATTAATTCGTTTGTTATGTTTTCTTTCCTTTTTTCAAGAGGTTTGGGTAGGCGAAAGGAGGCAGAGATGTGGAAAGGGGTGACTGAATTATGGCTTAGAATATTTGGGAAATAGGAAAACAATTAGCATAAAGAACCAGAAGATGAGGTGGAAGCCCTGGTCGTTCCAAAAGCCCTGTAGAATTTTGCCATGGGGACATGGGGAAAAGAGTAGTTTATTTTTTTTTTCTCACCACAAAGCAATTGAACTTGAAATAAAATTTAACTTTAAATATATAGCGTAGTCGCTACTGTGACATTGTCATTAGCCATAGGGAAGCATTTCTAAGCGGGGTTTCATCAATTACTGAGAGCTCACACAATAAAAAATAAAAAAAAAAAAAAAAAAAAAAAAAAATTCACCATTAGACAGGAAGCACAGTGGACAGATCGCTCAAATGTGAAAGAACCCTGATTGTATTCCAAACCAGGACATTTCTTTTTGAAAAGGTATGAAATCAATGATGACAAGTGATGCCATCCCTAGAAATGGTAGGAATATTAATATAGATTTTCCCGGTCAAATTTTAAACTCTTTCCAATCGAATTGGTTAATGTCCATTCAATTTAACGAACATCATGGTGGCGGAGCTAATCAGTCCAATTGAATTAAACGGTGGAGATTTTTTATCCGATCACATTTCGGACAAATGCTTGTTAAAAAAATGCACATTTACAAGCGCTTAATTTTGTAGTTTCATAGAAGCACTGATAGTAAGGCTAACTCAGTTTAGAATACCACTAAACTCTTAGCAGAACAAAATAATCTAAACATTTTTCCGTGCCAAGACATGGGAAGTGGGATATGGGTGCACCTCATAAAATATGTGTGTTTATGCTGTGTGTGTGGGGGGCGGAGGATTGTATTGTGAAAAGTTGAGTTGAGAGGGATGTGTGTGTGTTGTTATGTTGCTTGTTATTCTGTTAATTCACAGACCAATGGTTGCACGAACATAATTTTCAAAAGTCATGGGGACCGTATAAAATATGAGTGTGTGTGTATGTGGGTGTGTTATATTAGGGTGTGTGCGAGTGTGAATGAGGGTGTGAGGGCATGGGTGTGTGTGGTGTGTATTATGAGCTTCTGCTTGTGTTTATTCTTAACAAAGCGACCCATGGTTACATGGATATAAATTTTCAAAAAGTCATGGAGGTCAAATTAACACAGTTTGTAACTTTGATTCAATTTTTTTGTTGTAGTCAGTTAGAAGATATCAGTTGCTATGCCCAATTGATATTAAAATGTGTGCTTAGCAACCGTTACTAGCCAAAACTAGTAGTGCAGTGGCAGTGAACTGCCCAATGGAATACTATTTCTGATGCTCAGAAACTGTTAATTAAAATCTATTCGAAATAACATGATCTAAATAGCCTGTTGCTAGGGAAAATAAGTTACCATAAGCAACCGTTGCTAAGATATCATGTTTTATTGTTCATATTGCCGGTCACATGTGCTGCCACAGAGTGACCTGAGAATCATCGTGTACCTTGTTTATTAAGTTCTTAACAATTTCTTAAATCAAAATAACTTTATTTGTTTGAGCTTTCACATATGCCATAAGCACACGTTCGTACAGGAGGCAGACATATACAGAAATGGCTACTTTTTGGTAAAAATGTTATGTAACGTTTTGTAAAAATGAACCACTGCGCCGTCATGCGTGATAGTTATGAGATGGTTTATACGGTTCAAATAAAAGAGTAAATAAATTCTCTTGAAGCTCTTTACATTAACTTTGGCTTATATGTTAATCAAATTTATTGACGTAATTGGAAATTTGTACATTGTTATTCATATTTTTAAACCGAAAAAATGCGTTCTGGCCAGAGGTCAATTTTTGTGACCTTTACCTCTCGTGAATTTTACGTTACATTAAATTGCAAAATATTTAGTAATAATTCTTGTAGCCCTATTCCAAGGACCAACATTTGAGGGGTCACTTGCTCCATAAAAATGATATCTCGAAAATTACATGGTTTTCTTGTAACATACCCTTAATATAAACCATTTCAGGGAGGAAATGGGCGTGCGTCAAAAAACTCCATGGGGGTCCCTCGGGAATGAGTTTTTTTTCTGTTTAAACTCAATTTTTCCGAATTCACCAGACCCATAGCTACACGAGGATACATGGAACATGAGTCGCAGGGGGGGGGGTTGCAGCATTTTCGACCCTAGCCCATGCTACTATATAAGAAACAGTTGTAATAAAAAATAAACCTCTCTTTTTCGATTTTGTCCGAATGGAAAAAAAAAAAAAAAAAAAAAAAAAAAAAAAAAAAAAAAAACAAAAAGTGAATTGTTTTATTAAAGACATATAAGTCAGAAATGGTGTAGGCCTAGGCCATACGTTCATATACATTTATCCCATTCATGATCTCCCTCGAGACCTAAATTTATTAAAAACTAAAACTCTCGATATTTTAGCTACATCAAGCTCTATGTTGCTCATTTCATGTTTAACTTAAAACGACAAAAACTATCTCATGCAATGTAAATTTACTGCAATTTTGTTTACATCATTATGATACAAGACATTATTCAGAGACTAGTCTAATCTAAAAAGTAAAACCAGTTAATGAAAAATTCTCTTTCTCTTGTGCTGTTGTGCAACATTTTGGAATGAACTTGCCAACGCCATTCGCGAAAGTACAACCTAAAGATAATCATACATCATAAATTCAACCATAAATAACTTTTGTACTCTTAAATTATCCTTGTATAATAAGAAAAACATTATTAAACAATTATTACCATAAAACCATGATAACCATAACTTCATACGTTTCCAATTTTGGAAGTTAATAACCCATATCGCCATATTGTAAAGTACCTTTTCTCTTCTAGCTAAGTTGAAGATAATTTATTGTTATATTATTTGTCAAACATACATATGAACATGATGTGTAAGTAGAAGTATGTCAGACCAGACCCACTTGCATTTATGCCTATTCTTCATGATAACCTTTTGTCTTATGATGTTTAATATCCCATGTTCTGTGTAATTGTATTGGATGATAAATAAACTCTAACTCTAACTAAAACTCAAAGTTAATCGATACATTGAGCCACAATATTATTTTGGTTGAATTAATACAATAAAGATTGCATTGTGGTTAAGCAGAAAGAAGAATAATACAATAACAACAAAATAAGGAAAACAAAACAACCCCCCACCCCCCAAAAAAAAAAAAAAAAAAAAAAAAAAAAAAAAAAAAACAGACATAGACACATCGAAAAAACTTGAAACAACTTTAGGCTAAGTATGAAGCACCAAATTAGATAAACCCTGTTTTCAGAGAAACCCCCGGTTTTTCACGGGCAATACTTAGCCCCGGGACGCTTACCACGAAGTGGCAGCGTCCTGAAAGAAACCCTTCAAAATTTTTAAAGTGCGATTTGAATGGTAAAAATACCACTAAGAATCGTTAAAATATTGCAAAAATATAATTCATTTAAATGTCACTAACCCTAAACCAGGACTAGATGCAATTCAGATATTCCTAAAAATATTTGTGCATCTAAGAAATCTTTGTATTTTCCATCCATTTCAGAGTCTCCTTCCGATCTATGTCAAAATACTAGCGTGTAGAGTATATAGCTTGCTGCCGATGTCGCGCATGCGTGTTGCAAACTAATCACCGCGAATGTGACTCATTTAACTACACTGTAATACAGCAATTCTTGATGCCATTTTTTTTGCTTTATTATCATCATAAAAAATGAGGATAGACATCCGCAGTATTGTAGAAACATAAATAAACTAATAAATTAAATAGGTTTGCTCCATCTTTTTATTCCATAATTTTGACATTTTTGTCTGGGAAAGAGGAAGGCACCTCGTGATGTTTTGATGCTAATAACTCTTCAGCCCGTACACTTCGTGTACGGGCTGCCGCAGTAAGGGAAATACTCTGCATGAAAACTTAGTTTTCCATTAAAATTTAAGTCCGGTTTATCAGACTACCCCCGTTTTTATCAATTTTATTTGAACGTCAGAAGAAAACAGAGAAAATCAGGTTTTAACATAGGGAGAAACGGGTTTATCACAGATAAACCATTCCTTTATTGCAACATTATTATAGGGCCTATATACACAGTTTATATGGCTCCAAACAACTCGGACCATAATAAATCAGGCGGCGCGTATCCAGTGGAGGCCCGACCCCCCCCCCCCTAGCAAAAAACAACAACAAAAACAAAACAAATGACTCCCAACCTTACCCCTATGGCTGATAATGATAACGTCTTTGATGGCTGGAAGGCAAAAAAAAAAAAAAAAAAAAAAAAAAATTGACCCCTACCCCCCCCTGGATCCGCCACTGACTATAGCAACCCTTAGCTCAACTTTATCACCACAAAAAATACTTAGGTAAAATATATTCCCTTATTTTCTCCACAAGAATGGACTAGTTTTGGATCATCAAAAAACAGTTAAACTTTTAAACTTTATTTAAAGTTCCTCCTATAGTTAGTACTAGTATATTGTTTTAGGGGCCTTAGGGCTATCCAGTTATGTACTTTAGTTTTTTTACGAGCTTCGTTTTTTCTTGATACGAGGAAACAAAACTTCTTCTTTTTCGCGTTAACAGTTGTCTGAGTCACTAAAGTAATATTCAATGGAGGCCGAATTTATAGAAAGTTATTTCCTCCTCTTTCTTTTAAAAAATCCACAAAAGGAAAGGGTGTTGTCGTGTAATGTAGTGTGTATTTCCTCCTCCGATCATCAATGTTTTGACAACATTGGGCCATCTATCGTTTGGGAAGTCGAGTTTGCTTGCCAAGTTTTTTGTTCGAGATTAACATCCGGGGGGGGTGCACTCAAACAAAAAAGTGCTTACCCATGCATGTGTGTCCCCGCAACCTAAAATGGACCCTAAACGTCTCATTGCATCTTAAAGTCACATTTTGCAACCCCTTTTCGACGTCAGGACTGTGAAAAAAAATACCCTAAAAATGGAGTAAACACCGTGAAATTTTGTACCCCAAAACAAACGATTTCCGCTGAAAACACTTCCTATTTTTTTTTATGAAAAATTGGCTATTGAAATAACAAAAAAAACCCACCCCTATTTAAGGAAAACGTCGACGCCGCCGAAAGGCTGAACAGACTCTATTCGACGCTGTTTGCGGGACACGCATGCGTGGCACTCAAGTGGTGCAGTGGAACCCCCCCCCCCCGGGTTAAAGGTAGTGTCATCCTTTCAGGCAAAAATATTACATTTCTAGTTTGTGAGGAGGATAAGCAGATTATACAATGGACTATATGTTCCCACAACATGATTAAGCTCAAATGTGTTACTGTTGTTTGTCATTATATTGGATTATCAAAAATTCATTCTTATTTTTTTCGAACTCGAAACAATATACCGTACGTGCGAAAACCGTTGGACCGTTAGCGCAGAGAATAACCACGCTGATCGCCGTGTGTTGTAAATTGTTGTGTGTTGGTTCCGTTTCTGCACGCGCTGCTAAATATGAACGGTGTTGATGGAAGTGGTCAAGATTGGTGAGTCAGATTTTCGTTTCTATTACTGGATCTAGGCAACCTTATGGACAAGTAAGATTGAATAGAATATAGGTAGATCATAATTCTAAAGTTATGCCAAGTTGCATTAAGTTTTTCGCAATTTGTGAAAAAGGATGACACTACCTGTAACATGACGTTAAATTAAAATTTAATCAACGAATCAATCGTACAAAAAAAAAAAAAACATAAATCATAGTGATAACAATAAACTGAGGAATGGACCCTTATAGAAAGCAGGGCATTGTAACTGCAACAGTGCAAATTACAGTGCGCAAAAGTGCTACGAAACAGAAACCATAGACAAAACAAAAAGCCAAAAACTGATTAATTATTTCTATTTTCCCCAAAAGTTTCTTTTCGTTGCAATTAATATTTACTGTCAAAACTGAGAATTAATTGGTTGATTTAAATCAGCATTTTTACGTTTTTGTTAAATCATTATATTTCCAAGTATTGTTTCGCCATAAAGCTACTGAGTCTTCTGCGATGAAATAATATTGGCTGTTGGGGAGATTAAATTTTTGTCTGAAGTTTGAACATGCATTGTTACGTTGAAGGATTAGAATTCAGGGCGGGCTTTATAATTGACTTTTGAAGCAAAAAGACGGGTAAACAAACATTCTTCCATAACATGAATTTCTCAATGTTTTGTCGTGTGATATCTACTGGGTTTTGATATTTTTAATTATTTTATTATTTATTTGGGGGGGGCGCGGGGGCTTTAAAAATATTTAATAAGATTTTTAGTCTTTATCAAAATCCAAAAAAGGGAGAAGGATGGCCGTAGGAATCATATTTGTTGGAATTTGTTTGGAATTAGACATTTATAAAGAGAGAAGTAGCAACCGATATTATGCAGTTTGCCAATCGGTACTGAGTAGTTCTAGGTGCTGATTCCCCCCCCCCCCCCCCCCCGTGACTGAGATTTTAGGCAAGGTCTGCGACGCAAAGATTAAGACTACGAGTGAGTAAGAGACAATGAACACAGGTGACGTCATAGGATAGGTAGCTGTCGGAGTAGAAATCTTTTTCAGTTTCACTAGGCTGCCGATCTTCACGTCGTGTTTTGTGGCTTCCGTGGACAGAATCCTTTCATTCTATCACGGGCAATATATAACATGGATCATATGAATATGGTGAGATTATGAGCTATGGAGTTTGCTGTTTTGTTCAGAAATGGATCCTGGTGTTGTTGGAATTTGTATGTTGCGTTGTGATTCTACCTTTGCTGATCGGTTTTGTGTGTGCGTGGTCCCAGCTGCTTACATTTGTGTGTTTATTTCTCTGGCTCTGCCCCTTGTTTAAAAAACTGAGCTGATCTGAAAATGAAAATGTTCTTAAGACTGAGTGAAGAATATCATTTAGGTGACTGGGTCTTTGACATGAATTGATGATCTAGAAACTGGCGTAATTTTGTAGTGTGTCGCTGTGATGAGGTTTGGTGCCAAAAGTGAACGGTCCGCGCGTCCTTTACATCATCACGTCACAGGCTTTTTTTCTCTTTTTTTTTATTTTCGTTGGGGGGGGGGGGTGTACTGTAGGCCTAGACTCTAGAGATCTAAAGTTAGAAACTTTTTTGGCTATTCAAACTGTTCAAAATATTGGTCTCCATTCGAGGTTACAGCTTGGGTGGAGGGGGGGGGGGGAGGCGGGGCGTTCCAGCATTGAGCATGTTATTGTTACCGACAGAATTTTGTGTAAATTAAAAATAATGAAAAAATGTGATATTCATTGGGGACATAGAATATTTCAATCGAATTGAATTGAATTATTTATAATCAAGAACTGTAACTAAACGGTAAGTCACTCCGAAACATTGCATAATGGCAACTACTTGCCTATAAAGTACTTCTGGTTCCGCCAGCACGTCCCCAACTTTGGGGTGGGAAGCTTCTTGAATATCTCTGTGTCCATCTGAGCCTGCGTGGGGACAGCTTCCCATTGGCGTGGACGTCATACACGGGAAATGCGCAGAGACTCCATTTTGACGTCTTCCCAGCATTGTTTGCGTCATCTCCCATTGGGGGTAGGGGGCAATTTTTATGTAAATAAATTATAATTATAATCGTCTTCAAATCATCAGTCCTTGGCTATTTTTGGAAAATTGACATCGAATGCATTTTGAACAAGCGGCCTAATTCCAAACGGTGCCCGTTTGTAGGACCGGAGGCCTTATAGACCAATATCCGATTTCAGAGCTAATGTTAACTTATTCTGAGGCCATATCTTGGGTGCTTCATTAGCTATCAAGCCAATCTGCAATGAGCTAGGGTGGCGTGTATTAGTGCGCGTACCTGTAGCATTATCCATATACGCATACTGAAGCAGGCCGTGCCGCCACAAGAAAAAACATCACCAAACCGAATTTGTCTGGACTATACTACGTCTGCCGTGCCCTCATATTTTGGAAAATGAATAATAACATTATTCCATTTAGGCACTATTCTAAGTGTATGTAAAGCCCATTTGGAAATATACTGGACTCTTTAAATCAGCCACCTATTTTATGCTTACATGTATAATTGGGCAACCAATATTGAGCTGATACTAAGTGCCACCTAGCCTGTGTTTACTCTGCGCAAATGCCAACAAATGGCAGTCCTGAATGTTTTATGATTATTATTATATATTTTTTTTTTGGGGGGGGGGGGTAAAGAAAACATACAAGCAAAAATGCATTCTGATAAACAATACACATTAAAATATTAACATTCGAATGCGAGGGACAGAAAAAGTTGAATAAAATACTGCTGGCAAAAGCTCTCTCAATTCCAATGGTTGATTTACACAATATCAATAACTAAACAATAATAAAGTACTATAGTGTAAAGGAATGCACATGTGATATTAGTAATTCAAAAACAATATGTGATGTACATGTAGATCAATTGAAAACTTAGATAATGAGTGGATTAAAATGTTGGAAATGATATTTCATATTAGCCCACAATTAAATTAGAGATGATTAATAATCGTACAATCCTCCCAGTTAGGAACACAAATTCTGATTCCAGAATTGAATGGTGTTTTATGTTTTCTCATGAAGAATGGAGATACATTCGGCTACATGAAGTGCATTCAGCATTTGATGCCAGACTGAATAAATATTTTTTAAATATTTCTTTCCTTTAAATACTCTCTCCCAACCGTTGTCTATTTCATAGTAGTTTTTTGTTTAGCTGCGCCCTACCTCTTTCGGGAGCAATACAAATACGGCGGGGGAGACAGGAAATTTAAGTTCCAGGGCTATTATCCAAGATTTGTAGTACATAGTAGGAGGTATAAGTTATTTGAATAGTGTATTCCTTCTAATGACCGACAATTGGCAGTGGCCGTACTTGCTTTAAACCCCCCCCCCTCCCCCATTTACAGGCATTATTTATAATAATGTCCTTTTCAGGAATTGACAGGAATTTGTTAAAGTGTCAAATCTGAGTCTGTGCTTGCAGACTAGTACAGTATTTGCCTGTACACCACCTTCTCTTGGAAACCAATTACTGGAAAATTTGGGGTCATCCCGAGACTTGAACATCAGTCTGGATTTAGCCGCTCTAGGGCAGATGCACTGCACAGGTCAGAGGTCAAAATTGAATATAGTGGAGAAGTTTATGAGTAATCCAAGGTGGGCAAAACCACTTGAACTACATGTACATGTACATTTAGATCACTGTAGGAGTGTAGGTATTGTGTATGAATGATTTTATTCAAAGCAAAAAAGGGTGTTACTTGTAAAACCCTAAAAAGAACTGAATACCTAATGCCCTTTTGGCTCAAACCCAGGGAAATTTGAGAAAACAATGTAATGTTCAGTTCTGAAGATGGAAAACGCATTTTCTCAAAGTGTAAATGTACCTGAAAAATGTTGGATAGGATTATTTATCTATTACATACAGGCTAAGATGTATTGGATCAAAATCAAAGTTTAGGCCTACATGTATGCCAAGTTTTTGTGACATTGAAAGTGCATAGACAGGAAGGAAGGAATGCTGTGAATCCAAATTACTTCCAACTGTCTTGTGATCAAGTTCAGTCTGTCCATACACAAAAAGATTATTCAATTTTTTAGGAATGTTGGCATGAGAGATAGAATTGGGAAATAGGCAAAAGAGGGGATGAAGGGGGGGGGGGGAGGCGAAGGCAACAGCACATATGTAAATTTTCTGATATTACCTTGCCATGTACCAGTATGCTCATTGTAAGTTTCCCCAAAAAATTGCTGGGGTGGGGGTGGCTAGCATACCTCTCATCCATGGAATGTCTCAGCATAAACAAATTTTTATGCAAATTATGCTGAATATTACTGTTATCTCTTATTACCAATACCTGGTACATTCAATTTTTTTTCAAGGATGGCCATGCAGGGTAAATCTTTTATTTGTTTTGTGTCTAGTTATTGGATATCTGGTATCAGTTGGGTGCAGTATTTTGGCAAGGTTTCAGCTTCCAAGTAAAATGTTTTGTTCCATAGAATATTTTACATACCTGCATGCATATTCTATCACATTGTCTTGGGCATTATTTTTTTCTTCTAAAACCTTCTTTGTTTTTTGTTTAGTAGTGTTCTTCTATAGGCCCTTCCTCTAAAAAGAAAAAAGAAAAAAAGCTCTGTACCCATGGATATTAAAAAAAAAGAGCTGTATATATTCTAATGTAGGGTTTCATGCATTTTTTAGGATTGTTCATTACTATCAATTTTAGTTACTTTATCAAGGTTTATTTGGGGTCTCTCTGTTTGCTGACCCCCTGATGCTTTAAACTTTAAGGTCAGAGTTATACCGCGTTTACATTGTGACTCTGCTCTCATGTCGAATCCTCAGGAAGGGTTCCACACTGCAAAGAGTGAACCTGTGATCGTGTTTACATGCAACAAAAAAGGCGAGTTCAACACGGCTCCCAGATCATGACCGGAAGTAAAGGGACGTCATTAAATGTGTGTTGTGATGTATAGCCAAATTCCAAATCTGACCTCAAGGTCATTGGCTTTGACACGGCTTTCTGTTTTACACACATAAAAATTGCCGTGTCGAACCGGGTCGCAGATCACACTGATCCCGTTTACATGGCATAAAATTGCCAGTGTTGAGCACGATTGCCATGTCGAACCCGCGACCCAAGTCTCAGGGTAAACAAGGTGGATCCATTCTGCTTTTTGTCCCTTGACAGATGATGGTACGGTGTTTGTTCATTGCATACATGCAAATAACACATGCTGCAATACATATAGCTATTATTTGTTCAAGTTTCAATTAGGATTGGTGCTATTGTCTTGGTGTGTTTACATTAGCCCTGTTTGGGAAGAGGAAGACCTTTTGAACTCTCTAATCAAATTCCATTGTTTGTTTGTCTGGAACAGCAATTTTTATTTTTTTAATCTGGGTGGGTTTATAATTATTAAAGACACTACCTGCATTCATGAGTTTGAATTTGGTATCACTTGCGATACATTGAAGAAATAATTATATTTAAGTACATAATCTTGCTGGAAAAATTTTGCACTTAAAAAAAAAATACATGTATCTGACATTAGTACATAACATGTATTTTTGTTGTTGTCAGAACTACTTGTATCAAATCTGAAATGTTATGAGCTCCTAGATTTTTTGTTACCATGTTTGATATAGCCTAAATTCTCTACAATTGTGAAGGAAAAAAAAGCTGTGAGTTGGCTTTCGTTCAACATTTTTGGTGCTTTTTGTTGACTTTGAGACCTCGCCATGTAAGGTGCCTGGAATTGCGGTAATTTTATGTTTTTATAAAATGTATGATTCTTTACAATATTTGTATTAGAGCAGAAACTAATGTTTAATCGTGCACTTTTCGAAAAACATTTGTGAATCTGTTCAACCTTGACAGACATGGTTAGTTGGTTTCGAATCAATTGCATTTGTTAGGATTTATTCATGGTTGAAAATAGGGAGACAGTTGAACAATAACAGTAAATTAGGCCACAATTTTTTTTCTCACATTACTGTACATGTATGTAAGTGGTTATTTTTGTGGTGTTTTTATCTTTGCAGATTTCATGAAGGCCAACGTGCAAAAGTTTGTACATGTACTTTATTATAAGGCTATTTAATAGTATTACTTTTAGTAATGAAAACGTCTTTTAAATCTTGAAATTGTGCTGGAAGCAAGATTTCTCTCCTACATTAGTAAACAAATTAACTGATGTGAAAATGTTGGCTCAAAATGTGCAAACAAATATGAACAGTATCCAATATATAATGGCTTCAATTGATCATCAATCATAGACATGTACATGTAGCTCTGACATGTTTGATTGACACTGGAAGAGATAACTATACAAATAAACATGTAGACATTCATTTTTTATGTTTTATGAATTAATAGAAGGTGACATTTAGGGAAGGAATATGAAAACATCACTCTTGAACATTGACTGTTCAAATGAATTTAATATAAAAAAGGGTCGGTTGAATGTCCCCCAAACTAATAGATAAGCATTTTTGTTAGGAATGGTGTAAGAATGGGATGCAGAACATTTCAAATTACTGTATATATATTTTCGCGATTTTGCTTCAAAACTGGGGATATGCAAGATTATGTTTAGATTGTATGTGCATTCACTTTGTACAGAAATATCAGAAAGTGAAATCTTTTACGTTCGGTAAGTAGCAAAATCAGTGAAAATAAAACCCACCTCGAAATATTCAGCGCATACAGTAGGCTCTTTTTCAAATTTCAAAAGTTGTGGTTGTGTCGACTTTTCATGTCTCTCTTTTTAAAAGTGGATTCTATTTCACAATCAAACTAATAATTGGTCTGAAGTTGATCTTCTAGGTTTTGACCTGGAGATTCCCTTGGTGAATCATGCTATGTGTGGGTCATTCCATGCCAATTCACCCAATGAAAGTGCAATTTTGCACCCTTCCGTCTCAGAATTTGCTCAAATTTGGTACACATAAAGTTTAACATTACCTTCCCATGAAACAAAAAAAATTAGCGTAAACGGTCCGTCGGTTTCCGAGCTATGGCCCGACCTTTTTGATACGTTTTGGCAAAAATGGGTGTGACCTTCCATTTCAACGGCACAATGCGCCTGAACTGGTTGACCAATTTTTTTAAAACTGGTACCATTCAAAAGGAAATTCGAAGAGGAATTCAAAAATGGTATCAAAAATATTTTTGGAGCAATTTAAAGTGCTATGACCTTTGACCTTTCCTTTAACCTTGATTTTGACCCCCAGATGAATAATATTTTTACTTGATTTTTATGTATGTTAATTGTCAGTATAATATTAATACAACATGTAAATATCTAGGATGATATTTTATTTCTTCACCTTTAAAAACTCATTTTAATGTAATTTACAAAGTTACTGTTACCCCCACATACTGATATTTGAGTTGGTAATGTGTGTACAAGACTCCATTATAAATGAATACTTTCAAACTGAAGTAACATTACAATGTACAATAATGTATTCCATATCTGTTGCTGATGCTTCAAAGATCTCAAGGATTTATCCAGTTTGGGACAGTAGAGCTGGCTACATGTAGGAAGCATTTTGTTTCTGTCAAAACCGCAGATTTCTGATGATTTGTATGTATACCTATTGCACCCCAAGCAAAAGGGCTTAACAAATGTCTCTATTCATAAGCAAATGGAGTCTACGTACATGTATACATTATCATTGTGTTTAATGTTTCCTTTATTACCTGAAATGTTTAGTTTCCTGTTTTAATTGGATGTAATTTAACTTCAGTTTGGAAGTATTCAAGTAAGCCTATATGGAGACTTGTACACACATTACCAACACAAATATCAGTATGTGGGGGTAACAGTAACTTTGTAAATTACATTAAAAAGAGGTTTTAAAGGTCAAGAAATAAAATATCATCCTAGATATTTACATGTTATGTTAATATTATGCTGACAATTAACATACATAAAAATCAAGTAAAAATATTATTCGTCTGGGGGTCAAAATCAAGGTTAAAGGAAAGGTCAAAGGTCATAGCACTTTAAGTCGCTCCAATAATATTTTTGATACCATTTTTGAATTCCTCTTCGAATTTCCTTTTGAATGGTACCAGTTTCAAAAAAATTGGTCAACCAGTTCAGGCGCATTGTGCCGTTGAAATGGAAGGTCACACCCATTTTAGCCAAAACGAATCAAAAAGGGCGGGCCATAGCTCGGAAACCGATGGACCGTTTACGCTAATTTTTTTTGTTTCATGGGAAGGTAATGTTAAACTTTATGTGTACCAAATCTGAGCAAATTCTGAGACGGTAGGGTGTAACCCATTGGGTGAATTGGCATGGAATGACCCGTGTGTAATCAGCTCCCTAATCATGTTTACCCTTCTAGTACGTGTCATTATGGGGGCTGCTTTATCAGCCCCAAAGTTGAACAAGGGCATGCTCTTCTGACCCCATGAATCCACTCAGATAATATTGGGCTTTTTTAATAAATCATCATCATCAATCTCTTAACCTAGCATTCGGTTGTTGAGGCACCACTGAGGACTTGTTCACAATCTTCCGCCACTGGTCGCTGTCATGTGTTGCAGTTTGCGAACTGGCGAAAGACGCGAACTGGCGAAAGACGCGAACTGGCGAAAGACAGCCCTGTCCACTCCCGGATGCTCTCCTCCCATCTCTTTCTCTGCCTGCCTCTTCGTCTTCCTCCTGGTACTGTGCCTTGTAGGATGGTTTTTGCAAGGCCATTTGACCTTGTTGACCTTTATAAAATAACATGCCAAATTGCAGGACATGTCAGGCCACTATCAACTCCAATTTTGCTGTTGAGTTTTCCGCAATGAAAACGCTCCTTGGTCATTGTGCATGCAGTATAGGCCCTACCTATTATTTAAAGCAACTCTCTGCATATGTAGCTCGTAAAAACTCTATAAATGGATTTTGCTTTTAAAGCTTTTCAAGCTTCATCTGACTTTGTGTCCCCCCATCCCCCTGATCTACCTTCTAAAGCAAACAGTAGTGGCGTACAGCCTTTGGGCTGATGGAGCAATGCCTAGGCCTATATATGTTGAGGTAGAAGACTAGATTGTACCTGCATGTACAGGTTGTGTGTAGAATGTACACAATATCACGTAACAGCAAGATAACTCACAAAATTTTGCATAATTAATAGTTACATCTTCTGGAAGTCACGTTGATCTACTTATCACCAGATAGTAAAGGAAAAACAAAATAACAAAAGGTTCCAAGTTCATATTATTCACAGGGGGTCTGGAATTTGATGTCTGGGGTTTGTGTACGTGTACATGTACGCTGTACTCATAGAATCGTACCAGTTTGTGTTCATCATAGTTATAAGGGTTCCCCTTTCTGTGGGATCTTCAAATGTGTCATGATGTACCATCTCATGCTTAGATAACTGGATTACAGAAAATATTGGTTGATGTCATTAGGTGTCTGCTTGTGTTCAAAGAATAAGTCTTACTTTTCATTAAAAAAATAAACAAACCGAAAAAAAAAAATCAGAGAACAATTTTGTTCTTTGATTTTTGCTACTTTGATTGCAAATAGGGGGAGGGAGGATTCGGCCTCCATTAATATAGATTTAAAAAAAAAGGTCTTTTCCAAGAAATTAGAAATCAAACGTATCTTGCTTTTTCGGTTCTAGGACAACTACACCCTGGACAATTACCCCCAGGAATACTACCCCCTGCCAAATATGTAGCCTACCCCTTAACTCTACTACACCTAAACTTAAAGGGGAAGTTCACCCTGGAATTTTATTGGTTTTAAAAAATGCAGAAAAAGAAAAGAAAAATATGAATGAAAGTTTGAAGAAAATCGACCAAAAGATAACAAAGTTATGAATATTTAAAGTTTTTATTTTGTGACGTCACATGCGAGCAGTTCTCCTATGTGTTTAATATGTAGTGTAAATTCAATAAAGTGTCATTTTTTCAGAAGAAAATTAATTATTTCACCTGTGCGGTCTATACATTATCAAACATATGTTAATATACATGCCTCTATCAAATTGACACATTCCTTTATCAAGAACCATGAAAAAAGACAAATTTATGGAATTTACATACACAACACATGGGAGAGCTGCTCGCATGTGACGTCACAGAATCAAAACTTTAAATATTCATAACTTCGCTATTTTTTTCGTTGATTTTCTTCAATCTGTCACTCATATTTTTCTTTTATTTTTCTGCATTTTTTAAAACCAATTTAAACCCAGGGTGAACTTTCCCTTTAACCCTATTTTTTTATTTTTTATTTTTGTTTTTTTTTTTTTGGGGGGGGGGAATTTTCCAGGGCATAGTTGTCATGATACGTGCTTGTTCTTGTATCAATTATTACTTGTTCTGTAGTATAGGCCATTAGAAGGTTCATTTTGAATGATCAGAATCACATAATTTTCACTGTAATTGACAATTACATCCATGTGACTTGATGAGTCATACAGAGAGTAGACATCATGTTCGACCGGAAATTTTTCTTTCATTCCACCGAAGGATATTAGCTTTATACACCTCAACACTAAAATTCAGTATGTACGACACCTATATTGATGGATTTGGGCTGATCCGGGATTGTCGGAAAGGAAGGGGGGGGGGGGTCAGAAGTTTTGCAAGAAGGGGATGGGAGGTGTGCCCCCCCCCCCATTTATCAAGTTTTGTCAGCTTGTAAATTGTTCATTTTTGGCAACGTGAAATGTATGACTTTTGGACTGTTTCAAAATTAAGAGGGTGGATAATACTAGTCAATGTTCAAACAAATGATGTGTGTGTGTTTTATTTCCTTGTCATGTGTTTCAACCATCAAAGGGAGTCTAGTGTAGCGGGAAGGTGTGGGAAAGATGAAGAAAATTATTGTGAGCTTTCCTGTTATTTTCACGATATTTTGGAAGAATGTCATAATAAAAAGCACCACAAGAAAAGATTGCTCTTCAAATGCCCTAATAGTAATAATATGATCTAAAATATACCACACAGCTATTGTTTGGGTCGCGAAAATTTTTTGTTGCCCCATACATGTATTTCTGTGTAAGTGCATGTGACTCAAAGCTGAATTGGGTTAATTTCTTATCATTTTGGTGATTCCCAAAACTCACAGCACAAAATAATGCTTAGTAACCCTTTCAACTTTCCCTTTAAGTCATAGACACGTAGGACTATAGATAGGCCCTATACAATAAATTTGTTCAGGTCACAAGTTCATCCAGGCTGCAGAAATGTGTATGTAGCCTACGTATGCAATATAAAAATTGTGACTTGATTCAGGACTAAATTCATTTCATGTACTTGTAACGAAAAATTGGCAGGTACAGTTTAATAAAGAAAGTCTATTCTGGTGCCAATACTATATTTCGTATGCCAAAGTATGTCTGGTATTATAATATAGCTGGCATTTGACTTGTTGATCTGTACATTTTGTGAGAAAGTAGTTTTGCAGGTGCACGTAGGGAGTGAATACACTTCTTTCTGAATCCACTGTGCAGGTGCGCTTGCTTGTGCCTCATTCACATTTGGGTTGCGATCAATGCCTACCTCCCTTTTGATGCAGCCTCTAAGCCTAAATACGAACTTAAGGGTTGGCCTTTAGACTTTTGTATTGTACCAATCCATGAGAGCCACAGCCTCTATACGTTTTTTTTGTTTTAATAGCGTGAAGTTTGACAAATTGAACAAATTATAAGCCATAGTCCTGCAGACATATTACAGGTATGCCTACTTGATTAATTGTCCCGGCACTGGCACTTCGCAAGGACCATGCAGAACACAATTTGCCCAGTATTTTTAGTGAATTTGTATTGGGGGGGGGGGGTAATGTTTGTAAAGTTAATGCTCGGGGGGAGGGGGATGACTGGCCTTTCAGCAGGATCTGCAACACATGGAACCCATGCAGTCTCTGTACTCCTTTACCCAGGTTTGTCCTCAATGGCTCATTGTAAATCGCAAGATAGTCGTGCACAATGTGAACATGAATTCCGTAGCCGTATGTACGAAGATCAGACACATTTATAAATTTGCCCATGTGCAAATGTGAACTACAAATTTCTCGACCTTTATGGATACCAATGCATTACAAATGTACGTGTACATGTAGGTCCTACACTATCCATTTACATTGTACATGAATGTAGATGCTTATAATACAGTGGTGCTGTTGAAACGGTTTTGGGAGGGTTTTCTTTTTTTGCAAGGCAGGAAGCGGAAAGACCAGATAAAACAAAACAAGAGGAAAGGAGTCCGAGAAACAAAAACAATGACAATAAGTATTACGACAATAATGGCTCGTTGTGGCTCAGTGGAAGGTCATCAAAATAAGGCTGCTAAATTTAAAACGTGCTGTGCAAGGTTGATCCTACTTTGCATACAAACTATTATTTTGAAGCTGAATTAAAAAAAAAAGTCCATCTAAATTGATATACATACATGTACATACATTATGTCTGATATTGTTACTGTAAATATTTGGTACTTTATGTTAAAAAATGTATCTCTATAAACTCAAGAATGCTACAAGTGTAACACAGTTGGCAATACAGTGCATGTACACTGTATTCAAATGTAGCCAAGAGCAACAGTCAGTTGTAATTTCCTGGACTATTACTAATTAAAGTTAGCATTAAATTAGTAGAAAAATGTTTTTTGGCAAGTTTCTCTGTAGAACACTTAAAATTTCTGTATAGTTTTGGAATCGTCATTGATCTTTGAAAGTTTCTGCTTTTTTGCGTAAATATTCTATGTGATCCATTATATCAAAATAAGTCACAAGTGGCTGACGAAAGAGTCAAGAAAATTGGCAAAATTATACATTCATAACTGCTTTCCCTTTAACATTTTCTCTTATTTTTTTTTTATAGAGCACACATGAAAGATTCAAGATTCAGACAATAAAAAATATTTTACCCCCAAATTTGGCATTTCTTATTATTTTGCTGATCAATTTCCTTGACACAAAGTGATCGCTCTGCAACTTGTGTCTCATTTTGATATGGGCAATTCCATGAAAATCCGGACAAGGGTGCCGGAAATTCAAAAAGATATTTGGTTCAAATCATTTTGATTTTCAAAAAATACATGAGTTGAAGTTTTAAGAATCAATAAATTTTTTCCCGATGGTGGCCATTTTCACTTTCTAATCATATGCTGAAGTATTCCAAAATATTTTGGGTATAGAAAAGGTATATTAAAAAGAAACTCATTTTCATTTTCTCCACTAAATCGTTTCTGTTCCCGATAATCTTTCACATGGATAAAGTTATTATAGAGACACTTTGTCAAACTGTATTTGATAAAAAATTGGTTTCAATTGTGGACTTTGGTCAAGAAACTTAGATTTAATCCAACCCTCATTTGGAATGTAACGTCAGTTACCCGAAGAACATGAAACTGGTTGATTTTTTTCCACAACGAAGACAGTAATCAATATGCCAATGTAAGATTTTCTAATGTATGACGGCATCCTCATTATTTATCAATAAGGCAAAGCTATGGATATCACAATACAATCAAGTCAAAATTGACAAACCCAATTTGTGTAACGTCAGTTTAGCCCATGACCTAGTGTAACGTCAGTTACCATGATGCCATTGAGTCATTTCCAATAAAAAACAATTACAATTTGGACTCCGTATGCATCTGAGCTAGTTGTCTACTACTTAAACTAACCATTTGCAATAAAAAGACTGCGTGCCAATGGTAACTCTTCTCTTAATGATTTAAGAGTTGGGAAAACCCTGCAGTGTACATGTACATGTACATTTGTAAGCCGCCTCCAAATCTGCTTTAGATTTTCAGTTTGATTATATATTGGTGTGATCAAGGTTCCATTGCTATATATTCTGAATTTGGAATATGAGCACTATGATTTAAATGTTATGATCATCTTACAAGCATTAAATAAAATCAGTTGGTGTTTAAAAATTTCTCTTCCGTAAAAAGAAAAGAAAGAAGAAAGTCATGTATCATATGCTCCAATGTCTGTGGCATGACTGTTAGATGGAGCGATTTTGTGGGAAGAACAAAAGCATAGAACACACACGTTAACTTAACTTTACATTTTAACAGGATTTCATTTGATGCCAAAGACGAACAGTAAATTTTCAATTTCGAATTTCATTTACCTAGCTTTGAGTTTCTGCATTTTAATGACTGTGGCGGATGAGTTTAAATGGAATTATTTATCTGTTTGGCAGTTTTAAGTTTGAATTAGGAAGAAACTGTTTAAAATAAGTGATTTTAAAAATCAATGTCATTGCTGTGTCGCGTGTGAGATTTAGAATCATCAAATTATAATGGAAGGCACCTAATTATGCGCTAGATTCACATACACTACACACAAAAATGCACTGTATGGGAACATCCTACGCTGTATTAATCAATCAAAAATACTATTTTATGAGTTTCTAATATCTTAAATACCAATATTTACAATGTATGTGATGCAAATTTAGTTCTTGAACAGTAGTAAGAAATAAAATTTTCAAAAACTATTCTATATTTACAAACCAATAGGAAATACATGTGTAAAATCTGTCATGTTCATAGTTAGAGTTTTAAGCTGAAATACGAGGGAAATGGACTACATTACTTCTATATTTTGCCAATCTGTTTGCCTAGAACATAGTATGATGTCAATATCAATACACATAATTCTCAGAAGCCCCGGAACACAAAATATTTTGAATCAATATTCCAAATTGAGATTTTACACTGTGAAAGTCTATGGAGATGTAAAGGTAACGTCAGTTACGTAACGTCAGTTACCGACATGTCTTCACTAAAAGTTTCCCCAGCATAAAACAAAAATTATGAAAATCTCTCCTTATTTTTGGCAAATCTGTTCGATAAGGACCTAAGCTATTGATGTCATATAAGACTTATCATTACACACACGTCGTGGACATGCAGATATTTAGATTCGATCAAACACCATGATTTCTGGCATGTCCGTTTTCCTGTATACGTCAGTTACCACGACACGTTTTTGCTTGGCGTTTCAATGGAAATAATGTTTGGGTGGAATTTTTAGATACAACTTCTTCCTTTACATTTACTTATTTAGCTACATTAATTTGAAGACCCATGTATTCTTATTTATTTAACTACGGTGCAAACAATGTAGAAAATTCTGGTTGTGTGTAACGTCAGTTACCGTGGAATTGCCCATATGATGAATCACATGTGACCGACAGCGCCGTAAAAACTAAAAACAGACAACAACCAATGCAAGAAATGGCTGATGAACAATGGTACATGTATGTAATGTTCGTTTGCAGCCACCCTATATTAAGTCTGGCATTGATTTTACACCCTCAATAAGCATTTAGAAACATATCCGATTTACAAATATTTCATTCTTTTTCTTTCTATGCAGTCAACTGAAGCAATGATGACCGGGGGCCATGGCCATCACACGATGCCTGGAGGAATGACTGAACATGTACACCCTACAGAGCACATGCACCCAACGGAGCATATGCACCCTACAGGGATGACAGGGGGCCACGGTGACCATGGGACAGCTATGCCGCATGACATGGTATGACCAATATTTCTAATTGGCAGGGCCTAGCAATCGAATGTGCCCAGAATTCATTTTAAATCCCCCCCCCTCAAAAAAAAAAAAACCCAAAAAGAAACACAATATGGGGTTGCTACATTGTACATGTTCATGTATAAACTGAAAATTTATGAAAGACAAATAGATATATTTTAAACAAACCTGGTTGAAATCAGTCTGATTGGGAGGATCCCCACCCAAAAGCGTAAGGAGAAATAACCCGACATTATATACAGTTTGGAGGGGCAAACTAACTCCAGGCACATAATTCTCGTAAGTCTTTTACCGCTCCCCAAAGGAATAATACCCACGTGGGAACCCCCTCATACTCACTCCTTGTGATTGTAAGTTCCACAAACCATTTCTTTTAAAGGGAAACATTTCATATCTAGAAAACATCTAGTACTTGAAGAAGACTACTTAGACGTTCTGGTGAAAGAGGTCAACTGTTGTTCTACAAAACTACCCCCAAATACTCCCATCCCGCCAATAATCTATGAATTAACTCTATACCTGACCTTAACCACTTGACTGCTGCATGGATCTAATTGCACAGTACGGGTATGACCAGCGTGGCGCTGGTGCTTCAAAACAGACAAAGCTCAGACAATAGCATGATCACGTAATATTACGTGGTCTGCGCATAGTGTACAAACGCCAAGCACGTAATATTACGTGGTCCGCAGCCAAGTGGTTAAAAACCCTAATTACATTTAGGAATGAATAGTTGTAGTAGTCCCAGTATGATCAACTGCGGCTGTCAACTTAGTTTGCATATTGAGTGTCTCTGTAACACTGTTTTTCGTCTTGTTTCTTCCACAGATGATGATGATGCAGATGACCTTTTACCTTTCACAAAATGCGACGATTTTGTTTGAGCAATGGGCAGTCAGCAGTGTAGGAGGTGAGAATTGGATTCAATTTTAGGCTGCCGTTAAATGCTCAAAGGATGATTTTAACTCCTGTGTAGGGTAAACGAAAAGCCTTGCGCGAGGACCTAGTGCCATGCCGAAAATCAAACCACTGATCTTGCATTCCCAATCAATTGATACGACCACTAGACTACGACACTTCTCACCGTTTCATTACTGTGCATGATATTCTCACTGACGCCTTTCAATTGACATTGTGACATCATGTGAGATGGTCATACGCAGTAAACAAAAACAAATGAAAAGTTGGGTGTAGTGGTCACGATGCTGTTGGCATGTTTGAGAGTTTCCTAATGGTGCAGTCACATTTCCCTTATGGTGGCCGTACGGGGAGTCGAAAACAGCTATTTTAAACATTTTTGGACATGACGGTTTGTAAAAAATACATAAAACGGCTGTTTTTTATTTGCTGTATGGCCACCGGGGAAATGTCATTGCGCCAAAAGAGACCAAAATAATTAACAATGGTAGCCTGCATCTACGTATTTCAACTTTGATTGGTTTGACATATTCAGGTTATTTGTTAAGTCACGTGTGACTTTACATACATCTTGTTGAAACACCCCCGTGAATGTAATGTATGACAAACATGAAAGATAATTGAATTTTAATCTTGTCTACCAATTTTGATCCCAGCTACTTGAATCATTTCTCTGTATTTGTAGGTATGGTTGGATCCTGCATCGCAGTGTTCTTCATGGCTATGTTCTACGAGGGGTTAAAGGTCGGCCGTGAGCTGCTTCTCCGCCGGTCTGTGGTCAATGTCCGCTATCACTCACAACAGATCTCCAAGGGCAGCGAGACTTTCTTGACGGAAACCCACAGTGCTGGAGAGTAAGTCTTATACCATGTTTATGTCCACTTGGTCTAATAGCAGTTGGTCTGATTCTCTGATTGTCTTATACAACATGGGCTTAACCCATTTCGTCTGCTAACAATTTGGTCTAATATCCCTTTGGTCTGACAAATACTTGGTCCATTCATCACTTGGTCTAATGACCGTTTGGTCAAATTGCCTATTCGTCAAATAACCTTTGGTCTAATTGCTTTGCGTCTAATTCCGAAATTAACATCTGGGCCCCGTAACACAAAGATTTGCAATCAATCGCAAAGTGGCAATAGCCAATCAAGATCGTTGTTACACACACTTTTGGTTTAAAAGACTGACCAACAGCCAATCAGAGTAGTTCTTCCAAATTTGCAATCAATTGCTAACTTTTGTGTTACGGGGCCCTGGTCTATTACCAGTTTGTTACAGGAAAGGACCAAGTGGTGATAGACCAAGTGGACATTAGACGAAATGGACAGTAGAGAAATGGGAATTAGACAAAATAGTGAATAGACGAAGTGGCAAAAAGACCAAATGGCAATTAGACGAGCTGGTTGTAGACGAAATGGAATTAGACCATGTAGGATGAGGCGAAACGTTCATTAGTCAAAGTGCGTTTAGAACAGTTGGCAATTAACCTTATACCACACCCACTTGATTTCATGATATTTGCTCCAGCGACAATTCCTCCGCTGTTAATTCCATACACTTATCAAATGACTAACTTCCACCCTGGACTTACCACTATACCCTACCCTAAACTAACATAAAACTCTATAGACCTTATGCATTGACGTCATCGCGCCACCATCTTATAGAGGCAGAGGCCATTGCCTTGCACATGTTTGTGAATTGCAGCTGGTGCATCTCTGACAATTCCGTTTATGCATATTTCTTATATCCTTTGATGGAGGGTGCTACATGTGTGAGATTATAAAGTCATATGCATAAGGTCTGTTGCAACCATAACCCTGACCCTACATTTTAGACGAAATAAAGCCCTTGGCAGATGTCGCAGGTGCAGATGTCATGTCTCCCATCCACTCATACTTTATTAAAAACAGTAATAATGGTGGCTTCATGTATAGTACTCAGGTCAATTATGAAGATGATGTTGATGAACAGCATTTGAAAAGCACCATTTATCTGCTAAACACTCAAATTTCATATTCACAACACGGTCATGGTGCTTCAAAATTGTTTCACTAGGCTGACATGTAGCTTTGCGGCTAAATTTGTAGCACTCTTGCAAAGGTTTTCTTTTAGGTCCTTTCACAGGAATTAGGGTTTCATAAAAAGGGTTTGGTGAGGGTTCCCGCTCTACCTCGAAAAACGAAATTTATATGATGGTGTTCCATTACTTAATAGTATTCTCTTTAATAAAGGGATCCACATTATATTCTATTTGATTTTGCTCATTTTTCCTGATTATGAATATAAAGTTCAGTCTGGAATCCATTAAAATTTATTTTATTTATTTTCAGGATATCTATGACTTTATATGCAAATTTTGAAAACAGTTACTGTATTGCTTTTCAAACTGCATGCTTTCTACCGCATGGCCGTATGTCTAGCCTTGTTTTTTTCTTCACTGTTTTAACCCGTTGAGGACTGAGCCCGAATATATTTGGGCTGAGGTCTATGGGAAAGGTATGTTATAGCCAAATCAGCTAAGTTCCAACAGGTATATTACATGTAAATGACTTACATTTGTTCTGAAACAATATAATTTTATTCATTTTGATCCCTTTCACACTAGTTTTTGAAAGTTTCTAATTCACTTAAAGGGATGCAGTAACATTGAATGATATTCAAATCACATTTATTCGATTTAGCTTATTTTGCCAACATAATTATAAACACTTTGGTCAGTCTGGTATCTCTGCAAAATTGCAAGCTAATTGCTTGCTTTACCTTCGAGATATCAATGATTTCATACTCAAAATTTATAAACCAACACCGGATGGTTTATAAAACCATGTGCTTTTCCACACACCCATTTCCTGTTGTAAATTCCCCCTTCTCTAGCGGCCTGGTTAGCTCTCAGCATGAGGGTACTGGTGTTCGGCTGTGTGCTGGGCATTGTTTGTTACACTGTTTTAAGGTAGTAAATGACTTCCATTTGATCTGAAACTTTCAGTAGTTTGTTTTTACTGTTGGAGCAATATAATTCTATTAATCTTGGTATAATTGCTCTTGTTTTTGAAAGCTACTTAATCCCTTTAAATTTTTTGTCTTTTTTCCTCTTTACAGAGCTCAGATATTAAGCTGGGGTCATGTGATTCAGACACTCCTTCACATCGTACAAGTGACCCTCAGCTATTTCCTTATGCTTATCTTCATGACCTACAATGGTTATCTCTGTATCGCTGTAGTCCTAGGTGCCGGCACCGGGTACTTTGTCTTCGGTTGGAAAAAAGCCATCGTAGTGGACATCAACGAGCACTGTCACTGATCGCTGCCAGGGTCATCGATCAAGAGCCGTCGTCGTCGATTAGGAAGACGCAAGAATAGGTGCCTGCCTTTTGAAATGAGAATTCTTGAGAGTCTATTTTAACATTTTTGATTTGTTTAAATATGCATAATGCCCCCGTGTGTTAAAGAGATATGTGCTATTATAGCCTTTATTAATATTTGAGATAATATCCATGAAGGCATATTGTATTTATAGAACATATATTGCCAGAGCTATCTATATACTTTGCTAATACAGTTGAAAGTATGGTCAGCAGATTTGCTAAAATCTTAAAGCGCCAAAGAAACCTTTTAATGATTCCTCTAAAATGCAAAAAAAAAAAAAAATCATGAATGTTTTCTTTTTCAATCTATAAAAATTAGTCAGTCAATCCCTTCTTAGTCGCAAAGGATGGATTATGAATTTTAAGAAAATGAACATTAAGAAAATTAGCATTATTTTTTTTAAAGGCTTCATTGTTCACCCTGAATCAATTAATAATAAAATCAAATACGTGCCGTCTTTTAGTTTTTCTACATTGAATTAAAGCTTTATTTTATTAATCCTTCGATAGATTCTGAATTTCATGATCTATCAACCAGTTTTAATATGTTTAAATTGATCTGCTTTGTATTTGTATGAGTATGTTTGTATAATTTTAAGATGTAATATTATTTTAAATTGTGTACAGTAAATCTTGTTTCTGAAGAAAAAACAACAACTATGCTATTAATAAAAACATGTAAGCATTTATTTTTTTTGCATTACGTTATACAAAGTTGTATTTAGTATATTTTGTGCTGCAGCAGTATTTTATTTGCAAGCTATAGAAACCTTTGAATTATTAAGAACGTACTACAGAGTCTCTCTTGGGTTTTGGGAATAAAATTGGAGATTCTGAATTGCTTTTCATAAAAGAACATGCAAAAGAAAGAGAATAAGAAGTTTGCTTGAAAGAATAATCTTGATGAATGGAATTGAATGTTGCTATCATTACTTAATTTTGCTCCTGACTCGATTATCATAATTCTCTATCAATATCCTTTACCCATATATGTTTTGAATACATATTTTGACCTGCCATGGTGTTTATTTGCAAGCTAAAGATTTAAGAACCACCAAAGAATTTCTACCAAAATGAGGGATTTCAGACTATGAAAATTCTCAAGATTTTCTTTAAAACCATGATCACTTTCAACAGTTGATGGAACTAACTTTTATGCAATAAGTCATTTAAGGCAATATGCGAAATATGTATATGACATCATAATAGAAGTTCCAACATTCCAGTGTATATCAATTCATCTGATATATATATACACTTCTGAGACTTGCTTGTGAATATTAATTATCAAGCACTGTGTTGTATTGGTTGAAATGTAAGATGACATGTACATCATTCTGATCAGGGCCATAGAAAATAAGCGTAGATAATAAACTTACGAAATATTGGTTCGCCGGATAATAGTTATGATTTGTAATTTGTGATATATCTCTAAAAAGGAGAGATAGTTTATCATTCTGATCGGTGCCGTAAAAATAAACATACATTGTTGTATGTGTTAAACTTACAAAATGTTTGTTGCCGGATAATGGTTATTTGGGACATCTCTCTACAATTTGTGTGACCATGATTTTAATATTTCAAAATACAGAGCAATACATTTCATCAAACAAGAAAACAATGGGACCATTGCCAAACCCAATTTTGTATATGTCAGAAGTATAATGTTCAATGATCTTTTCATCAAATGATGGAACACAGTATCTTTCGGTGTATATTTGCAGTGTACATTGCATTGTACAAATACTCAGATTCAACTCCCGCAGTGAGTTCATGTATGTACTGTAAGAATATAAGATATTAATGAATATAATCCTTATCTATTTTTAATGTGTATATGCTTACAGTCCATTCCCATCATATGAAACACAGACAGAACAGTATAACACTGAAAGCTTCTTTACATCTGCATTTATGCTTCCATATAGCAAACCAAGAATGAACCATGTTGAGACTATCACTTTTGATACCATTAACAGCCTTATGCTGCCTCCATCACAGAACATTTTGTTCAGTGTACCTACACTGAATCATTGTGTAATTATGACTATATCCTCATTTGATAAAATCCTGTTAAGTGATTGGTCTAAATAGCATCACGTGACCAAACATAACATTAATATGATGTTGAAATAGTCTATTCCCGGCACCTTGGTGTCTTGTCATTTCGACTAGAGCCTCTTAGTGCATAGTTTACATGTAATTGATTATTACATGCTGAGATATACAGTATATGAAAATTTTAAACCTCCATTGAAATACATGAATGCAATGTTAACAGTATATGTGTGATAAAAATGAATTTAGTCAGAAGATATATTGTAGATGTAGAAATGCACCAGAGCAAGGAAAGCAAAAAAAAAAAAAAGAGCTATTTTTATTTTTTAATTTAGTTGTTGACCAATCAGTACTTGTAATTAAACTTAGTAAATAAAGGAATTAAAAGTCCACATAAAACAATTCTGTAATGTCCAGGTTCAGAATATTGATGCATTTGATGAATTCATAATTATCACTAAATTCATAAATCATGAATTTGCTGTTCATTTGCTGTTCAGAGGCAATACTTGTTAGAACCTGTGTTATTATCGGCCCTTTGCACCAAACAATATATCTTGAGACTTCTATATACATGTTTGCAGAAGTTTCAGACATTGCTTGTAAATAATCACATCAACTTATAACTTGATGAGTACATTAAGCAATAATATCTTGACATATGAAATAAGAGTATGCATTTAGAAACATAAAAATAAAATACTGTCACCACTCTATGAAATCAACCTGTTTATTAGTGGTCACTTTTTTCTCCACCTTTAGGAGGGAAGACCACCTGTACAATGTGGTCAACTTCATCTTTTACCCCCCCCCCCCCCTCTTTTGACTTGACTAAGTAGGCAGGTTTGACTTTGAGCATTGTGTAATCGAGATCTATGCACTTGTCTTATATGACCTATGATGAAGTTTAATTAAACCAATTAATATTAATGATTATATTTTCATAATGATGTTGTACTTTGTGAATATTATTTAATCCATTTTGCTTTTCTTGTCCTGGTAAATAATATACAATAAATTACAATAGTAGCAGTGCATTGTAGCCCATTCTGATGTTATTGTTTCTATTAGCGTTGCACTAGATTTGCAACCCAGTTTGTGAAAATGTAGATTCAATACAGAAGGATTTGTATGTGTGTGTGTGTGTGTGTGTGTGTGTAGTGAGGAGAGTGTATGAGAGAGAGAGAGGAGACAGAAGGAGAGAGACGAGAGCAGAGAGAGAGAGAGGGAGAGGAGAGGGAGAGAGAGAGAGAGAGAGAGAGAGAGAGAGAAGAGAGAGAGTAGGGAGAGATTAGAGCGAGAGGAGAGAGAGAAAGAAAAAAAAAAAAGGAGAGACAGGGAAAGAAGGAAGGGCTGGGTGAAAGGGCGGGTGGGGGTGGATGGACGGAGGGTAAGAAAGAAAGCGTAGAAAAAGAAGAGAGACGAGAGAGAGATGGCGGGGTAGATGAGGTGGTAGAGAGAGAGAGGGAGAGAAAGAGGAAAGGGAGAGAGAGCTCGAATATAAGAAGCATAAGGGGCTGGAGGGTGTAGAAAATAGGGGCAGTGACTTGAGGGCTCGGGAAAAAAGTGGGCGGAGGTTAGGCCATAGAAACGTTTTAGATAAAGAGAGAGAGAGGGGGCGGGGAAAATGGGAAGTTCAACTACAAAATATTTGGGAAGGAGAGATGCGATGTGAGCAACACTAGAGGAGAGACAGAGAGGTTTCAGATGTGACACGTTGGGTGTTGATGTCATCTCTGTCCTTGAAATAAGAAAATAAGTGAGAGATGTGGTTTACAAGGATATAAGTAAATCAAAAACAATTTCACCGTGACTATTAGAATGAAACCTGCTCTTGATAGACTTTCGTACAAAATCTAAAGGGGGTGAGGTGAATTAATGTCCTCTCCTATATTCATTTGTTTTTTACGATATATATATATATATATATATATATATATATATATATATATATATACATGTGTGTATATATAGAGGCCTGCCTGTGCGGTGTTTTAAACCGTTTTTTTTTTATATATTCTTTTATTTGTTTCCCCGCCCTTCCCTCAGAAAATCATGCATCAATACCAGATTCCATGAATACTTTATCCAATCTCCTTGATATTGGTGTGTGTCACTGGGATTGTACATAATGCTGTACCAAACATATTGTAGAAAGAGGTAAATTGCTGGTATGTGATTTCCCTGGAATTTCAATAGGCAAAGGTTATCCGATCTCTAATGCTACAGTCACACAGACACTTACGTTGAGTTACGTCCGGGTTGTGTCCAAAAATTATTTTCTTTTCTGCGCATCCCCACGGATGCCTTCTCGTCATAGTCAGTAGTGGAAATAGTGATAATATCGTTCATTCAATAAAACAAAGAAAAATATAAGAAATTATAGAATATAACATGAAATAAGGATAAAACAACAAAAACGTAACTATACGTAAGTGTCTGTGTGACTGTAGCATTAAATATTCATAGTTGTCAAAATACCGTATGGGTATGGAAATGATGTCGGGGTATAACCGGCAGAATGATTTATACAGGTCTGCAATAAATCCTCATTTGGCGCCCACTCAAACAAGAAATTTTAATATTTAACACGTTTAAATGCATTCCATCCATTGGCGGCGATCCGGGGAGGGGGGGGGGGGGGGGGGGGGGGGGGGGGGACGTGTCCCCCTCGATTTTTAAAACTTGACATTTTTTTTTTAGCATAGTGATCAGCTAGTTAAGCTAGTGAAGAGGCAAAAATATATATGTCAAATGTGATGCTAAATGTTATTATAAGGTAAAATTTTCGGCTTGCGCTTCACGCTCGCAAACAAAACACAAGTAAAGATAATGATTAAATGAAATACTCTTTCTTTAGGTCGTTATATGTATTCTTGGAATTAATTTTATTTGTTCCGACGCTTTACTCTTTAAATTGTCATTAATGTCTGCATAATGTGCGAAGTAGGTCATTCTATTTATAATTTTGGATATACAAATATATATATCTTTGAGACGCTTTATTCTGCTTGAGTGTAGGCCTATTATTAAATCCTCTTCCGGTGTTTCCGCCCCCAAGTCATGACATGAAATCACCGCCCTTCTTCCCAATTTCCTTTTTTATGGGGGGGGGGGGGAGCCTGAGGGGGAGTAAATTGTCAAGTGGTCTAATTCCATTTCGTCTATACAACCAGTTCGTCTAATAACATTCTGGTCTAATTACCGTTTCGCCCATTTACCATTTCGTCTACTGTCCATTTTGTCTAATGTCCACTTGGTCTATCACAACTTAGTCACAATATATGCCCTACACTGACCCTAACACTAACCCTAGGACACCGGATCGCGATAACCCTAGGACACCGGGTTGCCATGACCCTAGGACACTGGGTCCCGATGCCCTAGCACTAATTTGTAATATGCTGACCATAACACTTGATAAATATTAGTCTGGCAAAAAAATACAAGATTTTAAAAAAAACAAAAAAAAAACAAAAAAACTTAATATCTCAAAAAAAATTTAACTCCCCCCCCCAAAAAAAAAAAAATTTAAAAATAGAAAACAAAAATCTACATTCCTAAAAACGATTTATTTATGCCTACAAATCCATTACACATCATATCCATACTTTTTCACTTTTAGTGGCTGGTACAAAAGGAAAACTTACCCTTTTGCCTCATATGATCATACATTTTTAGTATAATTTACCTCACGGACTCAGTCAGCTGTGTCGGGGACAAAACCAACTGAGTCTTGATTCAGAATCATTGAAACGCAACGCATAAGCCTTATTTGGATAGGCCTTCATGCATAAATTTTATACATATTTCTGCAGACGACAGCATTAAAACTACATACGATTGCGATATCAGGTGATCGTGTTGTGACTTTACAGGTGTGTTAATCCCACGAGATAAAAGAAGCCAATCTAACGAGCCAATCTTGTCATTATTATTCAGACTTCATATCTACCAATATCCGAGAACTGCAATTCAACAAGTGTATTTCGGATGCAATTTCTGAAATATTAATATTTGGATTTTATAACTCCAGACCTAGTGACACAGCTTTGATATAAAGTAAGTATATTACCGTTTAGACCACATCACAAACGTTAGTTTTACAATTGAATTATTGCATTCAATTAGACCAGGGAGGATCTATCTTTGCATTTACTGTTTTGGGTATAATAAATCGACTTTAGTGTAGGCCTATTTGTACTTATGTGTTTTCACTATGCATGGAATTTTGATAAACTGAATTTGAATTGAATAGACTGGTTTACCAACATATTCAAAATTCTTCACAACCTGAAAGTTGCCTAGAGCTTGCCAGACATGGCAACAAGTAATGAAAACTTGATTCTAAGTATTGTACTAGTAGTTCTTTTTTCAATAAATGTTTACTGAATACCTAGTCGTTACTACATTTATTATATGCACTTCGTCCCAGAAAAGAAACATCCACACATAGTAAACTTGAATATCTAAATATTGTGTTACTGGACTCTCTATCTTTATGTAATATTTCATTTTTCTAAAAAACACAGATACATTGAGAGTGAATCAAGGGCTGAGGCAACCCCACCCCCCGACTTCCAATAGAAAAAAGAAAATCTACAAATCATTATTTTGGGGTTCCTCTTAGATCACAGACGTAACCCAAACTCAGTTATTATAAAGAGTCGGAGTTCTAGTCGGGACTAAAAATTTGCAATTCGAAATTGAAGAGAAAATCCGATATAAATCTACATAATGCCCTAATAAAAGAACTCAAAGAATAAACCATTAATACATCTTTGCATTTTGCGAGATATATTCATCATTTTGGTGTTCTCCATTCACTCCATTGGGTTTGTAATCCTTAACAAATTTCTAAAGGTCTGTTATCTGCAGCTTTTGAACCGTATCAACTTCTTTTGCAAATAGATAATCTCTCAGCTAGAATCCATTTCAATACTACCGTATGGTTGAGGAAACCGGTACTCGACTACATAATAATATTGTGTCCACGAATGATATGTATACTGCAATGTGTAGATTTTTTCCCCTTCAATAATTCATCATGTAGTATATATGATTTGCATCATTGTAATTGTAATGTGAATTAGCCTATGTACCATTCAGTAAAATGGAGTGACATACTAGTATATGGATTTTACCTAATATTATGGGATAGGGGCATCAAATTTGCAAGGAAGTAATACAATATTATTCTTCACACCTTCATTTTAAATACCTTACACCTAATTGCAACTATAAGAAACTGACCCATTTCAATAGTTAAGTATTACCCATGTTTTAATTTCGAAACTGATGGTTGAACATCTTAAAAATGTCAATTAAATTACATCAAAACTTAACTCCATTCAATTCAATCCATGTTTTAATGCCCCTGTTTCGTTTGGATCATGATTTTTATATTGTGCATCCCCCCCTTTCGAGAAACATTACAGTCTATTAGTATTTGTATGAAGACAACTGTGACAAACTGAAATACGTGCCCCAAGCACTTGGGTTTATTTTCATTCCATGTTTACTAAGATGAAATGGCAAAATGAGGTAGTTAGACTGGGACACTGTCAGAAGGAAACTCATACCCCGAATTGGTACATCCATCAAATTTGATGTGATAATATTTGAAAGAAAATGAACAGAAAAAATGGTAAAAGGAGACGGTGGAGAGGGACAGATTAAAAAAAAAAACATAAAAAAGTTAGAGGAGAAAAGAAGAAGAAGAAGAAGAAGAAGAAGAAGAAGAAGAAGAAGAAGAAGAAGAAGAAGAGAGAGAGAAAGAGAGAGAGAGAGAAAGTGAGAGTGAGAGAGAGGGGGAGAGAGAGTGAGTGAGTGAGAGAGAGAGAGAGAGAGAGAGAAAGAAGGGGGAGGGGGAATGGAGGCAGATGATGTGATAAATATAAAGAGCGTAGAAGGAGGAGAGGGAAAGTTAACAAGATGCAATACTGCAGCCCTTTTTCATATGAATTCATATCATTGCAGTTTCAGTTAATAACATGGAAAGTTGATTGGAAGACGAAATGATTCGATACGTCAAACGATAACGACGACGACCAGCTATACGACCAGGGCAGATGGTCTTCACACTCATGGATATGACCAATACCACGGATATACCACAAACGGGGGTAAGAAAAAAAAATGAATTTGTCATTACGAATAACGGCGGTATTTAGTATTTGACAAGGGAATGTTATCAAATTAAATGAAATGTAAATCTCATCAACCAAATCACTTATTGGATCTTGGCTATTACTGGTCCATCAACTTTCCCATCCTTCTGTCTGTTTTCTCTTCACTTTTGGAATTATTAATATTTATCAAAAATTGGGACACGGGGTTGTTTTACAGGTTTTACTTGAAATGAATAATTCCGCAAATGAATAGGGTTCCTCTCCGTTTGGAACAAAACTTAAAATCGATTATTTTATGCGTGTGCGTTTGTAAGTACATTGTATTGATTTTTTTTTTTTTTTATTAAACTTTTTTTTTTATGACATGTTAAAAAAAAATTATGAAGAAAGAATTACATAATGCTATTTGACCTTTGGCAATGTTTGGAGGCAGAAGTCTTGAAGAGTGACTATACTTCCGTTTTCATGTTCCTATTCGAGTATAGAAATGTTAAAGATATTTTTTTCCTTGTCATGACTTTGGTTCAAGATTTGAATAAATAGCACAAAATTACACAGAAGACCATGAAATGATAAGTGGCTAGGGGACGGGAAGGGGGGGGGGTAGGCTATATGTTCTCTCCACCCTCTCTCCCTCTAGAAATATACGTTATAATGTTGAAGTGTTATTGTATTTCTATTGACAGTGCACTGGAGCTGGTTACCTGCACTTTGGCACCACTGAGACGATCCTCTTCCGAACATGGACGGTCTCAAATCTCGGAGGTATTATGAAATTCTAGATCCACTTATCATTGGTGCAGAAAATGATGTGATACTTCGGATATACATATATTTGCAGTTCTCTTCAGAAATTGTGAGAGTTTTAGTTTGTAGTTTGAATTCTAGTATTGCTCACATGTTGTTCAGTAGCACGTATTAAAGATAATTCATGAGATAGGAACAATGTAGAGCATAAAGCGAATTTCTCTTAAAATGTTTATGAAATGGAACATGAACAAATATGGTTATCTCTGAGGCGAGTTCTAATAAACTTTTAATCAAATGGTATTTCTTTTTCTCTCTGTCTTTCTCTCTGTTCCTCAATTTTCTTCTCCTTCACATTGTTGTCCCCTTTGGTCTATTACTTCCCCACTCTCTCTATCCTCCCCCTCTCTATCCTCCCCTCTCTCTACCCTCCCTCTCTCTCTGTCTCACTTTTTATTCCTCAATCTTATTCCCATTTACATTTTCATCCCATATAACTCCATCTCACCCTTTTAATAATATATCTTAATAATATATCTTTCTGTCATTCTCTCGATTTCACTCTCATTCAATCCTTCTCCTCTATCCTCACTGTATCTCTTCACCTTCTTCCAACATCTCCCTTCTATATCTCTGTCTCTCTCATGCAGGTCTTCTTGGATCATGTCTGGTGGTTATCATCCTCGCCGTCCTTGTTGAAGGCCTGGTCGTCCTCAGGAAGCACCTGTTGCAGAAGTACGCCACTAATGTCCGTCATCGTATGGTGGAGACGGTACCAACTGAGTCAACTCGCTTGGTGGAAGAACATGCTGAAGGACAGTAAGAGGATCCAGCTATTAACCCCCCCCCCTCCTCCACAAAATAGAAAGAAAAGAAAATATATTCACAAGACCAGTACCCTGTAACACAAAGACTTACGATTGATAAAAAGTTAAGGTTGATTTTTTCTCGGTAGTTTCATCATCATATCCAAATCCAAATCCATGACATTATACCTGGTTTCCAAAATGAGGCTACCGAGAAAAAAAATCAATCGTAACTTTTTATCAATCGTAAGTCTTTGTGTTACAGGGCACAGCAGTCGCAATAATGTCTGACTGTTGTAAATGAAGTGGGCTACCAGTTCTATTTTATCTACTTTCAATGCTTAATATTCAATTGCATATCATGTTTTCTTCTTATTTCATGGAAATAAAACCAACCAACCACCTTCAAAATGGTACAAAAGAGGTACATTAGCGGCGTCAATCACTTTATATTCCGAGGATTATGAAATCATAGATATCTTAATAGTAATCGGCTTGTAAATTCCAGGGGGTTCCTGACTGACCTATATTTTTACAATCATGTTGGTAAAATGAGCCAAATCAATTAATTACAATTTGAAACTCATTCATTGTTATACGGCATTGCTATACAGCTACAGAATAATTGTGCAGTTATTATTATGAACTTAGAGCCAGCACAGGTGTTTAATTTACCATGACTTGAGGGTGATTAATAATTTACAGACAGAATGATAATATTGAAACGTGCTAATGCAAGGTGTTACGAGTGTTACCATGGTAACTGCATATTATGGTACGACAACTTAATATAATCACACACATGGTTGCTAACTAGTTAATAAGAATATGTATCAAGTTCTCTTTTGTGTACATAAGGTCTATATGATATGCTATTGTTTGAAGTAATCCTCAACTTGTTTTCTTTAAAGCTATGATAATGTCACACATAGCTCATGTAGCTATCAAGACAAAATAGTGACATAATATGTTCATGTCTGCAATGAATCTGTTCGATATGCTCAACATGCTCAAAAGAAACTTAAATGTCTTCTCTTTGTGACAATATTCAAACCTCACAAGGACGGATCTAGGGTGGGGGCACAACAGGCGAGTACACCCCCCCTATTTTTAACTCCAGGACCCACGCCGCAGCTTCATCACGTAAACATGCGGATACTCCTAAACATTGGTAGTGTTGGTCCGACCGTCAAACACAACCCCGTGTTGCCTGGAGATTTTTTTTTTTTTTTTTTTTCTTCAATTTTACACAGTATTGTCAAGGTTGCCCACAGTTGCAAAAAGCTGCCAAAAGTTGCGCTATGTAACGAAAAGTTACAAAAAGTTGTGCAAAGGTACGGAAAATTAAGCGCAAACTTTGTGTGTAACTTCTGCAACTTTACATAACTTTACACGACCATGACAATTTTATGCCATACCTTAAAAATCTCCCCAAATAACGTAGGGTTTTCCCAGAATAGACAGTACATTTTCCAATCATGGACATTATGAAATATGTTGGTCGGACTATCATGACTATAGTTAGGGTTGGGCAAATAATGACTTTTTTCTGAAAAGTTATTTCAAACAAGTTACTTCTATAGTCAAATTTGATGTAGAATCCAAAAATGACAATGATTTTTGTGTACGATGATGTCTGACGTCGCTAAAGTGCAAAAAACCAAAATAGTGTATTTTGCCCATTCATCACACACTTTATAGGTATAAACCGGTTTTATTTTGTTTCTTTATGGATTTTGATGGTTTAAAAGCTCAAATCTGACAATTTTATCATGACCAAATGTATCTAGTATGGTTATAGGTGTTAATTAGTGATTTTGATATGAGGTGATTTTTGCTCGATATTGACTGAAACTAACTATCAAACTACACTAACAGTCAACTAATTATGTTGGATTAAACATGTTGGGTTCCCAGACACCCAAAAGCTATATAAAAACGCGATAAAAGTGGTTTATACGCATAAGAAGTGTGATAATTGGGCATATTACGCTATTTTGGCGGCCATTTTGGTTTTTTGCACTTTAGCGACGTAAGACGTCATCGTATGCAAAAATAATTGTCATTTTCAGTTTTTACGTCAAATTTTACTATAGAAACAACTTGTTTGAAAAAAAAAGTTGAGATTCGCCCAACCCTACTATAGTGTCGATTTGGACTCGGGCTCAATTTCCATATAAAGATAAAAAATATCTTTTCGAATTTCTTTTTTGTTTGACAGGATACCTTTATGTTCCTGGATTCATCTTCTGCTGACCGCCCTCTACGGTTTGCAAACGCTCATCTTTTACCTTCTCATGTTGATAGCAATGACATTCAATGCGTATCTACTCATATCTATCGTGATTGGAGCAAGTCTTGGTTACTACCTCTTTGCTTGGTTCAACACTGTGAAAGTAAACGTTACGACGCTTCAGAGATGATGATGGGATGTTTGTGGTGGATCCTGGCAAGCCCTTATTTGAGAGGGGGGGGGGGCAAAAGAGAATATCCATTTTGATAGAACAAAAATGTTCAAGAAAGAAAAGAACTGAAAGTTGCCGACCGCCCCCTCTCCCTCCATTCAAAATCCTAAATCCGTCCCTGGATATGGTCACGGTAGTTATTCAGCTAAAGCTTCATCTAATAAAAAGCTAAATAACCGATTTAGTTATTTTTTAGGTCAATTAATCGAAGTTATGCACCTGCATTGGCCGGTGGTAGGAGATGTAGATTACTAATCAGGTCGGTGACACGACTTTTATTCCGGCGACAATTTTCCGGGCTGTAGCTCGGCAGAGGTAGGATTAATATTGCAATATAGTTTTATGTTAGGTTAAGGGTTAGGTTTAGGTATAGAGTATAAGTCCAGGTTTGAAGTTACTTATTCGATTATTGGAACTTCAATTCAATTCAATTTAATCAATTCATTTATTTCCATTCTTTTCATTAAAAAATATAAATATTGACAGTACATGTTAATATAAATATAAATAGTCCTTTTGTACAATGTAAAATACATGGGGGAATCATAAAAATCAAGCGGCTTGTCGGGATGATCCCCAAGGTATATCAACAAAATTATGAACAAAATTAAATATTCTTCCGAGCAATTATCGCCGGAGTAAAATGTCATGGAATTATTAGGTCACGTTTTCACCCTGATCACAAGGAGTTTCGGACTGTTTGAATCTTTTTGGTGCAACAGAGATGCATATTTGCAGGTGTCGTCAATTTATGAGTTTCTGCTTTTAGATTTTAACTTCTTTTTATGCTTTTGGGGACCTATAAGTTTCTTTACTATACACTAATCCACTTTTTGAGATACAAGTTAGAATTAGTCTAAGTCTGAACTGAAATGTGTATTATTGATATGTAGTTGTTTTTTTTTAGTATTAATAATTGCCATGGCAATTATTTGTTTCATTTGTAACTCATAAAGTAAATTATGTGATTGCAAAATCAAACTAAATTAAAAACTGTGTTGCGGAGATGACATCAATGTTGCAATTGAAGTTCAGTATAGCACTACATTTTTAGTTATCTTCATTTTTATACCCGTTGTTTAAGGTTCTTTTCTCAATTTTTGTGGATCTTCAAAATCAACATGGAAAGTCGTGTGTCATGATAATGTATTGAGGCACACGCTATAAGAGCTGCCAGTGAACATGTCTTCCGCTATATTACACCAAAACTTCCATGATAAACGCAGAGAGTTTGTTATTATATGAAATACAAATAATAATTTAGTCTTTCAAAGGCAATCATTTTACAAAATATTATTTTAGATAAGATTGTCCGACTGTTCGTTTCCAATTATATCAATGGCAGTCTTTTGAATGTATTTACTATTTTTCAGTTTTGTCGTATATGCTTTGTGCAATAATATGTATTTTTGTATTAATTTTACGAATTATAGGTTGGCATTATATCGGATAATGAATTTATTGTACGAATAGATAGAAAATAGATTACATAGGCAGAAATGCATGTATGTAAAAGGTAGACAGATAAGTAAATGAAGAAGGAGACATAAATAGGGAAAGAGTGAGAAGGGATAAGAGCTCCTTATGCAGAGTGCGAAAGATTTCTAAATGTCTTCCATGAAAATGTGAATCGGACATCTCTAAACATGTATCATTCGCATAAGAGGTTATTTAGATGATTTAAAAAAAGCAGGTAAACGATTCTATAAAATATTGGACAATGTGGTGAGGGGTACTACGGAATAACACAAGTGACATAAGAGAGTTTGGTTTATAATGTTGCGTAATTAATAATTCCTAATATCTTAATCTCTTAAATGACAACTAATTTTAACGAAAATAAAAAAGGAGTGGCAGTCATAACTAATTGCACACGAATGAAATAAATGAAAGGTTTGCATCAGATTATAGTTCTCAGACAGTATTCATCTGTAACCAAGCCTTTGTGGAACTAGCGCCCTCTATATATAAAATTGTTGACTTAAAAATTTAGTTTTTAGATGTGATGCGTTCTTTCGGATGAATTTTTAAATAATAAATCAAACACAATAATTATGCCAAGGTGGAGAGGTGAGAAAGAACGGATAAAGCTCAAGAGAGGGTGAAAGAGAAAGGAGGAAGGGAATGAGAAGAGAAAGAGTGATCGAGAGAACTAAGAAAGGCATGAAAGAGAGAGAGAGAGAGAGAGAGAGAGGATGGAAGAGAAAGAGAGTGAGAGAGATAGAGAGAGAAAGAGAGGAAGAGAAAGAGAGTGAGTGAGAGAGAGAGAGAGAGAGAGAGGGTGAAATAGAAAGAGAGAGAGAGAGAGAGGCAGATCCAGGGTTTGAAAATGAGGGGGGGGGGCACAGCCCCAAAATAAATAAATAAAAAAAAAAAATAGGTGGGCGCATGTACAGTCAATGAATGGTTTTCAAAGAAACAGGGGCGCATGACGTGTTAATTGAGCCCCCACTGGATCCGCCTCTGTGAAAGAGGAGGATCTGAGTTGAACAAAATATGCATCATTTTATCATCTATAATTGTGATCAAGTTATGATAAAGTACGGATAATTCTGTTTCGTTTGCATATTTCAAACCTTATGAACTGTTAGATGAAAAGCGGGTCATATACATGGCATTCAGGATAGGCAATGAAAGTGGTACACTAATACAAGTGAACTGTAACAGAACCAACAAAGATACCCTGAAATCGTCTTTACACAACCTGACACCCTTACAACCCTGACACACTGACATTTAACCCCAGGATTATAGTTATGGCGTACGATGTGTCAGGGTTCCAGTCGGTCAGGTTATGGAAAGACCCAAATTTTACGGAGGTGACGAAAAGATGAAGCAGCTATATGCGATGATACCCCCGATCAGCCATCAATCACTCAACATCGAGCCCCTCATCGAGTCATCATGTCGACATCGTATCTTCCATGCTTCACGCATCCGAGAAACCTTTGTAGGTACAGAGGTCCAGTGATCGACGATGTCCGCATTCCAGGGAAGCGGGCTTGGTGCCATGATGTTGAAACTTAGCCTCTCTAAACGTTTTAAAGGTATACTTGACCATTGGCCATACCATGGACCTACATAATGAAAAAGACGGACTCCATTAGCGGGTCTAAGCCCTGTAGCATAGAACGCAACGATCAATTGCGAATTGATACCGTGCATGTGCACTCCTAAAAATAAA
The DNA here is from genome assembly GCA_940671915.1 of Paracentrotus lividus. Taxonomy (NCBI): domain Eukaryota; kingdom Metazoa; phylum Echinodermata; class Echinoidea; order Camarodonta; family Echinidae; genus Paracentrotus; species Paracentrotus lividus. The sequence continues at coordinate 16,453,857 of CALNVZ010000649.1, read as the reverse complement.
AGGGTTCAAAAAAATAAAAAATAAATTAAAAAAAAAGGGGGGGGGGGAGGTAAATCACACTCTAAAAGGGGTCGAGGAGTAACAATGTTTTCGAAAAGGGAGGAAAAGGGTGTCACTCCTCGGCTCCTGTTCACCCTTTTTCCACCTATTTCGTCCTTTTTGTTTGTATTGTGAAGTAACCAGTCAGGATCCTTGCTGCATGCACTTCATGCATGAAAGTCTCACTCTCAACCAATCAAAATAGTTGTTTCAAATTTGCAATTAGTCGTAATAATTTTGTGTTACCATGGTTACAGGGCACTTGTGACGGTTTGGAGTTGGTCTCACCGATATGACGGAGCGTATCAGGGCAACTACCCTGGACAATTACCCCAGGACAAGTAAACCCCCAGAAACAGGATTAGGGGGTAGATTTTTGGTATAAGTTGTTGTCTAGGGGTAATTGTCCAGGAGAAGTTGGCCTAGAATCGTGACGGAGGTAGGTCTGCTGTTATTAACCAATCGGATAACGTGGACAAAGATAAGGATAGTTGTGAAGCTCAAACACAATTCACACAATAGGCTAGACAAGATCCATGAGCTTCATACTCCTAGACAAGACGCGCCGATTAACCGTAAATCTTAAGATTCTTCAGAAGTGACACGAGTTTGAGTTCCTATAGCTCATTTACAACGAATAGATCGAATCAATACCTGCACCAAACCAAACACAAATTTGCATTACCATGATTACGGTGAATAGCAAGAGAATGGTCATTATTATGTGGTGTGACTGATGCGTAACTATTAGTTTTCCTTTTCTTTATCTATTAAACTCTAATATCGGTTTAAATGGTTTAAAATGGCCGCTAATCATGCTAATGCGGCTATTGATTTGTCCTAATGCTACAGTCACACAGACACTTACGTTGAATTACATCCGGCGTCCAAAAATCCTCTTCTTTTTTTCCTGCGGATCCCCACGGATGCCTTCCGTCATAGTGATACTTTCGTTCATCCAATAACACAAAGAAATGCATAAGAAATGATAGAATACAAGATGAAATAAGGATAAAACAACACAAACGTAACTAAACTGTAGCATTAGTGACTTTGAACGTAATCATTGATACATTAAGGGGCACCTCTTCTATCTTCTAGAATACTGAATAATGAGAAGGGGGATTAATGATTGCGGATTGATTGAGAAGGGGGATTAATAATAGGTGTTGGTATTTGGCAAGTTGACTGACGGGTATGCCTTATCAAAACGTGGAAGGTGTCTCGCTTTATAGGTGACAAGTATTGATGTCCATAGTATTGGTGAACTCCAATACCCTATAAAGGTGATAATCTCATGTCTCTGAGATGTCTACGAGACTTTCTGTAACGGAGACGTCTCCAAGACTGCGAGGCGTCTCATAGACATCTACGAAATTCGGAAAACCTTATAGATTTGAACATGTTAGAAATTTATGAGGCGTCACAGAGACTCAGGAGACGTCTCCAACACGTCTCCGTGACTAGACGAGTCTCAAACCCGTCTCGAACCCGTCTTACAGTCATAGGGCCCGTTTCAACATGTCTCAAAACCGTATATGGCAAGTGAGATATCACCATAACATACCATTCAGACACAGACACTGCACATCATACCACTAGTACAATTTCATGAATCACGAGGCGCAGGGTTCGAATCCCAGCAATGATCCTTTGGGACACATTAATTTTCCATTCACCACTCTCGACCCAGGTGAGGACTTATCAAGAGCGCATCTGACTGTCAGTTGGGTATTATATTACTATTAATACAGTCATTGACAGTTATTGCGATTATTGTGCAGTGTGAATGTACAATTAGTATGTTTATTTCATACAATTATCATTAAGATGAAGAAAAAAAAAAAACAACACAAAAACTCGAGAAGGTGTTGTATTTCTTATTATTTGTATCTATCACTAATGATTATGATTTACCGGCAAATTTTTTTGAAAAACATTCACTGGCCGTTTGTATCGTCCAACTCATAAATAGGCCAATGACCAGAGCTGTAAAACATTTTTGAAATAAATTAATTTGTACATTTATATGTGGGATAGCTATAGAACACTTGTTTCAGTGGGAGGATGGGGGCGGCAGTTTTACTTGGAAACAAAAATACCCTAACTTTTTCGAGAACATTTTGATGGGTGTTGTTAACGCGTCTCTGTAAAGGCCTCTGCACACCAAACCCGACAAACGACAAACGACACGACACAACGACACCACGACTTTTCTGAAAAATCGCTCTAATGCAAATCTTATTGGCATCGTTTCAAACCGCCTATTAGTCTGTAAGATAAGGACCAAAAAATGGCCTAGTTGTTCACTTCCGGCAGAAAGTATGAAATTTGGCATGTTGGGTATTTGGTGGCGCTGATTTCAAAAATTGCCGGCCCCAAGCGATCCGACCACTCGAACGGCGGCCATTTTGAAATCAAGATGGCCGCATGAAAAACCATTGAAACTGCCTTACTTAAGTTCTAAATGACATATGGCACTCAAATTTGGTACACAATAGTATTTTGACATCCTGAATTTGAAAATTGCCGACTCCAGTCGATTTACCCACTCAGTCGGCCGCCATCTTGAATTCCAAGATGGCCGCCATGAAAATTAGTGATATGCCTAACTTGAGTTCTAATTGACATGTGCCACTTGAAAATTGGTTACACAATGGTATTTTGATATCCTGAATTAAAATATTGCCGGCCCCAACCGATCCGCCACTCAGTTGGCGCCATCTTGAATTCCAAAATGGCCGCCATTGAAATCATGGAATATGCCTAACTTGAGTTATAAATGACATATGGCACTCAAATTTGGTACACAAAGGTATTCTGACATTCTGAGCTCAAATATCGCCGGCCCTCAATCGATTCGACCCACTCAGTCAGCCGCCATCCTTGAATTCCAAGATGGCCGCATGAAAATCAATGACATTGCCTAACTTGAGTTAAAAATGACATGTGGCACTCAATTTGGTACACAACGGTATTTTGACATTCTGAGTTCAAATATTACGGCCCAATCGATTCGACCCACTCAGTCAGCCGCCATCTTGAATTCCAAGATGGCCGCCATGAAAATCAATGACATGCCTAACTTGAGTTAAAAATGACATGTGGCACTCAAATTTGGTACACAACGGTATTTTTGACATTTTGAGTTCAAATATTACGGGCCCCAATCGATTCGACCACTCAGTCGGCGGCCATCTTGAATTCCAAGATGGCCGCCCGTGAAATCATTGATATGCCTAACTTGAGTTTATAAATGACATATGGCGCTCAAATTTGGTACACAATGGTATTTTGACATTCTGAGTTCAAATATTACCGGCCCCAATCGATTCGACCACTCAGTCGGGCAGCCATCTTGAATTCCAAGATGGCCGCCATGAAAATCGATGACATGCCTAACTTGATTTATAAATGACATATGGCACTCAAATTTTTTACACAATGGTATTTTGACATCATGAATTCAAAATTACCAGCCCAACCGCTCCGACCACTCGGTTGGCCGCCATCTTGAATTCCAAAAATGGCCGCCTTTGAAAACCATGGAAACATGCCTAACTTGAGTTATAAATTACATGTGGTATTGAAATTTGGTACAATATGGTATTTTGAAAATCCAGTACTCAAATATTGCCAACTCATAGCGATCTGACCACACAGTGATCTACCATGGAAATCATGAAAATACCTAGCACATGAAAATTAAAACACTCGATGCGTCGTATCTCACTGCCACTTGTGAGCAACCCCCTAAAAAGTGTCCTTAGGCCATTACTCTTCGTTTGCCTTTGTAGAAATTACAAATTTTATCTTATATCCGTCTTTTTAGCAATCAGATCGATTAGGATCAACAGCTTAGTAGTAGTAGGATGAGACATGGTTGGAAATTTAAAGAAAACAAAACAAAAACATGAGTTATTACAATTTAACAACACAGAAAATGTCCAAGGAAGGGATAGGATTCCATATACATGGAATTATGGGAAAATTAAAACAAATCAAGGGGAAAGGTCAGAAAGGCCTTTGAAAACTCTCAATAATGAGTGCCATCTGAAAGTTACTCTGTACGACCAGGTAAAAAAAAAAAAAAAGGTACAATTTTTACAAAAATCAATTTCCAAAGACAATTACAACTCAAATTAGCAATTTTTAATGATTTCAAGCCGACCATCTTCGAATTTTAGATGAGGATCATGATGACCATGTGGTTAGATCACAAGGGATCAAGCAATTTTTGAATAAACGAATGTCAAAATACCAATGTATACCATTTTCATGCCGCATATCATTAGAATGCAAGTCTGGCATTTTCCATAGTTTTCATGTGGCCATCTTGGAATTCAAAATGCCGACCGACTGACTGGTCGGATCATGGGGCCAGCCGACAGTATCACATGTCATTTAGAACTCAAGTTTAGGCATATCAATTATTTTCTTGGCGGCCGCCGAGTGGTCAAATGACATGTCCCGATATTTGAATTCTAGGATTGTCAAAATCCAATGTTTCCAAATTCAATACAACATGTCATTGATAAACTCAAGTTAGGCATATTCCATGATTTCAATGGCGGCCATTTGGAATTCAAGTTGGCGGCCCGACTGAGTGGCGAGTGATGTACCGCCCATATTGAACCAGAATGTCAAAAACCTTGTGTACTTAAATTGAGTGCCATAGTCATTATAATCAAGTTAGGCATATCATTGATTTTCATGGGCCATCTTTGGCAATTCAAGATGCGGCCGCCGACTGAGTGGTCAAATTGATTGGGGCGGCGATATTTGAACTCAAGACGATCAACAAATACCATTGTGTACTTAAATTTGAGTGCCATATGTTCATCCATAACTACAAATTAGGCATATCATTGATTTTCATGGCGGCACATCTCGAATTCAAGATGGCGCCAACTGAGTGGTTGAATCGATTGGGGCTGGCAATATTGAACTTCGGATGTCAAAATACCATGCATACCCAAATTTAAATACCACATGTCATTTAGAACTCAAAGTGAGCACCATCGATGATTTACATGGCGGCCATTTTGAAATTCAAGATGGCGCCGACTGAATGATCAGCTCGATGGGGCCGCAATTTTGATTCAGGATGTCAAAATACCATTGGCATACCAAATTTCAATACCACAGTCATTAGAACCCAATTAGGCATATTCAGGATTTTCATGGCGGCCATTTTGAATTCAAAGATGGCGGCCGACCAGGTGGTCGGACAGGTAGGGGCCGGAAATATTTGAATTCAGGATGTCAAAATACATCTGTGTACCAAATTTCAGTACCTCATGTCAATACAACTCAAGTTAAGGCTTATCAATGATTTCATGGCGGCCATCTTGAATTCAAGATGGCGGCCGACTGAGTGGTCGAATCGATGGGCCGGCAATATTTGAATTCAGGATGTCAAAATACATCTTGTACCAAATTTCAGTACCATATGTCATTTATACCCAAGTTAGGCTTATTCAGTGATTTCATGGCGGCCATTTTGGAATTCAAGAGGGCGGCCGACCAGGGTGGTCGGCAGGTGAGGGCCGGCAATATTTGAATTCAGATGTCAAAATAACATATGGTATCCTAAATTTCAGTACCTCACTCAATTACAACTCAAGTTAACATATCAATTTGATTTCCATGGCGGCCATCTGATTCAAAAAGGCGGTCGACTGAGTCCGAATGGATTGGGGCCGCAATGATCAAATTCAGAATAATATCGTATGTACCAATTTTTCAGTGCCACATCCACTTCGAACTCATTACATTTCAATGGTTTCATGGCGGCCATCTTTGGATTTAAAATGGGCCCGCCGTCGAGTTGTTCGAAATCGCTGGGGCGGCAATTTTGAAACAGCGTCAAAAATACGCCTATGCAAATTCACACTTCTGCCGAAGGAACATTCTAGGTCTTATCTCAGACATAGTCGTTACGAAATGACGTGCACGACGTTTACCCAATTAAATCGTCCGGAGCGATATCTCCCACACGACAACGACTTTTTGCATTGACACAATCAGCGGCTGAAGGATTCGCACTTTCTTTGACTACCGAGAATTGATTGCCTAAACTTTTTATTTCTCAAGCTTCAATCTCTATGGGATTTTACGTGTAAACATTGCACACCGCACAAAAGGAGTTTCAAACGGATCTGAAATCGAAATAAAACATCTTTCGAACTTGATCATTTGAGTTCTGCAGAAAAAAACCCTCAAATGAACTATGTGTAAGTTAAAGCATTTTTAGATTCACGAATCTATATACCAGATTAAGCTAACCGTATAAGATCTAATAACAGGGGACCAAATAAAACGGATAAATATAACCCGTGCTAAAAGAAAACACAAATTGGAGTCCCACGCCAAAACTTCGGCGTAGGGCTAGGCTAGGATTAGGATAGATCACTAACAGTTAGTTGTCAATGCAGCTAAGTTAGTTGTCATGTGACTCTTGACGAAAAATCTGTCTTTGTCTTAAGAAGTAGCTAGCCCTAAGGCCTAACGTTAGATTTTATGACCTTTAAATATTCTAGTACTTCTCAGCCAGACTGCAACCGTCTAACTTATGATCTTGAATCTAACTTTAGATGTAGATTTCTAGGCTAACTTTATCGATAATATAGATCTAGGGTCTACTCTTCTCCCATATATATATGACGTCGGACTCTCAGGAGGAGCCAGCGATATGGGAGGAGACAGTATAGGCCCTATCATGACATTGTCATTGGTCTAATCAAATTTGTTAGTAGGAGTAGGAACAGTATATTTATCGATCTATTTAAGTTAGCTAAGTTCTAGGCCAAGATCTAGATCTAACTTAGTATTGACAATTTCATCAATGATGACCCACAACGTAGGTCTAAAGTTAGGCCTTTTTGTAATAATAAATAAGCGACCGCAATCAACGAGCTGATTGTCACTGGCCCTGTTTATTATGTCACTGTGTTGTTGTTTTTTCTTTAAATCTAGACTAACGTTTCATACTAATAATAGACCTGAGATTAGATAGATCTACATTTGACGTTAGATCTAAGTTAGATTTCCAATTTAACTTAAGATCGATCTAGAGAGCTAATTAGAGATCTAGATTCTACTTTCTAGATCTCTGGTGTCTGGTAATGTTAAATCTAACAAATATAACAGTTAACATGTAGCTAGTAGATCTAATACTAAAGTCTAGACCCCCTCTAAATTAGACAATGAAACAAAAACAAAGAAAAGCATATAAGTTATAAGTCCGACCCTAGCCTGCTAGGGCTAGCCTAGGTCTAGACCAATACAAGTCTGGACTAGGCCTAGGCCTATAGTATAGCATATTAACCTACAGTGTATGGGCCTATCCCTAGTAGGCATATAGCCTTGGCCTAGTTAGACCTAATCTAGATTACTTGAAGACTGTAGACCTAACTATATTATATTAAGCCTAGATCTATAGATCTTCCGGTAAGTACTATTCTCGACTTCGATTGTAGACCTAATGTTAGACCTATCGTTACAATTGAATCAGAATTAACGTTGTCGTTTATATATATGTAAACCGACTAATCCCAGCTCCCTTTCAGTAACAAAAAACTGTCAAATAGATCTACCATGGATTAAAACTAGGCCTACCTATATTGGAGCATTACAGTTTGTTAAACATTATTATGTTATAGAATCCATGTTTTTTTTTTTTATTAAT
>CALNVZ010000649.1:16390315-16432070 GCA_940671915.1 Paracentrotus lividus | reverse complement strand
TTTTACTTAGTGTAGGGCCGTTGTTCAGGCAGTTTTTTGTTGCTCGGTTGGGATGCTTTGTGTTTTTTTGTTGTGGTTTGTTTGTTTGTGCTTTTTTTTCGCTTCTTTTGGGTTTTAGTGTTTTTTTTCGGGCGGTAGGGTTGTTGTCTGTTGTTTTGGTTTGTTGGAAACTGCTATGTCGTTAAGATTTTTTGTTCAGGTTTCGATGTATGCTAGTTGTCTTTAGGGTTGGTTCGTGCTAGGACTTGGGTCGCTCGGGGTAGGAGGGTTGGTGGTTGGATGCTCGTTAGTTGTCTGCGTAGTTGTTGTCATGTGCTTGCCGGATTGTCTTTGTTTAAGTGTGCTAGGTACGTTAGTTTTTTATGGCTTTAATTTTCGTATTTGCGATGACCGTTTTTGTCTTGTCTACTTTGTGTGATTTCTAGGTTTTTAGTGTATGATCTGGGTGCTTTTCTATATTGGTGGGCTTGGGGGGTTGGGTTGGCTTATGTTGTTTCGTTTTCTTGTGTGGGGTGGGTTTTTTATCGATTATTTTAGTTGTGGTTTTAGGGTTGAATTATTGTTGTTTTTGGTGGTTTAGGTATTTGTTTGTTATTAGGGGTGTTGTTGTGTGTTTATTTTGTCGTGTTGTTTTTTTTTAATCTGATAACGTATCTATAATAGTTGAGTTAGATAGTTACATTTGGTTTGATTAGTTAGATTTCCCAATTTTATTGATCGACTCTGAGAGTCTATATTAGGTCTCGATCTACTTTCTTGATTCTGGTGTTTGGTATATGTTAATCTAACAAATAACGTTAAATGTAGCTAGTAGATCTATCTAATTAAGTCTAGACCCTCTCACTAATTTAGACATGAAACAAACAGAAAAGCATATAGTTATAAGTCCGACCTAGCGCTGCTGGTAGGCCTAGGGTCTATCAGACATAAAGTTGGACTAGGCCTATGGCTATAGTATAGCATACTTAACTTACTACCGTGATGGGCCTCATCCCTGTAGGATTTAGCCTTGGACCTAGTTGATTCCTAATTAGTATTCTTGAAGACTTTGTAGACTACTATTATTATATTTAACCTAGTGATAAATCTATAGATCTCTCGGTAAAGTACTTATTCTCGGACTTCGATTGTAACCTTAATGTTTAGACCTATCGTTACATTGAATCAGTAACGTTTCCGTTTTTAATATTTGTAACCGACTAATCCAGCCCTTTCAGTAACAAAAATACTGTCCAATAGGTCTACATTGGATAAACTGGCTTCACCTATATGGTAGCATTACAGTTTCTGGTTACATATTTAGTGTTATGATCCTGTTTTTTTTTTTTTATTAATTTGTTTATAAGGGATAAATGAATATTATAGGTTTTGTAGGGCATAGGTCCCCCCTCCGCCCTGAGGAGGGGGGTAAGCAGTGTGGGTAGGTAGCTGCAGATTGTGGAGGGCGGGGTTGAGGCAAGTGGACTAGGACCAAGCCCCCCCTTTTTTTTTTTTTTTTTTTCTTTTATCCTAACCCGAATAGGAGAATAGAATTTTTTTTGTTTTGTTTGATGTCCTAACTCTTTCAAACAATTACCACCTTGTTCACCATAACCTTTTGAATGCATGGGTTTGATGGCTGTTTTAGGCCCTTTACTCGTATTTTTGTTATTTTTTTTTTGTTTACTTTTTTTCTCTGGTTTTGTGGGAGTGGGAGGCCTGCTATGTTGCTTGTATAAAGGTTTGTTGATTGTATAAATATGCTACAGGGAATTTTGACCATTAATTTAATTGTTCTGACCCTCTTCAAGTTATTTCAATTATTGTGTGCATTACAGCTTCTGTGAGTTCCTTCCATGTCATTCAGTTATTGAAACATGACTTCATTTGATATTCTGTTTGATATGAATTATATTAATAGTTCTATTTTCTTTTTATATTATTATTTTGCAGAAATTGGTAAACAGCAGGAGCTAATGGAAATGCAGCATGTCGGGAGATGATAGAGCCTACAATGTGCAATCCTGGATGAGATTAGCATCTAGGTTAGATCTTTCCAAGAGAAATAACCATGGTAAATATTTTTTATTTTTTCATTCAATTGGATTTAAGCTTTGGAGAAACAAGTTTGGCTTATCTTGAATCAAATCTAGAATGGGTCTATTTATATATTTGTAATGTTTTATTCTCTCTATTTGTAGGATGTTATGTCTAATGGTCATTTCACGTCCAGGGGATGTGCAGGTTTTTGGTTGATCCCGCACTACTATTTATATCCTTGTCATGCATCTTTTACCTACTTTAAAATAATCTTGAAAGAATGTGTTCTACTTATATGTATTCATATTATTCGCTAATTTAAACAATTTATCATATTTCATATTTCTTGTTTATCTATATTGCCAGAAATTGTGTTCCAATTTGTTTTATTTTTAGGATATGATGAAAATAATTGATCTTTAATCTTATTTATTTCACTTATTGTTTTTTCTAATTACATGTAATCGATTCTGTTTTTGTTTGTTTTGTTTTGTTTTTTTTTAGGCTTGTGTCTCGGGAATGCGGTCGCAAGGGGCTGACAGAGGATGGGAGACGATGACCCCTTTTTTGTATGCGTTACTAACACTGCGATTTAACGCTAAGCCCTCCCGCCCCCTTTCATCTCTGAGCTTTACCGTATCAATTTCAAGCATTTTTTTTTTCTCTTCTTTCCACTGTTTCAATTCAAACTGAATTTCCACCCTCCACTATTTTTTCATTGTTTCTTAGCTACCCCCCCCCACGAAGGGGCATATTTTTAGAAGTAATCCGTGCAGCTGATGGTTTTGTTTCAAATGCTTCCCCAATAGTTTTCTTTTTGACTGAACAGCGTCAATGTATTTTTTCTGATCCTAATGTTTTGCTTAGGATTCCACTTTTTTTTTGAGTGCTTGGTTTCTTTTTAGGGAGCTTCGTGGGGGTTATCCTTTCTGTTTTGTGTTCCGTATTTTGGATCTTTTGTGAATGTGGGTATTTGGTTTCTGTTTATGGCTTTGTGCCGGTTCTGTTTCATGTGTGGTTTTTTTTCTTTTGGATTGTGGTTTTTTGTTTTTGTTTATGTTGATGGTGTTTCTGTTCTTTTTTTATCGTGTTTCCATGCTGTACTTTTATTGTGTGTTTTATGTTTTCTTTTTAGTTTCTTTTTCCGAATGTGTTCGTTTTTATTTGTGTTTTTGTGTGTTTGTTGGGTTTTTTTTTTTTCTTTTATTTTGTTGGTGGTTTTATTATGTTTGAGTTTTCCATTTCTTAGGATTGGTTTGCTTGTCGCTTTTTGGATTGCTGTTTGTGTGATCTTTTCTTATTAGGATGTTTTTTCTGTTTTGGTTTTTGAATATTGTTGTTGCTTGATTACTTCGGTTTGGGTTTTCTTATTTTGTGGTTGTTTTTTTTTATTGTGTTGTTTTATTTTTTTTTTGTGTTTTCGGGATTGTGTTGTGTTTCGGTTTTTCTGGCCGTTGTTCCATGATGTGTGGGCTTTATGTTGGGTTGTGTTTTTTTTTTTTGATGATGATTTTTTGTGGCTGCTGTGTTTGTTTGTGTTTTTCATTTGATTTGCTTTTTATTCCATGGTGGGTGGTGTATTGTTTTTGTGTTGATTTTGTGTGTCTTACGGCCTGCTTTGTTTTGTTTGTTTTTAATTAGGTTGTTCGTTGGCGTTTTGTCGCGTGGTTTGCCCTGTGGGTTGTGGGTGTTTTTGGTGTGTTCTTTTGGTTTTTGAGATGTCTGGTTTCCGTTGTTGGTTTGGAGTATATGGGGGGGGCTGGGGAGGTGTGAGCTGGGGGGGGGGGGGGGAGGTGGGGGTGGGGGAGGGTGGGTGGGGGGTTGGCTGTAGTGTTGTTCTACTGTTCAGGGGTTGTTCTTTGCTGTGAGGCGGTGTGGGGGGGGGGGCTTTTGGCTTCTGTGCTTGTTGGAGATTGTTGCAGCCTTTTTCTTTCTTGCCTTTTTTTGGGTGCCTGAGTTGCGGTTTCTTGTTATTTTTTCATGTTTGCGCTTTGGCTGCGCACCCAGTCCGCTGGCATGGGCTAGGGGTTCTTCCTGTGGGCTATTTGGATGGAGGCAGTTGTGGTTTGGGGGGGGGCGTTGGGGTATCCTTTTATTATGTTGTTGGTTAGTCGTTTTATTTTTCGTTTTTCTGAGTTCTTTCGTTTTTCCTGTTTCCTTTCTCTCTGGATCCGCTGTGGTTCTTTATTTTCGAATTCTGGGTGTGGGGGGGGGGGGGCCTTCCGGTTTGGGCTAGTGTAGGGGCGCGGTCCGAGTGGGGGGGGATCTCGTTTTTGCGGCAATGATGTTTGTGGAGCCATTATATTCTTTGTTTTTGTGCTTTTTTTACGTTTTTCTTTTGCTGCCCGTCTTTTGTGATCGGGGTTTCATTATTTTATGCCGTTCACATCCACTTTCGACCGTTTTTAGGCGTCGTGTTTCGTGGTGGCGTTTTGCAGTTGTGTCGTGGTGTGTCGCTGTGTCGCTTGTCGTTTGTCGTTTTGTCGTGTTTGGTGTGCGAGGCCTTACTTCGTCCTGTTTCGAATGCCGGTGTGACCGGCCGCAATTTGTCCGGCGCGACTTAGGCGCATTTTTTGGTTGGTTTTTTGTGCTTCGTCCGGTTTGAGACAAGCCGCGCGGCAGACTGCTTAGAATCGGTTTGTCCGGCCAGTCCCTGACCTCTCCACGTGGTTAATGGTCTCCGTCCCTGACTTCCGCCCGGTCGTGTAGCCAGTCGTATCAGGACCTACCATGTCGACATCACCGAGCTTGCGAATGTAGTATCGCCATGATTTGACCCAGGGCGACCCCGGGCCGGTTAGGGGCATGTTCCTTACTGTGCTGTGGGTTCCATTTGGAAGGGGGGGGGTAGGTGTCGAAATTTTCCTTATTACCGCTGTAAGTCATAGTGAATTTTCAATTATAGGAGGGACGTCCCTGCCCCCGTCTGGATCCGCTATGTGGTGGGTGAGGCGATATGGGGGGGGGTGACAGGGGCACCTGCCTTTACCAAAAAAAAATTATCAGAAGCAGTGAACAACGGGAACATGTTACTCCGGGAATATTTGCGGATTCTATTTAATATTTTGGTTGCCGAGGTTTCTCGAAGAAAAGTGACGGTGGTAGCTTTCAAGAATTGAGAGGATTTGTTTGTTGTTGATGCCCTTTTTTTGTTCTGCATCTTGGATACACCTAATGTTTGTCTCGATGGCATTGTACTATCTTCATGTCATTGGGACTGCCTTTGTCCTAGTTTCCCGCTCCATACAGATCAGAATGAATGATAAAATCGTTGTTTAAAAAAAAAAAATCATGTTATGTTGAATTGTGACATCTGTATTCCTGAATTAGCACGCGACCAGGTGTGATTAAATACTCATTATTAACTATATGCCAAAAAATAAAAGATGAAGAATAAATAAGGGCATCAATCGTATATTAGACCCATAAAAAATGTACAAAATTTGACGTTTGTCTGGCTGCTTGAAACTATTTAAAGGGCCCTCTGCGTGCATGTCTGATGGTTGACAAGAGGAAAAAGTGCGTCGCCAAGAAGTGTGCTCTGGTGGAAGCTGGTTGGGACTGCGGGAGCAGGTCGATCACGACCGCCGTCGGATTCGGTGAGAGTCGTTTTTCCGTCGGTGTTTGTGTTCTGTTGCTGTTTTTTTTGCGGCTCGGCTGAACCTTGTTGTCTCTGCGGCGCTGTTGTGGTTTAGTTTTGGGTTTTGGGTTAGTGGGTTTTTTTTTTTTTTGCTTTTGGTGGTTTGCTTGGGTTTGGTGTTGTGTTGCGTTTTGTGTGGGTTTCTCTTGTGAGTTGCTGTCTCCAGGGGTTTTTGGTTTGGTGTTGTTTTGGATTTTGGGCTTTGGCGGGTCGGTATTTCTTTTTGGTGCTGGTTTGTTGTCTTTGGGTTTTGTTTTGGGCGATTGGGTTATTTGGTTTTTTGCGTTTGGTTTTCTGCTATTTAGGTTCTGGGTTGGGTTGTTGTTTTGTTTTTGTCTTGGTTCGGGTTTGGGACGTTTGGTTTCTTTTGTTCTTCTTTTTTATTCTTTGTTTCGTTTGTTTGGTTGTTGTTTTTTTTGGTGCCGAATTTTTTATGTCTTTTTTTTTTTGTCTGATATTTTTTTCCTTTTTGGTATTGTCGTGGATCCCCGTTTCCCCTTGTACTACGTGTTATTGGTTTCGTGAAGGAGGGAGGGAAGACACGAAGTGGTTTTTTTCTTCTTCCATTCGTGGCTTTCACGGTTTTGTTAGTATTAGGTGGTTTTCTATTTGTTGGTTTTTAGTATTCTTTTGTCTCGTCCTCATCTTTCTACGGGATTATTTATTTGTCCGAAGCTCTTCCGGTTTGATCCTTGGTTTTGACTGTGTGCGCGTGTTCGCGTTTGTTTTGTCTCGTTTGTCCAGTATTGCTTTTCTTTGTTGTGCGGTTTTTAACATTCTGTTGGTTTTTTGTGAGTGTGTTGCTCTAGCAGGTTCAATTTGCCCTGCATATGTAATGGGGCACTTGGTGATTGTCCTTTTTCGGTGTTTAGTTGGGCACCTTTGATGTACGTGATTTTGGTGGCGTTGTTTTAGGGTGTTGGTTTGTGTTTTGGGGTGGTTGTTTTTTTGTGTTTTTTGTGGGTTTTTTGTTTGGTTTTTTTGTCGTTTGGTTGTGTTGGGTTGGGTTGTTTTGTTTGTTGTTTGTCTTTATAAGTCCCTCCTTTTCTCACGAGTTCGGATATGTTGATTTCTAAATTTCGGAAACTGGTATATGTGCCACATAGTATAGTTTGTACACCTGACTACACGCTGATCGTAATGCTTGAACTCTTTATCAAACTCCCCTGGAGTTGGCTCAACTTTTACCCTATCTAACAAACAGATTTAGGTCATAATATCATGAATGCTATCTACAACTCTGACGAGCTCTGTAGGGCGACTTCAATTCCCTTGGTAAAAGAGAGCTGCAGAAGTGTGTGTAGCTTATCAGCGTTTCCTTCCCTTAATTATAAGTGCAAACTTAATTTAGGCTATGACACCCCAGTGCTTAATAGCCGCTGATTGCCTAAATATGTTAAATCGACATTGAATTCGCAGAAATTTATACATCCTCATCGAGTAATGTAGATTATGATTCAGTTAACTGGAGGCGTGTCGAAGTTTGCATGTGAAGTTATTAAGTCACAAACTGTTTTGCTGTATTAAATGATATTATTATAAATTCGAATTTATATGAAAGCTGCAAAGGCGGCAATTATTTATGTATTCATTAAAAGACTGCAATTACAGAAATGCATTGGAATAATGGTTAAGATGGTGTGGTGAAAAGAGAAACGGACTGTAAAAAGGAAGATAGAATTCGCACATATCGCACAATGGCCTAAATCTACAACCGTTGCTATGGTGACGAACATCATTACGTGTGAATTAGGAACCATGGGTTGCGTATTTTCTCCTAAATTGAGGAATGGAACATGATACGAACGAAAACAATAGGGAAAATTAAGTTTCACATTGAACGTCAAATCTGGACAAATGAGCTGAAAACCCATATTTGACAATAATGGGGGGGGGGGGGCGGAAATCACGATTTTATTGTTGACGTGACTACAAGTATCGCCGAACAAAAATGTCACCCTTTACTAAAATGTTACCATATCAATAGGCCTACTTTTAGCCATACTGATAACTAAAATTCTATATTTGCGTAAGACTAACCAACGATTGCATGCAGGGCGGATCGGGGGGGGGGGGGGGTGGCCGGAGCAAATATCGTGGGAATCCATTGATGTTAATACGTGTATCAGAAATTTTCGACTTTCCCACTACTATTTTTACAAATTTGACGCTGCCCATTCCCAGTTTTCAAATCCTTGATTCATTAGTGGCATATTCAATCAACGACAATATTGAGGGGGGGGGGGGGGGGAAAAAAAAGAAGAAGAAGAAGAAAGAAAAAATCAGTGTTTCCCATATCAGGTTTCCACATCTACGAGGGAACGTATGATATATTTCAAGTTCTACAAAGTTTTCCTGTACAAGCTTGTCGCAGGTAATTCAATCGAACCAGTGCAAACAATGTGCGCCAGAGTCCCGGCGTGAACCAACTCGATCCTGCTGTTCCGCATATAATATCACAATTGCGAATCTTGCTTCAATAGCCAAGTTCAAGACCAGCCAACACAGATTTCCATCTTTTTTTCCCTCTCGTTCGTCTTCTGGTAAACTAAGGTCTTAAAGGCGAAATGAATTCATATCCTTCTGAGGCGTTTCTACACAGGAATATATGTCTTTTATAATAGAAAATCATACACCCGGATTGGTTCTTCAATGAGTACTTTCCCACGAATCAATGTTCGACATAAGTATGAACCTGTTTTTTTTTTTTTTTTTTTTTCATTCATGAAAATCCGTAAAACCTCGTCTTCGTTTGTTCGTTATTATTTAATTTACGTCTTTTGCAAATCGCAATAGCGCGGCTTATACAAAGTTTTGATAAAAGAGAGAGACGTTTAGGTTGCTGTATTATTCTGGAAGCATTTGTACATGTATTCAGTGAAACTCCAGTTGGTATAAAATAACCCCACCATATTTGGTAGTTTTAGACAATAATATTATGAAGTTTATGGTGTAATGTAAAACAGAATTATTGAAAGGTGTTGATATCAACATTAATCTTGATATCATCGACCACCAGAAGGTCAATATCATGACGTCATCTATGATGTCATACGTGACATCATATGTTTAGTGACTATATGAAGCGTTTAATGGCGGCAGAAATCGTTTGAAAAAAGACAAACATGCCAATCTGTTACAGTCTTTTTACATATCTTTTATCACATCATACATGATGAACAAACCAGAAAGTGAGAAGCACCCAATTTTAATTAAAAATTGTTAAAATAAAGCTTTTGTGTGGGTGGTGCCTAGCCTTGCAGATAGACGTGGACACAAGTATTCTTCGGGGGAGGATAGTGTACATACTTATAGGCCTATAATGAAGATGAAGACGTATAAAATATCATTAAAAAACCCCAATATTACATCTGGTTATCAAAGTTATCAATGTATAGGCCTATGACAGCAGAGAACACATTGCGTATATAAGAGTCACGTATAGCGCTATATAAAAACCCAGATATTATGTCATGATCATTATTATAGAACAATATATGATTAAAAAAGAGGGGGAAAGGAAAGAAAGAAGAAACAACAAAATACTATTTTGAGAATTGTATACCTTAAATGAGTTTCACCTTGAAAATATCATTTGGAATTTGGACTGGAGTTAATTGGGCATTTAATTTGAAAATTCATGCGCCTCAACAATACAAGAGAGCGTTGACACGTTTGATTATGATTAATTCAATAATATTACGATTTGATTTATTCGCCATTGTGCTAAACCAATCAGCCTCAACGTGTTGTGAAGAGCGACAGACGTATGAATATTCATGAGCGTTTATCATCATCGCGGCTAACCAACGGTTTGGAAAATTATTTGATAATGATATGAACGCCTATTGTAGAAATACTCTGCTTCTTAAATTACCTAAAAGTAGTACATACACGGCCCAACTTAACATTACAGTGGAAATCAGAAGAATGGAAGAAATTTGATTAATTATACAGATTTATTGCAACATGGTCTTGACTTAATTTGAAAATCGATTAGCAAATCGGCAACCATTTGATTTTTAATCCAGTGTCTTGTATTTACCTACAAGAACGCAATCATTAACTACCATTTACTCATTTTGATCATGAAGTAAATTGGCAACCGTACGATTTACGGTTGCAACAAAACAAAACAAAATGAAAGAAACAAAACAATCAAAATAAGCATATTTAGAATGAAAAATAACTAAACTAAGATATTTTAAAACTTAATTACAATGGAACCTCAATATCTGATCAGTCTTGTGGCTTAGTGCGGGATGAGAGAAAACCGATTCCACGTCTATAAAAATACCATTTGGAAGTCGACCATGAAAGTATAACACCTGCAGAGGTGTGATGTATAAATATGATCATGTTCGTATACCATGTCTCTTGAATCTACATCACACATCACGATTTCATTGCCAATGGGAAGATCTCCATATCATTAGTGATTTCAAATTTTAAAAGTTCAATCCCCCCACATGCCTGAATTTTCATAAATGTAAAGAATGTCTTTAATTTTTCTTCACTTTTATACTTTTTAAGATTAACATCGTAAGTATAATTGAAATGAATTGACTGAATGCTTTAACGTTCACAAAGATTTCGTTTTGAAGTTTTTGAATCACGAACTCGGCTCAAATTGTCAACAACCCCTTTAAATATGCTCACGGTGTTGTATTGAACGTTACACAAGTTTTCTAGTAAACCTGTCACCATCCGACTTCCATTTCGTGTGATCTTTCGTCGTCTAAATTTGATTATGATAGCTGTAGCAGAAATCAAGTTAAAAACACCAGAGGTCATTTATACCCAAGCAAATATTCGTTACAGTTTGCACAAATATATATCGAGCCCTTGAAGAGGCATTAACAAATAAAAACGAGTCGTAAAATAATAATTAATTGAGAGACATGGAAAATGTACTCGAGTATTTATTGTGATTTTAGACGGAGGAAATCGTCTGAATTGCAAAACGAAAATGTAAAAAGAAGAAGGGGAAAAACAGTAAATGTATAACCAAACAAACCTTGGAGAAGTATTAAAACTAAACCTGGCAATAAAATAACAATTAGGAAAATTCGAATGAAATGAAACTGCACAAGCGAACAATAAATGGCCTATATATCAGTTGGTAATAAGCCTGGCAGAAAGACAAAATAATGTGTTTAAAGTGAGACTTTTGACAGTTTTATATTATTGAGTATTTTTCATGAGTTTGAACAGATGCGATAATTGTCTGGATTTCAAATAAACTGTAATTGGTCATTAAGTTGTAGAAATTTTGAAAAAATGTAGAAAGGTGAGATACTGCTTGATTTATGGCTGATCATTTGAGAAGAAATGGATTTAGAATTTAGGCAAATTCAAACTACTGATCTATTGGAAAACAAATTTTGAAATTTTGTAATTATCTCGCAACAATTGTTAAACCACCAGGTAACGCTCAACAATCAAATGCAACAATTGTACGTTTGGACCAGGGGTGGGGTGTGTTATTTTAGTACCAGATCAGATCTGTGTGATGTGGGACGAACAGAACGGAAATGGTAGCAGAGGGCGGAGGGGGGGGGGGGGGGGGGGGGGGGGGGGTTCCATGTCATATCTAAACACTAGGCTATACAGTTCTTCAGCCGGTTATATAATGCATTGTACAATGTTTTAGTGTTCATTGACCCTTATGGTTATCGGTTTATTAAACAAGCATTATATCTGACTATCACGATAAAAAACCTTAACACATGTCTTACTGATATAGCCTACACTTTGAACATAATTCACTAACAAAATTTTTCATTTCGTTATTCTCAATTATCATTACATCTGTTGTTTATCACACAAATTTATATTGACTGCAAATTATTGTTTGTTTATTATTTGTAGAACTTTCAACATTTGGACTCTAATGTAGTTTTGAACAAGGAATACTTTTTCAATCTAAGGATGTGATATGAGCATGGTATTAATTGCAATTAAGAAAGTAAAACGTTCGATTTCTCAACGAAAATTCGCTAAACCTTTTCATTTCTCGATATGCCCGTAATGCAGTACAACGAAAAACGGCACTTTAATTGAAAACTTGTTTCATGATCATTTTGTCTATACTTGTTGGCAACTTACGGTTATGCAAACATGAAATAATTCGTGTTGGTATTTCCTCTTGTCAGGAACACCCACAAACTAACACATTATATTCAAAATGTCATAATAAATAAACGCGAATGACCCCCTCATAGTGTGCCACACGCCCCTATAGTTTTGTAGTAAAATACTCAAAAGAAAGCAACCATTCTTCCCGTTAAATACTCTCTCTCCAGTTCTTCTTGTGTCCATTAAAGGTTATTGTACACGTATTAAAGTGATAATGGGGCTAGCATGCACTACTATGGGTTTCGAGGAGGCTATAATGAGGCTTAAATGGGTGATTTAAGGCCACAAAATGCTCTTTTTTGTGTTTTCAGAGATTTTACCGCATACTTGAGGTACCAAAAGTGACAAAAGTCATTATGTAAAGGATAACGTTAAAGAAGAAAACGTATAAATGACTATTTATTCTCAGGAAAAAAGAAGTCTGTCAAAATATTCAGATTGTAAATCTCGTTACAACATACAGGTACGTGCTGCAATCAATGAATAAAAAGACGGTATATTCGGTACCCACGGCACGAACGCAGAACTATCATCTTTGTGCTAAAACATGCAAAATGATGTGTTCTTTCTGATCCGAACATAACTTCCTTTTCAACTTTAGTTATAGAACAAGATACACATTTACTCTATATATCATGTCTACATCTACTCGAGATAGAGCAGCTATATACTTTTGGCATAACTCGTCAAGCATTTTACCAAATAAAAAAGGATGACTTGATTTAACAGTTCACTGTAAAAAAAAGAAAAAAAAAGAAAAAGATATTTGTATTTTTACGGCAAAATGCTGTCAGCAGTTATTATGTAAAATTACATAAATTGTGGTTTATTTCTTTTCCTGCAAATATTTACGTGAAAGATACAAAACTTACATCAGGACTAACACAGCTACGCTATATACAGAAACTCTGATTTTCCCCTTCTATCCCATAAAATAATGGAGGAAATTAACAGAAATTCTACTCAGCTGACATCACTTTGGTGTAAAAATACAAATTTATTTGTATATATATTTTTTACAGCGTTGTTGATGCCATAAAAATACGAAGATTGAACGATCCTGAGGTATTTTTTTTAAACCAACGACTAAAAGTAACACAACAACCAGTTCTAAAAAAACGGTCCGAATCATTAATTGGTCGATATTAAGCACATTATAATTGACTGATGAGTACTCTTTAAGAGGAATTGACAGAAACTTTGGAAAGAATCACATGAAAACTGATTCGCACCATTGTATATTTAAGACGTTTTAGTGATTAATGAGTTTTTAAATTGCAATAAAGCTATAATCTGCATCAGATTAGTCCATCATGTGTGATTAATTGGGTCCTCGAAGGATACATTTTTGTTAGTATTCTTTCATGGGCACATTCTACATTTTACTACTTATTCGAATAAATCTATTTTCTTCATCTGTAATACTAAAGCAGAATCTATGTCCTTCATCAGCAAGTCAGCAAAAATAGATCTCTTATTGTATCATTTTATAGATTATTAGCGCTCTAGAATAAATAAATTTAAAAAATCGCATAGCCCCCATTATTATGACTAGAAATCATGGGCCTATCTTTATTTTCATTTGCGTCAAGCAGATTGCATTTTTATCAATGATATAAATATCTCAACATTGGAATTGAAATACGGTAGATATGTTGCCACAATGTCCCTGTTCTCTAAGGCTGTTTTGTCGTCATTAATGAAATGAAAATTAAAAAAAAGTATTTATGTGTCTTACGGGAAGCAGTGACCAACAGACAAATGTTCCTATAGAAAGTGTCCGTCAAGCTGTTACTTCTGTATGGTCACAAATCTGTCAAATATCCAGCAGATGACAACCCTCAAAGTAGTTATTGTTTTTTCAATAAATGCCCATGACCCCTAATTCGTTTGATGGTCAAGTGTATATTAGCACCTTTAACTCTGCTAACCAAATAAGCACTTTTAAAAATAATGTCAAGCTTGTAATGTGATCGCCTTTCATAAGTAAATTATTTGAATGATTTTGTCGATAAAATGTCTAAAAAGGAAGTTTTTTTATTTGACATCCTTGCATACCAATTTCATAAGTTTTGTGTTTTGTAAACTATCAACCATATTGATTTAAAAAACACACAAACAAAAAACCAAAACGAACAAACAAGCACCCATAATTTTCATATCTAAAATTATTAATTTGGGGGGGGGGGTCAAGAAAACAACTATTAATTTTGGATGATTACATTATTAAGTGCAACAAACACATACAACGTCACTACAAATATCTGAACTTATAAACAAACACTTCTTTATAAAAATCTACGAAAATTTGTACCAAACTACCATTAGTTGATATATTTTTTCTCACGTTTCAAGTTGAAGTGCATTGAATTATAGGAATCGAATGGGTCGTGTCCACTTGCTACTAACTGCGCTAACGAGGCATCACTCAATGCTCTCTTGTGAGGTCAATTTCCTTCTAATTACCTGCTAAATTTGCTGCAACCCACTCTTTTCTTTGTCTCTTCCCCCGTTTAATATGAAACATTTCCTCTTTTCCGATGTAGATCTTAACTGTTTGATATTGTTAGTTTGGTTTTCACTCCCCGCTCTTTGTCAAGCTAATGTGCGAATTTCCCTTCTGTCTCGGCACCATGTCGTTTTGCCCAATTGATCACATAATAGGGCATTGCTTGTTCAAGGGGCGTCGCAAGACGTTTTTGAATTTTAGGAAAATGGGAGGGGGGGGGCGGGCCAGATTTTATTTATCCGATAAATGATCCCAACATGATCTCAGTAAAACAAACCGACACATGCAACGCAAAAATGTCATCACTACTTGTGATTTGTCGTCGGCCCAAAAAGGGGCCAAAATCCGACATGAATTTTTAAGGGGATATCACGCCCAGGGCCCCCTGCTGTGTAAATTTGATTACATGTTAAATTGATAATTGTAAAGAGCAAACAAGCCAACAACAAAGTACGAAATAAAATGGTCGTATTTATTTGCTATTTGCCGACACCCCTACAATTTCATATTGCAACATAATCTTTAGATGTTTTAAAAGGGGGACGTGGCGGCCCAAATTCAGTCACCCAAACGCCACCCTGACATTCTATCAAGCTTGGTCGTGTGAACGATATGATAGAGAAACAAATAAGCTATGTTTTGAATTCTGCGTAGAGCGACGTTGTCTGTGCTGATTTCCCATTTTAAAACCGCGTGAAACTTTCCATAAAAGGCTTTTCTTGGTGTAACTGAGAAAAGCGGCAAAGAAAGGAAGATTTCCCCCTTTTTTTTTCTTAAAAAAAAAAAAAAAAAGAAAAGCTGTATATATATATATATATATATATATATATATATATAAAACACCCATTTTTTCCTTTTTCTTTTTTTACATTCTTTTTAAATTATTATTTTTTAAATATTTCATTTGATTTTATATATATATATATATATATATATATATATATATATATATATATATATATATTTTAACTCCAGATGCCGAATTAAATTAAATTCAACCAAGTAACTCCTTGAATCTACTTCCAGATTATAAAATATGTGTTAACAGGTGTTTGCTGTGTTTGGTAACATCAGTTAAGTGATATTAAAAGATAATCAGTTGTTACTCTACCAATTAATTTATGGAATCGTCTAACTAATCGCGTCATTATAGGGTATCATCCGTAACGATGTTACGTTACGTTACGTTACGCGCATCGTAAAGTTTTGTATATTGAATACAAGAGGCAATGGCTTTGTCACTTGTTTTATAAAAGAAATTGTAGTAAATCATCAGGGAATGCCTTCTTCGAAAATGAATATCCTAAAAACAGAATAAAAAAAGAAAACCACACGATTTGTCTATTTCCATCATCACGTCGACGTGGAGAAATAAATTTTCTAAACGCTCTCTCGAGTGCGTTGATAATGACGTACATATGGCCAACCTTGGCGACCAAAACACCGCCATGACAGCTGGTAGTGGAAGAAAATAGAACAACTTTTTAAATTTATTCGAATTTATTTCAATTCCTCAAAGATGAAGGTTGATGGTGAGTAATCTTTAGAGATTTGAGGAGTGCGTTCTGGGAACCTTAACACGCACGGAAGCGAAACTTGTCTTTGTTCGTTTTATAAAGCGGTGGATATTTTTTATTCAACCACGGAGAATTATTCTCGATGGATTTGTATAAATTCACTGGAAAAGCGAATATTGTAAACTTATTAGCATAAAGTTATTACGATTGATGACGTGCCTGCTTTTCATTCCAAATATGGGTATTTGAGGAGATTATGAAATTAGATTACCATAAAGGCTTACCTGTACATAATGTATTTAAATGACAGGGCCCTGCTTCTTCAGAAAAAAAACAAAACAAAACAAAAAACATGGAAAGGGCATTTATGACATTTACAGGACACAACATAATGGGAGAAAAGCTCACAAAATGACGTCACAAAATATAACTTTGTTATCTTATATGATGGATTTTTTCAAACTTTCTGTTTCTCTATCTTTTTTTATTTTTTTAAAAAATAAAAACCAACTTAATTTCATAGTTGACTTCCCTTTAAGACTCCGATTAATTCTTATTCATCTCAGGTTTCATATAATTCTATCATCATCTGTTTAATCCAATAAATTGAATTGCTACCATTCAACCTTGAGACTTCAAAACCTTTTTTAAGCATCATTTTTTATTTTAACTAACATCAAAATGAGGGGGTGGGGCTGTCATATTTATATGATCTCAACAACCACAGTGTAAGGTATGGACCCAAGAGTCATTACAAGATACCGTAATGAGTCTATGATGAGCTTGGAAACAGGAACGCAGGAGAAACTGGATGCCAAACCGAAGGTTATATCATTTTTCCGAAATGTTCGTTGTGATGATGCTTGTATCTGATGATTTTATACCTGTATGGGACTAGAAGAAATTGCTTTTTATATTTTTTGAGAGAAAATGTATATAATCTCCATCTGCCCCCGGGAAATTAGAGTGAACGAGATTAACGTATTCCTTAGAGAGAAGAAGTGAATTATTATGATGATGCACGAGTGAAACACAATATTGCCACTTTCATTCCTTGAAGGTATATTTTACTTTTGTTGAGGATCGAATATGAAAATAGAAAGTAAAAGTATTGATCTACATTTGATTTTTGAAATAAGATACTACACTATAGACCAGATAATACGACAATTATTTCAAAGAAAACTGATTTTGTTTTCTGAGATGTTTACTGGATGACTATAGAAATAGGTAAGGTCTCCTGGGGTAAATGAAGAGAAACAAGAAATATGTAAAAGCATGAAATAATACTAAATAAAGATAGAGGCATAAAAGATGAGAGAAAGAGAGACAGAGACATACAGACCGGGGGGGGGGGGGCAGATGGAAAGATGAACATTAATTTGAAATTAATAGAAATATTTATATAAAGTGCAACCTATAGCAGTATAGGGCAAATCAAGCGTTAATCCTGGACTATGGAAAATAGATTTCCAATTTCTTGTTTCTTTTGTTACCTATATAGGTTATTTTCAACAGATGATTCGCATAAATAAACCTAATTCTCTTCATCATATGACATAATTCTTATGACATTCTGTCCAAACTGATTTATGACGATATCTTTGAACATTAACAGATGACCTTTGACCTTGATCAGCATGGTATTTTGTCTCTACAATTCTCCATATCTCATAACTCATCATGACGTTTTCCGTCATATTTTCATTTCAAAATAATTTTCTATTTTTTTCTTTGTGAGCCCACACTGGAGGACAAATTTGTAGCATTCTTCAGCGTATTGAGAAAACATGTTGATCCATTTTGGCTCAACTACGTAATTCCCATAGTCAGATTTCTTCAGAAATCGTCTCTCAATTTATTTGTTAAAAAAAACACAATGCATACATGTACGTTATTATGCTACTTCTTCCTCCCCCTTTCCCCTTTTCTCTTTCTTCATTTTCTTTATCTTTCCTCCTGCCCCCCTTTCACCATGTTCACTCTTTGGATAGGGGAGGAATAATAATGAGTATTTTTGTCCTTTCACCTGAATTTTAATTTACACCAATAATTATAACCGTTCACGAAACGGCTAAAAAAAATTGGGAGGTATATTACGCTCTGATGGAAGGTCAAAATAACTCCTTCTTGGTCAGTTGGGGCCATACGCCATACCGGACCACGAATTGGGGAAATATAGGTTTTTCCGGTCAATTTTAACCTCTTTGCAATCGAATTCATTAATGTTCCTTCACAAATTTAAACGAAACCCGGCCGAGCGGAGCTATCGGTCATTCAAATGAACGCTCAGAGCAAGCAATTTTGTTCTTGTTCTTTCATATTCGTTAATGAGCCCTTCATTTAGTTTTTGTGCGAATTTTGTCAGTGTACATAAATGGAAGAATGCGACTTCTGACAAAATCACATTGATTGGCGAAATTTGAAATTGGACTGAACGGGTTTTTGTTTTGGTTGTTCGTAAACAGATTTTTAATCACGATGACATTTTGGATGAAATTGATTGTAGGATATGTCAAATTGAACGTAGATAGTTTGAACTTGACCGGGAAACCCTATATTATCTCTAAGAATTGACCCAACGACGTATGGGCCAAATAGACTCAGAATTGGGTAATTTTGACCCTTCATTGCTTGGAGTGTAGGGCCTCTTAGAATTTAAACCCCGTTGGGGATCAGGAGCGTGCAACATGAATAATGATTACCTGATATGTTTCTTTATGATGATGATATAATGTAGCGCTCTCCCAAGCTGCTTGTGACGGGCTGTCATTTTACTCTGAGTCCGATATTGTATCAATTTATATTTGTTAAAATATCTGAATATGAACTTGAGATTGTTTATGCTTTATCGCGTTAACGGTAAGACAAGAGTATACAACCGGGCATGAAAAGTACAAATTCAATTTAAGCATGTTAAGGAAAGTTAGGAATGGAGACAAAGGGGGTGGGAATGCACGGGGTTAAAAAAAAGTCTGAGTGTTTGAAAGAATGCAGGCAAACAAAATGCTGTCAAAGTTTAAACATTCCGAAATCTACTATTCGTTTAGCTTGGTTAATACATTGTAATATATGTTTTAATAGAAAATGTCGAAACCATATACCTCTCGGCTCTCTCTCTCTTTCTCTCTCTCTCTTTCTCTCTCTCTCTCTCTCTCTCTAAAAATCCATGATATGCTACACATATCGATGACTGTGTTATATCTATATCCTCTGTATTTGAAGAGCTTACATGCAAAAAGGACTAAATCCACTTTTATAACTTCAGAGGAAATGGCACTTGTTTACCAGATTTTGTACAGGCGTTTATGGAAAAGGGAAATTACAAAATGCATTTTCTTACAGTTGCAATCAACATTAAAAAAAATCCTTATGTTCAAAGACGGGTACGTACCTGAACAATGTCCTGATATCAATAACTAAATTTTCATCAAAAGTGGATTTAGTCCCTTTTGTATGCTCTTCATTTGTAGTGTACCACTCTGATTTTTATTTGACCATGAACTTGGAGACCCCGAAAGGTAGGAAAGAGCATTCGGGATGGTTCGGATAATCGCGAAAGTAGCCGACAGAGAGAGCTGCAGTCAAATTTAGGTCAGTGTGACATGTTCAGGTGAAAACCAAGCTTCAGTGATACATCATGCAGAATTGGTGATGTGGTCATGTAACTGTACTTTGGATAAGGGTTCGAGTCTTAGCTGCCACTTTATGACCGCCCTTTGGCAAGACGTTAATATGTAATCGCTACACTCAACCCAGGTTATAATGAATGTACCTTGCAGAATTTATACACCGTTAGCTATGGACAAACCGCTACTATCTTCAGCTAGCCTACACGTATTATGTTGCTCTATTTGGAGGGGGGGGGGGGATTTTCTTTCACAAAATCCACTCTCATCTTTCTTTTCCTTTTAATCATCGCGTGAGAATTATTTAAATAGAGATTCCATAGTAGATATGAACATTATAATCCGAGGATCTTAATATAACTTTGTGAAGAAATAGAATTAAGAGCACATGCAATACTAGCACAGGATTATCCTTTTAAAAATTCCGCACCTTTTCACCCCTAAGACAATGCAATATCCACCTCAATATTCAGAAAACGGAAACTGTGACAGTTCCTATTTGGGTCAATATCATTTGATGAGCACACATACACCTTGGGGAAACCCTTCGACCGAGGTATCCGGAGGGGAGAATCGATTTGAACTTGGCCGATGTTTCCATGGGGCATTTTGTAAAGACACCTGCTGTACAGAACCAGGTGGTATCCAACAATATATTTCTGTATTTTTATTAGATTAAAAAAGGGGATGTTTCTTCTCCTGAATCACAAAATGCTTTTAGAAAAGTTACTGCAACACATGATTTTGTTTATTTTTATGAACCACCGAAGGGAACAAGCATGTAACTTGTTTCATCTTAATTTAAGTGCATCAGATATTTGAGTCACGATAACACGTGATTTAAAGCGGAAGTACACCCTGGGAGTTTATTGGTTTTTTAAAAAATACAGAAAAATAAAAGAAAAATATGAAAGAAAGTTTGAAGTTATCAATATTTAAAGTTTTGAATATGTGACGTCACGTGTGAGCAGCTCTCCCATGTTTTGTGTATGTAAATCTCATAAATTTGACTTTTTTCATGGTTGTTGATAAAGGAATGGGTCAATTTGATAGAGGTATGTATTACGGACATAGGTTTGATGATATATCGACCGTACAGGTGACATTATTAATTTTCTTGTGAAAAAAATGACACTCACGGAATTTCCATTACATAACACACAGGAGAGCAGCTCGCACATGACGTCACAAAATCAAAACTTTAAATATTCATAACTTTGTTATTTTTTGGTCGATTTTCTACAAACTTTCACTCATATTTTTATTTTATTTTTCTGTATTGTTAAAAACCAATACAATTCCAGGGTTAACTTCCCCTTTAAAAGCCTCTTTTCCACCGTATTCAAGTTTCATAAAGATTCTTTACTATTACAGGTAGTATGACGAGCGTCTTGACTGAACTGTTGATTCAACATAGAAATAATTTGTTCCTGAAAATAACGGATATGCATCTAAGGCTATTTTAATGAACTTTTATGACTTTAAAATAGTATTCTTATCATCAAATCAGGCATGTCAGGTCTATATTGTTGCAAATAGAGTGTAGTTACTAAGTAAAGTAACATACTCTATACATTTATTAGGCATAGGTAATGCAAATGATGACATTATCAAAGACTGAAACTGCATAAAGTTTTTAATTTGAAAACAAAACACAAAACATAACCAACGTGAACGTCATTTCCTGACCTGGGGCCGTATTCCATAAATGTTGGACTTAAGCATGAAAATTAAGCATTAAAAAAAAAAGGCTTTTTCTAAAATTAATTTTTGTCTTAATTTAACAATTTTTCTTAGCCTATTTTTGACATTTAAGCATAAATTCTTAGATTTGGGCAAAGTCAGAAGTCTTAAATGGAGTTGCGCCTACATTAATGTGCACATAAGAAAAGAGAATTTTATCCTAACTTTATGCCTACTACCTAGCTCATTTGAGACCACAAAAATAAAAAATGACGATATTAATAAAATTCTGAATTTTGCTTGATGCTTTCTGACCTCACAAAAAGTGCTGAACGTGTTTGGTATAAAGGCTAAGAATTTTTTTTCCTGGACAAAATCTTACAAAAACACTTAGACTTAAGACAAATTGCTTAAGTATAGTTTATGGAATACGGGCCCTGATATATTTCTATATAGATAAAGGGAGGGGAGAGGCTTGGTAACCCCCCCCCCATTTTCAGGTTAAAGGGAGAACTTATATTATTTCCAGCAGTTTTAGTCTCTCTCTCTTTCTCTCTCTCTCTCTCTCTCTCTCTTTCTTTTTTTTCTCTCTCTACACGAAGGAAAGCCTAATCTGGTATTGGAGAAAGTCATTGAGTATATAAAGAGTTATTCCAAACCCGAGAGGTTTTAGAGCGTCACCGCTTACTTAGGCCTAAGTTTTTCCCCTACTTTTCACACCATTTTACCTCTTTTCTGTTTGTGTGTGGCTTTAGCATGTTCACATGTTCACAATAGCTGATTTAATAGGTCAACGTACATTTTAACCGACAATGGTACAACACCTATGAAAACCCCGTCGTATTTCGAAGGTGAATGCCCCATTCAACACCTTTTGCTTTATAACAAGGTTCAATTTCATCATCGCTTTGGGGGCTGCCTCTTTCTCCCTCCCTTCCTCCCTAAACTCTTCCCATTTTCCACGGCATAATTGCAAAATTTGATGACTTGCACTCTTGGAGGTGTGAAAATATCCCATCCACCTTTGTGGGTTAAATGAAACATAGACCTAATAACCACCGTTTAAACTTTTTGGTTTTTCACAAAAATAAAGCGACCTTGACGTTTCTGCACAATCTATGCTTGCTATATTTCTCCTGTTGGGTTAATGAACGTTGCAATAATATCATAAAGTCCCAGAACTAAAACAATCGGAAATGGTTGTAATAGAGCACGGTTTAATTCCCTCAGCACACTAGATTTCCGCTTTCATAGAGGCGTGTCATAGTGTTTTCTCACTTGGCCCACGTGTGTCATTTCGTGTATGTTTTACCCCACGGCCATGTAACATGTGTTCATATGGAGGAAATGATAGATGACTTGTCATAGATATTCAGAAATCTAGAAGAATTTTTTAAAAATATTTTTGTAATGCAAAATTTGAGAAAAAGGTTTTTAGACATACAATACATTGTATTCTCATATTGCTGTGTATATCATACAGGGGAAAAAAATGTTACTTCTAATCTATCGAAAAAGTATAAGCTAATGAATCGATGAAGCCTAAACTTTCTATATACTCGGTTGAATATCAACCCCCCCCCAAAAAAAAAAAAAAAACAAAACAAAACAAAACAAAACAAAACAAAACAAAACAAAACAAAAACAAAATTGTAGTTGTCATTTTTCGACTGAGCCCTTGACACCATTTCCGAAATCATCATGACATTTCCTATTAGAATGGTTTCAATTAGGTTCCAATAATGATTTCATTTAAGCAGAAATGTGTACATTTCTATTCGCAGCACTTACATATTTATTTAGTACGGTCTATCCACTGCAATAAGAATACAATTATGCATGAAAGGTATAAGTAGTAAATATTAGTATATACATAACTATTCGGAGAATGAGATTCTTCTTCTTTATAGGGCTATACCGAAATTGTTGATTACACGGTATTTCAATGAAATAGATAATAGACAGCAATTAAGGCATCTCTTGTATTTATTTATTATTATTATTTTTTTTTTATTTAAGTGCAAATATTCACTGAGTCTCATATATATTTACTTTTATAATCATTAACAATTACATTCGATCGTCGTTAACCAATAATATGAATCTGATTTCACTTTCCTACATCCTGTCGAATTAAAATGAATACAAATATTACCTTCTGAACACGTTTATACCACATCAAAGTAGGCCACCTTTCAATCATCCCACCTCGGTTTGATTTTGATTCCCTCATATTTTCATTTCTTGATTCCCCGAATGTTGATGAATGCTTAACACGTGCAGATGTGACGATATTATGAACCCTAGATCAAGCCTCGTAAGCACAATTGAATCGAAAAGGTGGTTGCACTCCTCAACGGACTGTTCCCTTAATACGCATTATGAATCTTAATAATAATAATTATAATAGTTAACAATTATATAGCGCTTTATACATATTGTTTCAGACGGTTTTCCAGAGTAAACATAAGAAATAATACATGATGAATCTTAATTATTTCTTTTGTCCATGTTTGGAATTACTAAAATTAACGTATCACAATCATGATGACCATTTTGATTAAAAAGTAGAAAAGAAGTGGTCCCAAAATAGATCCCTGAGGTACACAAGTAGAGCTACTTGGTAAGCACAATTGAAACGTAAATGTGGTGCACTCATCAGCGGTACATTATGAATCTTGATTGGAATTAATAAACATCAACGTATACTAACATAATTTTATGACAATATCAATTAAAAAAAAAAAAAAAAAGAAGCAATTTATGGGGTACTCAAATACCAAAAACATTGTAAGCATAATTGAAACGCAGAGGGGGCTGCACTCATGAGCGGATTAGTCCCTACACATATTACTAATATTGATTGTGATAACTTACATCAATGGATGATATTGATGACAATATTGATTAAAACGTAAAAAAGAAGTGGTCCCAAAAGAGAGCCTTAAAGTACTTAAATACTAGAAACAGTATGGTAAATAGGCGCAATTGTAAAACTGACGTGGTTGCCTTCATCAGCGGACTGTTTCACATGATCAGAATTAACTGATATTATCGTATTGCTCGCCATTAAAAAATATACATATGGTACCCATTAAACACATGAGTAAAGTGTAGTAATGTAAATAAATTGCCTTGCTCAATGACCTAAAAATCCCGTACCGTATCCTCGGTCAAAATTAAACCACCGACAATGATTCATCTATATATTAATAATAAATTAAACAGCAATTAAAAAAAATAACAGTGGTGTAAAATGAGACCCCTGAGGTACGCTACTCAGAAATCATCGGGCAGTGGTTACATTTTATCCATGCATAAACCATGGATGTCCTAATACTGCAATTCCCCAACCCATAACGTTGCCTCCTCTCATAATTTATGTAACTTGAATAGTTTTATTTATTTCAAATTATATTCGTATATTAATAACTAAAATACCTTCAACTTGTTAAAATTGAACAATTTCCACGTTGACTTTTTTTCTTTAATTCCTCCATCCTCATAAACTTAATTTGTTTATATAATGTGTGGTCTGTATGCTTTATTTCTAAAAGATAGTAAGACAGCTTCTATAATTTTTTAAATGATTGTGCGAATTATGATGGAAAATGTCTAAACATGAATTTTTATTCCTGTGACGTGTCATTCAATGCACTGGCCATTTCCTTGGAGTCGAGTAAGTGGTTGCCCAACCGCTAATATAAGTCTGAATCTCCCTGTGGAACTTGGAGGCTACTCCATCTAATGATTTGTTGCCAATTTAATACCCTTTTCGTGGTCCTTGCACTTTGGTGTCGTTGGCTTAGCAGCTGCCCCGAAAGAAATCCCATGTTTTCATAACTTGGAGATTTATATTGAGTTGTAAGCCCTTCCTAGAGACTAATAAAATGCATTCCGCCCTTTCCTTTGGGGTTTTCTTTTCGGTTTACGGATACCATATTATGAGAGCCAGCAGGGTGCTAATTCTATACAAGGGAATGTGATCTAACGTCCCTTTAGCTCTCAAATTCGTATTAAATACAGACCTGTATATTCGTGTCTATCACTCTCCTCTATATGCTTATTTTCTTGATAGACGCAGATGACGGAAATATTGGACAAGTGTGTTAAATACCATTCTTTACGATGTCCATTTCTTTGACCAAAATTTGATTTATGATGAATTTTAAAAGACAGATACAGATCCTATGAAAATGGTTTATAAATGGATTTTGTAAATAGATAAGTGTATATTACAGGAATTTATTTGTATTTCCCAGTTTGTTTGTTATAGTCTCTCGCCGCAAATATATACTCAAAATATAATATTGTACTGCTTCTCCTCCTCTTGTCAATTTGATCGATTAATTTTTATCATTTTTACCTGACAAATAACTACCAGTGGCGGATATAGGGGGAATTCTTTCAGGATATTTCATGAATTCATGATGGGAACAACGAAAAAACTAAACGGACTATTAGTACTATCTCAATTGCAATGAGACGGATGTGAGACTAGTTTGGGACGGGTTTGAGACGGTTTTGGAACTAGTCTGGAGACGTCTTTGATTGTCCATTTCACATAATTTTTTTATACGTCTACGCGAAGTTAGATACCACTTTAAGTCTCAAAGGGATAGAGAGAGAGAGAGAGAGAGAGAGGGAGAGAGAGAGAGAGAGAGAGGAGGGGTAGGAATGGATGGGGAGGGTGTGTTGGGGCGGAGAGAAGTAACTCTACCTCTCTCGAGAACCCCATATAATACATATCTTTGTTTTTTTGTGAAATATTTTTATTTGCAATGACCTCACCGGATGGTCTCTTGAAACAACTTGACCCCAAAGCACACTTGTGCCCGCAAATCATCTTCTTATTCATCGTCCATCGTCATCTTAGAATTCTAGATATACACTCCAACATTCATCTTATTTAGCCCAGTTTATACATGTAGGCCTCCCCAAAAATTGAAAAAATTGAAAAAGCCGTACCATATTGATTTGAAGTGATCAATTATGGATATTAATGTGCTGATGCTTATATAATTGCATAGACCTATGTACAAGGTTATCCATCCTTGCTTTTGTTTATTTGTTTATTTTTTGTTTATTATTTTTTTTTGAGGAAGTAAATTCTACTCAAAACTTAGATTTCAAAATGTTAAATCTACGGGGCACAATAATTTTTACCACCCTCAAATTACACGTAGCTTAAAATGATGGACAAGTATTTGTTACTTTTCCAGCTCAGTTTGTTCATGAAGATATATAGCTAGTTTAGTCCTATATATTCATGATTATGTGTTTTTGTAAGAGTGCGACTGCTATTATAGTCATGGTGGTAGTAGGACTATCTCCATATAGTATTACTTCTTTGCTCGTGCTAAACTTTTGACCTACTCAAAGAGTGGTGGAGTAAAATCAATGCGACAGAATAGCAGTGGGAAGGAATGGACCAAAACTGTGCAGACAAAGTGGCGGATCCAGAGAGGGGGAGGGGGCACGGTCGCTACGTTTTGGAAACCATGGTGTACATATCATAAAATTTTTTTAAGGGCCCCTTATTTTTTTTTTCTGATTGCGCGCCCCTCCATTTTCAAATCCTATAGATTAATTGAGGCGAGATGGACATAGGCCTGGTTTTAACTTTGCGCGTTTATCGATCTCAATGGAGGGGTTATGTCTAAATCCAAGGACATAATCTACCATGCCTAGATGAGAGGCACGTCAGGGGTTTGATTGGTAGGGGCGACCCCCCCCCCCGACAAGAGGCGTAGCACTACTGAATGTTGTATTGAATTCCTCCCTCGGCCCCGAAATGGCGATGGGAGAAGCGGAGTGGTGTTGCATCTATTCAACTGGGTTCAATTATGTTTTATGCTTGAAGTTGATGGTGTAGTTTCTCTGTTTAAACTTTGTAATTATATAATACTGCAAGCACGATATTTAAAATTTATGATTGGATCTGCGTTGAATGTTAAATCATGAGGTATACTTTAAATCTTGTTCACAGTCATTGATCGTGCTGTTGAGAATTCATCATATGGTTTTAATACTACGAAAATATGAGAGAAAAACCCAACAAATAGAAACATCACTGAAAAAGGTTAAAATCAGCATAATCATCCTGTTTGGACAGCTTTTTCACGTAGCGTAATCCCAAGCGAATTGCTACAAAGTCCAAGTTCTGGTCCCTACCCAGACCACTGCTGCACCCCAGATTAGGCCGGATCGACCGGCTCAGCGATCCGCCATGGCAGCGGTCCCTAAGCGAGGATTTACAAGACCCAATATTTCCTGCGAGTTTTTATTTAAATCCTACAACTCAATTCCGACCGCAGGTTGTAGTATTGTGACCGCGTGGTGGTATTTTGAGAGCTTTTCGGGATGATATTAAGGTACTCGAGGAAATATATGTCTACGATAACATCGACCTTTTCAGAAGGATTAACTGGCATTGGACTGTTTATCTGCGCTTAAATTAAAGGGTTCAACATCTTACTGAGATAGCGGTCAAAGGCTTGCCCCATTTTCAAAACAAATGTCCGCTGACAGATTTGGAGGGGATGGCAAAAACTGCACGGTAATGAGAGAGAGAGAAAGAAAGTACAGTTTTGTTGGACATGGATTATGAACATGTGAAACTGACGGATTTTTTTTTATAGAAAAGTCGGTCTTTATGTACTGAAAGAACAGAAACACAAAACTAGACACATATCACTCTATAAATAAGACATAAGACTACTGGTATCTCATTGTTTCTTTACTAATAAAATTCGTCTTTCTGTCTGCTAGTATATAAAGTCTGTCTTTGACACTGTATGCATTGGTAGATTATACAATTTATGAAGAAAAGGATAAAAGATCGAGTGCACCAACCCTTGATGAAATAGCAAACCAACCGATTCGGTTATCATTCACGACAGGTTTTAGTTGAAGTGTGTAAATAGACGTGTCCTATTTAATTTTGTATAATATATATAGAAATTTGTACCTCCCAACTTGCTCCATACACTTTTATTATCATCACAATTATGAAATAGCAAACCAAAGGGTTCGGTTATCATTCAGGACAGGTTTTAAGTTTTAGTTGAAGTGTGTAAATAGACGTGTCCTATATCATTTTGTATATCATTTTGTATGTATATCATTTTGTGTATATTATATGATTTTGTATACATATAGAGAGAGAAATTTATACCTCCCAACATGCCCAATGCACTTTTATTATCATCACAACTATGTAACATATTACTTTTATCACGTTTATAGCCCTCGACCCAACTTCCTATTATCATGACTATTATCTGGATTAACTATACACTATTGAATTGTATTGATATGAACGAATAATAATCATTGCACCAGTTTTTGCAATTATTCGATAAAGTGGCATTTATCCATCAGATTAAACCTCATCATTTCATAATTGTAGTCAACCAATACTATCAATGGTAGGCTCTATATTAAAAGCGATCAAATTCCAATCAACCTTAAATTAGTATTATTTTCTCTCAATCATGAGTCTCGGATAAAAATGAGAGTTTTTATCGCTATCAACGTAGCAATATTATGCCATGTTTACGACCCTGGTTATAATTGTAGTTTTATTTTAATGATCCCTTTAATTTAAAATGTGACAACAAACGACTTTCTCCAATAATGGTTGCGCTTTTAAAAAGTTGTTAAAGATGTACTTTTCATTTGTAAAAGAAAACATGAGTTTTGCAAGTATTGTCTGGTGTTTTATTGTCATGTTTGTTGGTTTGTGTAAAAAAAAACAACAAACAAACAAACAAACAAACAAAAAAACACAGTAATCCAGTACCCCCAAAACATAAATACTTACCATCAAATTATACTTTTAAGGTAAAGGTGTGAGTTTTATTCGTAAAAGAGTCTTGTTAATCTTAGTCTGGTGCTTTATTGTTATATTTGTTGGAGTCGAATAAAAGATAATTCACAAACATTAATTCCGTATAAAAAACGGTATACATTCCATCAAATTAAAGAGTCGTTAAAATGTAATTTTCATTCAAAAAAGAAAACACGGTTATTGTTAATTCTTGTTTGGTGCCTTCTTGTCATGTTGCTTGTTTGTTACAAACACCTTGTTTCGGTACCAAAATACGTAAATATATTGCATAATCATTGCACTTATTGCATTGTTATCAGAATGTTCATCCGGAGTCATTAAAGTGATGTCATTTTATCACTTGTCGCTTGTTATCCCATGGAATGATAATTCTTGGTAATAATAACTACATGTAATTGTATTCATCTTGAAGCAGTGAAAAAATATTTTTTGAAAACCGAAACAAAATGATTCAGTATTCTATCTCAGGCTATATTTATGTCATGAATAAAATTCAGCTGTATGTATACAGTAATAACTTTTTTGTTGTTGTTATTTTTTGTTATTTTTTTTTTTAAAGTCCTCCTCACTTCTTTCGTAATGTTACATAAACAGTTTATATTTATAATAATTCACTTTTCCTTAAATGGTAACTACAATCGTAACGTTGCTCACGACATATAAATTACCTGGCAATGTTTCTGGAAAAGCAAGTTTCGTGCAAAGGCATCCCATATCTTGTTAAAGAACCTTTGACACAAAACCATCAAGGTAAAAGCAAGAAAATGTAGAAAAGCCCCACATTCTTTGATCAAAATACTACCCCTTTTCCTTGCGGATTTTGAAAGGCGTTGGACTGTCACTCATGTTAACGGTGACACTAATATTAATCCCACCCATTTTCAGCGACGGTGTTAATCCAGTGACATTACTAATCCAAGTCAACTAATCCCTTTTTGGGCCCGTCTTGTATATATATTTTTAAATCGACCTATCCCCTAAAGATTTATAGTGGCATTAGCGGAAATCATATTATTTTAGGATTATAGCTTTGGGAAATCTGTTGACACAAGCGTTATTATGGATGTTAAAGCAGCAAGCATATTTAAGTTGATGATATCATTCATTTACTTTTTGAAGAAAAATCCTTTAAAGTTGTACTGATTATGGAGAATATAAGATTTTACCCCAATTAAGGGAATTAAAAAAATAAGTATTTGAGAAGATCGTGAATGAAATTCCGCTTTATTTATATCTTTATTTATATTATTCCCAGGAAATTTTTTTCAGATGCTCTACATTATATGAATGGAGAAAAGTAGAGAAAATCTAGTTTTGAATTCTTGTCGATATTGCTACAAAACGGGAGAGCTTCCATAAGTGTGACCTAATTTTTACTCTTGTAAATCGACCACGAGTAATGCTACAGTCACACCGACACTTACGTTGAGTTACGTCTGGTTGCGTCCAAAAAAAATATTTTCTTTTCTGCGGATCTTCAAGGATGCATTCCCGTCAAAGTCCGCAGTGGAAATAGTGATAATTTCATTCATCCAATAAAACAAACAAAATCATAAGAAATGATGAAATAGAAGATGAAATAAGGATAAAACACCGAAAACGTAACTAAACGTAAGTGTCTGTGTGACTGTAGCATAATGTTCATATATAAATTACTGTTGACCGAGTTAAAAATGCACGGAAACACAAACGAAAACATCTTATGTTAGTCATAGCCGAGCTCTTAAAAGTTTCTTTTTTTTTCATTTTCAGAGAGCAAAAGTAGCGAAAGACGATCTGGCGAAACAAATTTATACCAGTGATTGATTCTATAAAAAGGAGTATCAGATCTGTCGAAACCCAGATTTTGATGACTGTAGTTTGCTTAACAGAGACACGTTGACGTTTTATCATCAAGTTCATGTCTTGTTCGAAATTTCCTTGTTTAGTTGTGTATTTTCTTTCTCGGATTCGTCATGGGGACTTTGAATTGGTTATGTTTAGGTGATTTTGCAGTGACGCCATTTGAAATATGAAAATAGGAGTTTGAGGCATTTGATTAAAGAAGTTCAATTATAGACATGGCGAACAATATGTTTCGATAAAATAAAATTGAAAATAGTTTCTACTGTGTTTTTTTTTTAAAAGATAGATATTGAAATGTACGCACATTCGCTAAAATTATAATGGTATAAGAAGGAAAAAACGCTGAAAATAACAATAAGGAGCTATTGTAAACATTATCTTTGTTGAATCAAAGATATTTGAGGCAGCGGGGGGGGCGCAAAAGGTATTTTCTTCGGCTTGTTCTTTCAATAGAACTTTTGATCAATATGAATTTTTATATTTTATTGCCCCTCAAAAAAGGAGTGCCTCTAGAGCCCCTACATGGATCCGCAACTGTCATTTATCATGTTTAAAGGATTGTGAAAATGAAAGATAAGGTAATTAAGAAAATAAGATAAATCATTAAATATAAACTTGACAAGTAGTTAATAAATAAAAAAAAAGGAAATAGCATTTTTAGGGACAATTAAAATGAAAATTATCGAAAAGAGAGAGATAGATTAAAATGATCAAGTGGAAAGAGAGAGAGAGAGAGAAAAAAAAAGAAAAGAAGGAGAGATAAAGTAAGAAAGAGAGAGAGAGAGAGAGAGAGAGAGAGAGAGAGAGAGAGAGAGATAAAGAGAGAAAGAAGGAGAGAAAGAGAGAAAAGAGCTGATGAGAAGAGCGGAATGCATACCACTATCTTCTAAAATCATCTTTTCCTCAGCGCGGAAGACCCAGTTATATCATTGCCCGAATAAATGCTGCTAATATCTGGCTCGAGGGAGAGTTAAAGCATTGATTACATTGCTAATCAACAGCATTGCAAAGTCATTCTTACAAAAAAAAAAAAAAAAAAAAAAAAAAGCCACAAGTGTCTTCACACTGAATAAACATTGTTCAAAATATTTCATAAACGACTAAAAAAAAAAAATTAAATTCTAAACAACGTTAATGAAATTTGAAACAACCGAAGTTAGAAATGTAATTTGAAGCCTGATTTTCAACGCTGGCTGTTTAAACGTTGTTTAAAATTCGAGCACTGTTGTTTAAAATTTAAACAGAAGTAGTGAGAATGACCGGCTTAAACAACACTTTTAGTTCTTCAAAATATTTTAAACAGCGTTTTTACAGTACATGCAGCCGCGTTATACCTATGTTTTCAAATGTCAAACTCAAGACATTGTATACAAATGATTCGAACAACATTTTATCCATTATTCATGATTTTCAAAAGTTGTTCTAGTTTTCAATCAACACAACCTACAAATCATGAACTTAGCTAGACCATACCCCTGAAGTTTACTGAGAGCTAGGTTAGGTCACTTCTCGGAAATATGTTTTATTTCAGTCGTCTCGCTCAGCTGTTCATCTAATAATTTGAATAATATGACCGAAAATATATCATATTTTTTCTCTTTGCACATTCCTTAGTCTGTCATCTGCGTCATATGTCTCCACTCCTCTCTCTATTTCTCTCCTTTTCTCTCTCTTTCTCACTCTCTTTCCCTCTCACTTTCTCTATCTTTGTCTGTCTCTGTCTCTGTATGAATGTCTGTCTGTCTGTCTGTCTCTCTCTCTCTGTCTGTCTGTCTCTCTCTGTCTCTCTCTCACTCATTCTCCCTCTATTTTCATTTATGTTTGAATCTATGCCTGTATACCCTTTCTATAGCGATCTCTCTCTGTCTCGTCCCCACCTCCTTTCTATACCGTCACCCCACCCCTCTCCACAAAGAACTTTCTCACTGTTTTGATAACACAATTGTATTTCTGTGTTTGCACCGTATTCGAAACTCGGTCGCTTTCCAAATCTATTTCTTCCGCAAAGTTTGA
Source organism: Paracentrotus lividus (assembly GCA_940671915.1). Lineage (NCBI taxonomy): Eukaryota > Metazoa > Echinodermata > Echinoidea > Camarodonta > Echinidae > Paracentrotus > Paracentrotus lividus. The sequence continues at coordinate 16,399,225 of CALNVZ010000649.1, read as the reverse complement.
TTTGATTTAGCAAAGTGTGATGTGAAACAGGTCGGGTCCTATCACAGAAGAAGAATGAATACCAGTCGAAGAATTCCACTTCATGAGTGATCTTAATGATACCCAGCAAGAACTGAATTTATTCAGTGTTAACTTGAACGGCTTTTTTTTCTATCGAAAAAAAAAAATCAGGACAATTCCTTAAAAATCAGTTAAAATAACTAACGTTTAAATTAATACTGTAAGGTGATGATGTTGCTGTCTCAAAGCATTTTTTCATTTTTATTTGATTACCAGGAATATTGAAAAGCTTGAATACGGAGTTGATTTTTTTTCCATCATTATTCACCCTGGTTATGGAAAGCTATTGTTTCCATCAGTAATTGACGCGACAATCTGTTACGTCACAGTATACAACAGTCAATAATGATCAAAGTGAAGAACTGTAACCATGGTAACGAATATACAGAGACCTATATTGTATGGGGACATTTTAAACTAGTGTGCATTTAAAGATAATCCATGAGACTGAGTTTATTGAGATAATCGTTCTATTAATCCTAGATAATAATTGTGGAATTTATTTTTTCTTGTATGTGTGCGTGTGAGTGTCTTACCGTTACTTTGTAGTATCTATTCAGATATTATTTTCTGATTCGATGACGGGTATGGGATTAGGATTATAGAGCTGAATAAATACATGAAGTGGCTTTGATGATGGATAATATATTTTAAAAGGAAATGAAAATAAGCAAAACGTGTTGCATATTTGCGTTCGAGAAAGAGATGTAAAGTCGATGCCCCAGTAGTATCAGAATTGGCGTAATGACTGTACGATGACGACTGTATGTATAATTGCATACTCACAAGAATATCACTTCTTTTGATAGTTTTCTGCATAAATATATATTTTTGAATTTCAATACAGCGGTTTCTTACCTTCTTTCAAATATTTTTTTTCATTACAAAGGATAATACATATAAAGTAATGGTTTTGGCCCATCTCCCCCTCTCTCTCTCTTTAGACTTTGTATCCGCATATATACGTTGAATACAAAGTTATTATACAGTCTTGATTGTTTGTTACCTTTCCTTCACGGTTGTTGCGTTTTTTGCCTAATAGTGCCGATGCTGAAACTTTAATATAATTAAATATTGATAACAATATTATAAAATTTACAGAGCATTTACATGTACACTATTATTTTAAGCGCATTGAGAAGAAATAAATAGACCAAAAACATATAAATTATTTTTTTTTCTTGATAAAATTGGAGATGTACACTATTATTTTAGGCGCATTTAGAAGAAAGAAATAGACCAAAAACATATAAATCATTATTTTTCTCTTAAAGAATGAAATTGTGTATGAAATACATGAGTCTGAAGACTGTGTGGCTATCGCATGACCTCGCTAAAGAATACCTACCCGACCAAGTTACACTTTGACTATTGTCTGCTATCCGAAACAAGGTTCATAGATCCATCTTGGGGAGATTTTCAATTGTTCATGATTTGGAATCATCTTTATATCCTGCTGAGCTTTTCAATCTAAATATAGTGAGAAGAATGCCTGGTGTAAATTGAGCTTTCATTACGAGATCACGTTAGGCTTCAGCCACACTGCGGGCCCAAACAGATCCCGAACTTGCAATTTTCAGTATTTTGTAATTGTAAAAGATTGGATAATCACTCGAAAAGGAGTAAATTCCACTCTAAGAAGGAGTTGAATGAGGTACAACCATTAAGAGTGGAATTCACTCCTTTTTTATGTTTTTCCACTCTTTTAGATTTAGGAAATACCGAAATTTAAGAAGAATGCCTGGTGTAAATTTAGCTATCATTACTTGTCTCACTTTATTGCCTAGCCACAATGAGTCGAAAAGACCCGGAACTTACCATACGATATACATGTAAGTGTGTAAGCGTTGGAAAAGGCACTCAAAAAAGAGTTAAATTCCACTCAAACAAGGAGTGGAATTTTTCATTACGAGATCCTCAGCCACAATAAGTCGAAAAGATGGGCAACTTTCCATTTGAAATGTAAAAGTGTGGGGGGGGGGGAACCCACTAAAAACACTGTTAAATTCCACTCTAAGAAGCAGCTAAACGAAGGACAACCCTTATTTGAGTGAACTTAAAAGAGTGGTCGCAAATCAACCTCTGTCCGTTGAATCAGTTTATAACTCCATCGGTTAAAACGAGTGAAAACAGACAGCCTGCAATCGATATGGAGCGGAACATGAGCTCATTCAATTTGAGTGCTTTATCATTCGATTTAGAGTGAAAGTTCTTGGAGTCTAGTAAAATGTAAAGTGACAAAATACCACTCCTTCACAATGAACATGATGAAGAATATTTTGCTCGGTTTGTAATGGGTCTAGTGTGACTGGGTTATGTCTATTACGCGCAAGACAGACACGGCAGATATGAATGAAAATTTCTAATGCCCTGGTCACAATCTTCTGACAATGGAGAAACCTACTCCAAATCTCCCACCGATTTCCCATTCATGGTAATGTAATCTTTTGGTTGGTCCGTGTCGGTTTGGGTCGGTCTCACCGCAGTGTGACCGACTGCGATGTCTGGGAATAACGAACAAGATGTTCTTCATTTTCGTTCAACTTTTTTTGCCCCGATTATTATTGTTATTGGGTCAATATCGTTTGTTTTGAAACTAGTACTTATTTGTTCAGATTTATTTTTGTTTCTATGTTGGTGATGCCTTCATATAAACCGAAAAAAAGCTATGCATGGAAATCCATTTCCCTCACAACTGAGACTTCATGATATATATGGTTTATTCTATTCATACATGTTTAGGTCGATGTAGGCTAGATAGTTACAAACTTTAACAAAATAAATAACTAGATAAATAAAAAAATTTAACACCGTAAATGTAAATGATATTATGTAAATATTGTAATTATGTATACGGAGTTAAAATTCTAGAGGAAATGCAAAAAGGATATTTGAATAATTTCCCGATAGGAGAATTATCCTTCAATTTTAGTGTTTATTTTCTTCATACATGTAGGCTAAAATAAATAACACTGTCAATGCAAAAGGGAAAGAAACTTTGTACAATTTATTACATTGTGCTTGTTTAATGATTGATAACCGTAATTTTATAATTACATGGTCATACACAGTCATGTCAATTGAAGCAGCAAACCCGATTAATCAGACCTTATGTAATGGTCTGTCCTGGAGGACGTATAATACACAGCAGGTCTATTCTGAAACAGACTTATAAACAATTACTCTTGACATTATTAATCTACCTCAAAATTATTCCAACATAAAAACACTGGATCAACCCACCAGTCGCGAGTCGTCTAACCACACGGGGAAGCTCTGGGGGAGAAGGAAGGGGAGGAGCCGATGCAATAAAAAACACGGCGTTTATGACTGATATAATTTCTAAGATAATTTAATCTCAAGCGGGTTGGAAAACGGGATGAGAGAGTGTACTTGAGCTTGGGGTAAATCCGAATCACAAGCACTTTAACTACTCGGTTTAACTGGGGGAAAACATTCCACGAAAACTGAACAAACTTTAGGGGAAACTGGGGAAACAAATTCAAAGCATTTAATCGGGTCAATCCGCACCGCCGGTCAAATCATAAATCCAGCAAGATTTAAAAGGTCTAAGTACTTTCTTTGCCTGTCTGCTTCAAATATTAATTCTATTATTTTTCTGGATTGCAAGTCAGGATCAGTCATTAATGTCAATCAATCTCCTATTTACTTTCTATCATAACAATAATCACAATTATGTCTTTGACATGTTTTTATGAAAGCACAGGTTTGTATTGTCGGGTAAATCAGGGGAAATGTCAATAGAATCTGAGACCTGACAACTGAATTCGGCTGAGACATGTGGTTTGATTGAATAGATCGGCTCTGAATTTAGTGTACGACAGTTGAAATTCTATGTCATATTATTAGGTGTCTGGAAATGTTGATTGAACTGTGAGTTCAGAACCACCTATACGAATAACGACAGAAATGAAAAGAAGCAACATTGATAAAATAACAAGTAATGCATATTCGATGCTACGCTATTTAAGTCTTGAATGAGATATGACAATATTACGAAATGAAGAAATTCTATTTGAGACTAAAATGTAGGCCTAATGTAAGATGAATACTGAATATACATGTAATAACAACTTGCATTATCAGAAAACTTCAATATCTGAATTTGTATTATGGAGAAGCATTATAATTATTATTTTCACGTTAGAATTATATATTTTTCTCATCAATTATATACCTTGCTAGTGTTAAAAAGTAGGAGGATAAAATCTTATTTATTTCGTCCTGGAGAAAATCCAGTCGCTCTATCATGTCTATAGATAATAGTACAAATTCCAATGTGTTCGGCTCTATAAACCAACTCTCAATCATATATCAATAGAAATAAAAAATACTCCTTGGTAAATAATACCTCATGGTATTGAACATGTTGAATGGTCATCTAAACTCAAGAAATAACATGTTTTGTTACTTTCGATAAACAAGAAATCAGATACAAGTAATTCTTGAATTCTCCATTCATCAATTGTCGAAATTCTTTGGTGAAAAAAGTTTGTCATTAACCCTGAGATTATTACCTTTCTAAAGTCCTTGACTTGAATACTTTTTATATATTTTTTCTGCTTTGTACTTTTATGTATATAGTTATAGTTTGCATGTTTGTTGGTTATTCTTGGAATGTCATATACTGACCTAAAAGTGCATCACATACGATTTTGAAAAGGTAAATCGAATTCTGTGAGCTGTAGGTTCAGTAAATGGCCGAAAGATTGAAATCGGGTTCAGTAACATCGAATATCCCTGTTTTCAGCTACGATAATAATTTGAAATAGTCATAGAAATACACTAACTTTACTCATGACATTACTGTTTTCCCCATATACCTCTTCTGTTCTTTCTTTGTCTCCCTAAACCCTAAATCGCAACTATTATTATTATTATTATTGATTTCGGGATTTATTCAAAACTCTGTCAGCTCAAACATAAAACATCAAGGATGGAAGGAAGCCGAATTCTGTGAGCTGTAGGTTCAGTAAATAAAACGGCTTATCATGCTAATACAATCCCTGCCTTGCGCTTCCACACTAAAATAAACAAAAGTAACATTAACACTAAGTTATGAAAGAAAATTACAATAACAATTTATCTTCATAGAACAAAAGCCGTTTATTTTAACATTTCAAATAGAAGTTTTTAATCAATAAAGTAACATTGATTTTTGTTTTATTAAGCTATTTTTTTGTAATGTTACTGTGTTTTGAGGGACCCATATTCTACAAGTATTCACTTTTTAAAGGGTCCCTCCATTTCCACAGGAAATATCGATATATTTGTTGTATCATCTTATCTCAAGTTTACCCCAAAATGTATTTATTTATGCAATTAAGAATTATTTTGTAAATTTTATAAATTATATCATTTAATGATATATTGCAGGATTCTGTTTTGTTCTAATGTTAATATGATTTCTGTGGAAAGGGAGAATAAAATTGAAGTTGAAGTTGAAGAACATGGAATAACATATTTTTTACTCAGTCGTCCCAGAATACATTGCGAGCCGATGATTTACTCATGTATGCCTCACATAGCATGCCAATGACCTCACTGTTCAACCCGAGACATGATAATGGGCGCGCAAGATGTTGATATTAATACCCCCGTCACACTGACTCGTTCTACTTACGTCCTGCAATTTCTGCCAACGGCATAGTTGTTGTAAACTGAGTGAGTAGTAATACTTCTTACGATCTTTTACGAACTTCATGGGACTAGCTCGGTCGGATTTCCAAAAAAGTGTCAAAAAAATCGGGCGCCCATCTCGCCTAAATAACGGGGTGGCAACGTACCGAAACACGAGATGGAACGTTACAAACGAAATTGCACGTACTTAATCGTTCTAAAGATGTCTATAGCTCATACAAACGGAGCATCTGTATATTAATTATTCAGTTCTTAAAATTAAACTTAGTGACAACGATTCCTAACGAGTTAGACTTACTCGTGAACGAGAAGGACGACTACTACATACGTTTCAATTTTTTTAAACAGAAGGCATGTCATTTTCCGTACACTGAAGCTAGTTCCTCACTGCTTCTAGGTAGTTCTGGTGACGGGCTCAATCTGTTTACACACGGACTGAACGTAGTGCGACCTTTTAGAATCTAGTACGCACCGTTACACATCTGTTTACCGACCTTGCGTAAGGGCCGACGGAGAGAACGAAAGGCATTCCTGTTTTTGAACATGTTCAAAAAATCGTTATGCGTTTCAGTTCTAAAATAAAACGTAGTGACACAGTCCTTAAACGGGTAGGACTTACACTGAACGATGAAGACGTACTACGAACGTGTCCTAACTTTTATCTGCTGCGCGATAGCATTTTAGTGACCGTTTGGACGTGCTACGAACGTGTATAGAGTGACAGAGCAGTTTACTCGTCTGAACTGAGGATAAACAGTACTTGCGGACGCAAAAGACGAATTGACGTACCGAGAAAACATATTATTGAACTTGCCTCTAGCATCGTATTCAAGAAATATTTTCAAAGTAATAATGTCAACACCGACCAAAGCCCGCTTCAGCATATTTTTTTAAAACGGCAAAACGGGGCAAGACCAGTTATAGAACGACCTCATGTGTGACGCCCCTAAACAACAATATAAACATGAACTCGATTAATATCAACTGACATATTTCTTGACCAACTGAATATGTCTGGAGGCTGATTCAAGCATTGCTGATTATAAAGGCATTTGTTGTTGTCTTCGCTTCATCACCTCTTCAACGAAAATATCCAAATATAGAACCAATTTCTGGATGCCATGCATCTATAACTACTTGAGAGATATAAAACATTAATTTTTAAGCAGAAAGAACTAGTCAATAAAAACCATCACTGAGCTGTGAATTATCACCTAGATCATCGAACAACGATAATACTGTATTTTTTGTTTAGTGTCGAAATAACTATGCAGAATGACTTCAATGAGTTCGAATTTATCACCCTTAACTTTTTGATATTAATGGCACGAAAATTTGCCCTATCCAAAAAATAGTATCATCATATTATTGTTATTCTCGTAGGCTATCAATCTGTATATTACCGATAATTTTTTGGAATTGTGAATTCATCCGTCTTTCGTTCATGCTACAATATATTTATATGTGATTCTTTCCTTTCCAACATCTCACCTAACAAAACGGATACGTCTACGATCGGAAGAAAATAGAAATATCGCCTTACCAAGGAGACCGAGAACTTGAATTCATATGAGCAGAATCAAAATTTCCATACATTTTCGCCTTTTTATTCCTTTCTTCTTTGTCAATTTTCTGAACCGGCCTTGGGAATTTTGTCAAATATGCGTTAGCTAGATTTTTCGAACAAGTTGCGCAGTAGGATATAAATTGCCTTTCCTTTTGCGCTAAACGCCAAGTCCATGATTCTATGGAAACGAAAAAAAAAAAATAAGACACGGTCCATATTTAACTCATGATTGTTTGTGAAGAAAGATGACATTGTTTCCCATGATAACTTAAGTCAGATAAGTATTTTCAGTTCATATAGTTATTCTCAACATCCCCTTATTTATTAATCACGTTATGCCGACATAGGTGCAAAAGAGAATTTGAACCGATTTAAGAACATTCGGTTGAAGTATTTTATCATGCACAAATTTAAACAAATAACAAAACACGTAGACAGTTCAAATATTGACATCATCATTCTTTGGTAAAAGTGGCACAGGGGACCTTTCAACCAGAGGGGAGGGGGGGGGTGGGCGTGTTGGTAGACATTGAGAAAACAATATTTTTAACTAATTAAATCGTTCTCATACGAAAACCCCTCTAGAAAATAATGTTACATTACTAATTAATTTAGTCCTGTGGTAAGGTACATCGCCCCTCGCCCCCATAAGGGTACTGATCTTGAATAAGATCAGTGGGCGGATGTGCTTGACTTCTGAAGGTCAAAGGTTAACCCCGGTCGAGGTAAATGTCAGAAAGGCTTTCGTATTTCTTCTGTCTTTTATCCTAAAGTTGGGATGCATGTGCTAAAAAAAGTTCCAAATTCGTAACTAACCCCAAAACTAATCCGCCAGCTTATAAATCATATAAATAAAATTATATTTATTTATTGAATTCCATGTATGTGCACTGCTATACACATATTACAGTTATGCAATATCATTACATTTGAGACCACGAATATAATATCGTTTCAATAAAAGACAGTCAAGTCCCTAATATAGCCCCCCAATTAATCAACTATTCGGCATTGTACAATAGGAATCTATAGCGCGCCAATATGCATGCTTAGTTTCATAATCAAATCAATTTGTGTGTTCTATTTTAATAATTCAGCATGTTCAGGCCGTCACTAGTAGAAGTATAAAGAAAATGATAAAAAACGGTTTCTAGCACCTATCATACCGTCATAAAAAATGTAGGCTTATGAATATTTCAAATGATTCTTCAACAAAATTGTACATCGAAATTACTCTTACGTAAGGGAATTGGGAGGACGTTTTGAAAATTTGATTTTATTAACGAACGGACCAATTTGAATTAACATCGTCATGTTTTAAGTTATTCACTGTCAATGCCACATGTTCATGGCTACAGAATAATTAATTAGGTGCCAAAGTTGTCTACGATTTAGACCGCGAGAACAAGTTTGGGCGGATGACTAAACAGAATTAAATATAGAATGACCTTTGAATGGCACATATCATGGACAGAAAAGACCCCCTTCAAAGGACGTTACCCCTATTTAGTCACATGATTCCATCGCTGTCGAGTTGTCAGGTGGTTATTGGAATTGAAATTTACAAATTTAAGGGATATCACGCAAATCAATCGTCTGCGTTCGATTTTTTTTTTTTTTTT
>CALNVZ010000649.1:16348091-16384144 GCA_940671915.1 Paracentrotus lividus | reverse complement strand
AAAAAAAAAACAACAACAACAACAACAACAACAACAACAAAAAACAAAACAAAACAAAAACAAAAACAAAAACAAAAACAAAAACAAAAACAAAAACAAAAACAAAAACAAAACAAAAACAAACAAACTAAAGTCTAAAACGGTGAAAGCGATATAGAGGAGAGAGGGTAGAGAGCAGGGGGGGGGGGGCATTTCATCAAAGGACTTGTCGGACATTCTATCCGACAAATTTGCTCTCAGCCAATCAGATGTAAGCATTTCAGTAGCTTATAACAGTTTGTCGGATAAAACGTCCGACAAGTCCTTTGATGAAACGCCCCCAGAAATTACTTGACATTTTAAGAAAAGGGTGAGGGTCTCATCGCATACCCCTCCCATGGGCCAATGCAACTGATTACAGAATAATTTTGATTTCTTGAAATTATATTTTGCCTTTGAATTTGGATTTCGTGACCATTTAGTTTCAGTTACCGTATGTTCTTTATTCTTCTCCTCTATTATCTGTAAATGGCATTTGTCTTGAAATTAACGACCTAGTGAGCTTTAAAAGTGACCTTTTTATCTTTGAATTCGGATTTCGATAACAGCTTTCATGGTCAACACCGTGTCAACATTTTCTCCTTGTCAAAATACGACAAAGACGCTCCCAACCTGTTTAATTTCACAGTTGTTTAGAGGACTTTAGAATTTGTCGGCCATCTTTGATGTGAAAGCTGTGTGTCCTCGCGTCTTTCGTTTTATTTCCCCAATTGTGATCAACAATGCATCGTGATTTTTATCGAGATGTGATCTTTCTACTCACTTCCTTGTCGCCTGAGTTCACGGAGTATTCCTCGAGGAGGACTTCGAACTCGGGCGCGAGGGTCATCGAGAAAGCCCCGTGAAATGCGGAACAACCTTCGGCGGGTGGTCGAAGGTTTTAACCCCCGTCACACCTAACCAGAGTGACGCAAGCCCAATAGGACGATGCATTACATCCAATGGTTAATATGCTTTTGAACGTCGATAGGATATATAATTGGTCTGGCAGTCATTGGCAATGTGGCTGGGGTATTCCCATTGGTCTTTCGTACTTTTAAACGTTTCTCATGCGCTTCGGTAAAGTTGAGGTAGTGGGGACAAGAGTATCCTAACGATGTGGCATGTCTAAATTAATTATAAATAATATATATAGAATATGATGAAATTCGCATTTTTAATCAGATTTATTAATGTTTAAAGAAAGACTCCGAGCTGAAATTCAGATTGTTTGAACTGTATGGTAACATGTAACAAGTACAGCACTGAACATTTCATCAAAATTGATTTTTTTTTTTCTTCGATATTTCTATGCATATAGTCTTATGCATATTTTGATTGAACAAGCTGATGATGTCATTGATATACTTTTTTTTTGTATTTTACTTTATGAAATAACAATTATTCAAACTCTCTGCTCCAAAAATTAAAATTGAAGGGATAGCTCTTTACATGTATGGAACATTTAAGATCATCATTGCTGTAACTTACGTCAATATAAAGAATAGATTTTTTTTTTAAAGATAAACATTTATGAACAAAAATGAAATGAATAGGATATCATATAGTAAAATACAAAAGAAGCAGTGGATCAATGACATCATAGACTTGCTCATATGCATGAGACTATGCATAGAACTGTTTTTATCGAAAAATGCATAACTTTCATTTTTTCATCCGATTTTTATGAAATTTTAAGTGTTGTACTTTTTATATTTTACTTAACATTTCAAACCATCTGAGTTTTAGCTTGGACCCCTCCTTTAAGATAAAACAAAATAAAAAAATTTAAAAAAAAGAAAAGAAAAGGGAAAAAAAATCATACACATGGAATGATTGAGTATCCGTCTATGTTGAGTGATTTAAATTCATTATGTAATAAATAAAGAGTTTTTAAAAATTATCTTTTAATAAAAAAATAAAAAAACACGATAAATTGAAGGTGCTATAGCGCACCCCGTAAGATTGGGAAATCAGCATACCTTTTGTACATAAACCTTTTTTTAGGGCACCCCGTTAAAATCTAATACCCTTTTTTTTTTTTTTTTTTGCTTGTCATTGGTTCGGGACGGAACAATGAGGTAACCCTACCCTACATGAAGTATGTTACAAATTTTTATAACGACCGAAGCATTTTTTTTTTCAAACACTACCCGCCCCCCCCGCTTATCACGCTGCCAGCTTGATGTTAAAAAAAATAATTGTAAGTACCTTTTCGCACCCCCTTAAAATCCATCTCTGGATCCGCGCCTGTAATAAGGGTAAGCTAATACTTGACATAAGGTCCTTTTTTGTTCGAAGAAACATGTAATTCGAATTTCTGCATTTCATGAATGAGGCGAGTTCTTGGCATCGCCCTCAGATAGGGAAGTGTCTACTTCCACATCCATTTCCCAGTATGCATAGGGAAGGTGCCAAGTTGAATTATCACTTCCAAAACGTCCTAATCTCAAAGAGCAACGTGCTTTCTTGGATTAAGTACTTGGGATAAGAGGGAATAAATGCTTGTGGCCCCGCCCTTTTAACAGATTAAAGTTTGAGACAAACTCTGACGATGCGTTTTTATGTCGCCATGTCCCTTCGTCTCGAGGATGACATATGTCCTTCTGTAACGTATTTTAAGAGCCAGAAGGATATTACATCTATTTTTAGGGATAAAGGTTAACGCCCTTTTACAGTTCTTGGCTATTAGCACAGTAAATGAAACTTTAAGATTGGGCAGAGGCACAGGTGGCCCCAAAAGGTGAATTCAATATTTCTGAAAAGCAGTAGAAAGTATAAGACTGCAGAATATTTGTTCGACCCTTTTTTCTTCCGAATCAACATAATCGATTGGCTTGAAAGTGTTAATTTGAAGTCAATTTTACATACATTCGTTTTTATCCACCCTCCTTCTCTTTAATAATATGTTTAAAAAATCATTGTCCTTGACTCCTTGTTCTGTTCAATATTGTAAATTTGTAACACGCACAATATGATTTTAATTCAAATTTAATACAAAAGTAAAATTTAACTTACTTTATAGTTGTTATGACGCCCAACATTGATTACGAATATTTTTTCAAGCATATGCAATACTGGTTGTTCTCAATATTTCATAGCACAATTCGTTCCAATCTCGTGAAATATCTCTATTCTATTTTTGTTTTAGAAATGGAGAACATATTATTTTTGAAGTAGTACGCTATATTTTTATTTTTCAATTTCTTGAAAATTATTTTTTTTATTAATTTACGAAATGGGAAAAACGGAAAAACGAAAACATGTTAGGTTTCAAATATGTTATATAATGTATTTTGTTACAATTTCATGAAAATATGTCAATTGTTATTTTGCCAATAAAGGAAGAACTGGAATGTTTATGAAATTGAGTAACCCTTCGTGCACTTTAGGGGGTGTAGACTTCAACAAAGTTCCTTCAAATAGCGGTCATCAACTTTCAACTTGTGGCATAAATTCCACCAATTTTCCCCGAACCATGCTTTCGCGTGCTCTACGCCAATTTCTTCAATTGAAATTTGATAGAGCATTCGATTTATTACGATACAATAACATTTTTGTAACGAATCTGTCATTTCGGATCGCCATTTCTGCCTCCGAAAGAACATTTCTGTTCCTTGTTGAGCAGTTTTGACATTTATTGTTGCACTCTGTCGCTACTCTTTCACCTCTGTGGTCTGTCAATGTTATTTGAGTCGTCGCCGTTGATTCAATGATATTTGTTACTGTTGCTATTTTGTGTAACAACCCCGCGATTCAGTTTACCGCAACTTTGATATATCCAATAAGAAATGTCGCCACTCACAATATAAATGTCATTCTAAATGGCTATAGCGGCACCGTGCACAATAAGGCAATCAAAGAGGAATGTTAATACCGTCATATTCGATGGTGATCCTTTGAGGAGGGGGAGGGGGGGGGGGCTGGTAGTGAGACTCCAAAATGGGTGTCAAAATATGTCAAAGAGGGGTGACAGTCTATACCCCTGGGCCCTTTCCCTCTGCATAACTCCTTCAGCATGATCATGATGATCGATTTATTCGTTGGTGATACTTTGGACCCGGTTCTAGGACAATTACCCCCGGATAACTACCCCGGCCCCAAAATCTACCCCTAACTCTATACCTAACCCTAACCCTATTTCTCGGGGTAATTGTTCAGGGATAGTTGTCCTGATACGTCTGGACCCCATTAGGGTCCATGGTGTCCTATACCCCCAAAGCAATGGATTAAGGGGTGGTTGAGGGGGAGGGGGGGGGGGGGAGCTGGCTGGGGTGGTAGTCATACTCCCCTAAAAAGAGGGAATGGTTGTCGATCCCCGGCTCCCAGCACTTTTCAGTGTGACCATGTACAGGCTTTTTTCATCATTGATGACACCATCGTTTCGAAATCTTGTTTTATTGTTGTAAGGAATCCATTATTTTAGATGTTGTTTATATAAAACAAATATATAAATTAGGCCTATAACTTATACCAGGAAACATAGATATTGAGAGTAGTATGAGAAGGACGTCGCAATATAGGAAAAAAATCTTTTTACGGATATGATGATTTTTCAAATCATTTCAACTTTAAAAGCTGGCCTTCGTCCTTTCAGATCTAATATGATGATGTCATACAAAATTGAGTGGATAAAGATTAAGATGTTGTTTCCTATTTCAAAGTCAGTTTTTGAAGACTAAATATGACATGATAGCTGCGAATTAGTTCCTGTATTAATTATTGGCCAGGAAATCGGAGCCGCCCGACACCCTTTTGTCGGTAAAAATGCAAAATCCCGTCAAAAGAAATCACTCACATGAACAGGAAAGGTCTAATATGGAATCATTTTCTATAATTAGAAGACATCTTTTTATTCATTTCGACAGGAAAACGTGACACTCTTAAGGGGCTGTCCCACTGGAGGCGATCGTTGTTGCGACAACTGGCGATCTTGCTGTTGTGAGTGTGGTAGCAAGTTGTTGTTGTAGCCTAGCTTAGATAGAGTCTTATGTAGGTTTATAATCGCCTTTTTAAAGATTAACTCCTTATAATTATGAAATTATCAGGTTGTCGCCACAACGATCGCCGCCCGTGGGACAGGCCCTTTACCATGTTTACTTCGTTTGTATTTTACAAAACGCCTTCCTCTTGTATAATAAAACCCTTTTCTATTGAACTTTTCATTTAACGTAATTTTATTGATTTTCTCCAATCATTCTTTATCAAATACTAGTAGTAGGCCTACTAGTATGCTTTGATATAATGCTAAGAATATGTTAGTGGATAATCGTTCAATATGACTGAATGATATGATTAAAACCTATAAAATGTATGCGATACTGTACCAATAACATGACCCAAATTGGTAAAGTTTAAATACTCAGTGTGGGTTAGTGAATATCGAACGAATTATTAAAAACATGAAAAGCGTTGAAAATATGTTATTTTTCTTTATCTAATCACTTTGATATTAATTCATCTTACAAATTTAGTAAAATGTATTAGATAGGCCTATAATGAACATTGGTTTCATAGTAATCATGTAAATGCATATGATTGTACACAGACAATACTAGTTACCGTATAATAGCTGTTTGATAACGTTTACATTACATGGTTTATGGGCCTTTAGTTGTTCATGTATGGCATATATATTATCAGCTCAGTCAACAGAAGAATTAAAATACCGATATATGATGCTGTTAAATCATCTCACAGATGATATTAAGATCACTGTCTTTCAAAGGGATGGGGGCATGCGTTGGTGGTCCTATTTTGTTATTTTAATTCTTTAAAGGGGCACCTCGTCTTTTTTGTCTTTTTTTGTGGGGGGGGGGGGGGTAACAAACAAGTGCATGGATATTTAATGTGTCTGTCTTGAAATGTATAATTATGTCGACAAATAATGATCACAAGTTTGAAGTAAAATTTTGGGGTGGTGTGGCTGACTTGATTTATTAGTTTGCTATATTTGCTGTACTAAAATCATTAAAAGAAAACATTTTACACATGTCTGTTTCTGTGAGCCTTTTTATTGTCTACCAACCCCCTTTCACACCACTACCGATTTTCATAGTTCGTGCGACATAACAACGTACCGGTGTCTTTTTCTCTGTGCTTATCTTATTCCATCAAAATATACTTTGCATTAATTATTTTGTAAATATATGTATATTGAGACTTGTTGTAATTTGAATAAATAAACACTTATGTAAAGAAATCACATAACAGATTAAACGGAAACGAACTAATACCGAAATGCATAACGTCTTAAAATATTTGTAAAAATTGACATAACAAAGAGAAACATAGGAATAAGAAAACGTATGAGCTAACACAATTAGCTTGATTAATAATTAAAAAAAAATTAAAAAAATAGTCGCTTTCGCACAATCCACTATACCATATTTCTGATGATGTATCGCTTTTAGTATGTCCCCTCATTTTTTTGTTTAGGAGACATGGGATTTATGCAGAAACTTCTGCTCCCCTTCTGACCCAATTACACCGAGGCTCGAACCTCTAAATATGGAAGAGTGGTAAGTGGGGTCCAATTCCCCTCCAATATGCGTTATAACGCACGTCGCACATGCACGTATCAGGGGCGCTTGCATTCGGGCATAACCGAACATATATTGCGTTCGATTACTATCTTGTATTTAGGGCAGTCCGAGAGCAGTCTGGCGCCTCAAGCCCCGATCTAGAGGAATACAGAGGCGTGACCAGCGTCCGTTTTGGGCGAAAGGAAACACCAATGAGGGTCGCTTTGAGTGGTATAAGTGTTTCATCAAGTACCTCGTGTTACGCATTCCTATGCTTATATTACCACCTTATTGCCCGCTCAGCGACTCTTAAACATCAGACGAGATAAGTGTGGCCGTGGTCACAACAGACTCCGAAACGACGCCAGGGTCCTGTAACACGAGCCAATCAGGATCCTTGTTGCATACACTTCTTGCATATAACTTTCAATCTGAACCAATCAGAATAGTTTTTACAAATATGCAAATAATCTTAATGTTGTATATTACAGGGCAAAGGGGGTATTTTACATAGCTGCGCACAAAGTTACGTACGATTTTACGAACGATATATACGAGTATGAAGTGCCAAAGGGATTCCCAAAATTTTTCAGAATATGTTGAAAGGTCATGTCCTCAACTAAATTGCGACAAATAATATATTTTTTAACGTTAACAGAGTCTGTAGATAAAAATCATAGTATTGAAAATCTGCATATTCATTTAATTATTAAAAATATTTGAACATCCCATTTAGCTCTTCATTGTGTCCTATCCGTACTTTATTTGTCAACAATATATTTGATTAATCATATCCGACTAAAAAATGCTTTACAACGAAAAGTAAATCAATAAGTTGAAATATTTAAAACTATTATTAAGGTGACATGGGAGTGCTACCTTTAATAATCGGGCAGATAACTTACGCCTCGCATACCACCTCTTGACGCGAAGGAATGGTATAAGGGGGTAGGTTTCATCGATGTCACACCCCTGTTGCACCCGTCCCCGATCTTTAAAGCCTCATCAATTTCACAGGAATTAGATCTGATGAATGCCAAGGTGAGATGGAAGACACTGGAGGAGTTCGGGGGATGAGGGGGTAGCTCCACTGTCAAGGCGAAAAGCGTCTGTGAAGTTTACTAGAACAGAAGCCAGTACTAAATGGGAGAAAATAAGATTGTAAGCAGTTTGTAGCTTATTATAGGCCACACTCAAATAGACCAGTTTACTAACATATTCAAATTGTATGCATACTTTTTAAAACAAAGGTTGTTCTTGACAACCTGAAAGCTTGTCTGAGGCTTGCCTGACATAGCAACAACTAGTGTATGCAAACTGGATTCCTTGTAATGTAGTTTATTCTTTTATTACAGGTTGTTTGAATACGTTGTTCATGTATATGTCGCCAGGAAAGAAACATGGATAAATTTGAATATGTTATAAGTAACTTAAACTGGTCTATTAAATCATGTTAATAGGCCTGTTTTATATGCAGAGAGACATTTGAAATTAACATATAACAGGCGTGGATCCAAGAAAGTCGAATTTAATGCATTTCGGGGCCCAATTGTCTGGGGACAAAGAGCCGCTTTTGTTCCCAGACAATTGGGCCCCCGAAATGCATTCAATTCGATTTTCTTCGATCCGCGCCTGTATAAAGAAAAAGAAGTATTCAAACAAACTGTTTAAATCATGAACTACAATACTTGGAATCCGTTTGCATATATTAGTTGCTGTTGCTATGTCGGGTAAACGCAGCAACAACTAAACGTATTCCAATTATCGTTGTTTTGAATACATCGTTACCATGTAAAATTTAAAGGTCTGTGAATATATTATAAAACCGAACAATTTCATCGGCCATCGGGACATCATTGATACGTCAGGCATAAAAACACTTTGCATACTCATCGTCGAGACGTACAAACACCGACAAAATGATGAGTGCAGTGATTATACACAAGCTGATATGGGTAATTATGCGTGGGCAATATCCGGTCATTATCACGTCTTTAGGGAATAGCTGTCATGGGGGCGCTATAACACACTTTCCATGTAAAGCAAGTTTACAATTTAATGCTCAAGGTCATGGTGATGTTGAAGTAATTACGATGTCTCGACGTTATGAACGTAGGTGTTATAACCTGGTCACAACGATCGTGCGTCGGTCGTGCACGGCTTTCTGCGTCTGGCCTGCGTCAAATTCCGCAGAGAGTTGCTTGTATTTACCGCAGGAAGGTCCTCGTTTTGTGCAGACAGGTAAGCGCAAGATGGTCGTACTCTTTTTAATTTCATGTCTAAACGCAAGGGATCGCAAGGCGGATCTGAAGGGATCGAAAGTGATCGCTGGAATTGACAGCCGCCAACCAAGCCAACGCAGGCTTCGGTACCGCACTTGGCTAGACCATGATATAATTACCAAAGATGATATACAGTTGGTCAATTATTACCAGCCGATTTTCGTTCGAAATGACACATTATTTCTTGCACAGTGGTTATTTACATGCCTAGTTTAAGCCGGATATAGACTACCGGATTTTTATTTCTTAGCGTTCACCTCCCGTTGTTCTACCAGGTACGACAAGAAAAACATATTATGACGTCATCAATGACTCATTGGCATAGATAAATCCCTGTCAAGGACAGATCGGTGCCATTTATTATTATTATTTTTTTCGCTCTTTCTTTCTGTCTTTCTCATCATCTGGAGGGTGAGGGGATGCAAGAAACGCACCCATCTCTTGGGAGAATCGCACATTTTTATTTTAACCATCGAATATTGGACAGGATTAAACAAATACATGACAATGTTACATTCATGGATACGCCGCTCTCTGCCCGACATATCAACAACTAATGTTTATTTCTCTCTCCCTCCCCCCCCCCCCTCTCTCTCTCTGTCTCTTTCTCTGTCTCTCTCCCTTCAGCGGTGGAGTGTTCGTTCGTTTAGTCTTTGAAATGAATGGCAACATATTAAGACAATTTTTGTGGTTATATATCAATGGAATTAATGCAATGTGTCTTTAGATATCTGGATAATTCATGAAATAATGTAGGGGAGAATTTTACTCCAATGTTTTATTATTATTATTTTCTTTAATATAATCATATTTTCTGAAGGTAAATGCCGGTGTGTTCCTCTCGCATCCTTCAAAAATTCGTCACATTTTCCACTCCATGAACTTGATACGATACATCCTACCACAGCTCTTCCACGCCTACGCAAGCCCGATGACTGAACACCATGATCCGCTCAGTGCCATAGGGGCGTTAGATCAATATTAGTGCATTGGATATAAAGTCCTTTTAGCTCTCAAGGAAGCCCGTGTGTGATGACTGATGATTTGCTTGATCACTCAGCCTCACATCCCCGGGTTCATGCTCTGTCATGCTCCTATGAAGACCAGCTAATATTTGATATACCCCAGCCACACCTGATCAAAACTGACTCCAAAGCGATCACAGCGGTACTAGCTTGCCATTCATGGCCATGCAATCCACCGTCGGTCTCGTGTCGGCCTGGGGCCGGTCTTCCAGGTGTGACTGAAGTATTTTGAGGTCGAGAGCAGTCTAGACTAATAGCCTAGGACCAGGGAATTGGTCAGGCCTAAAGCTATCACTGGTCTACACAAATTTGAATCAACTAATGTTCTAGTTGGAGTCTTGGACACAATAACGTGTATGTTGCATTGTTGGGCAAACACACTCCGATAGGGCCTTAACCTGCTTAACTTTTGCATTTGATTCATCACCATCGTTAATAATTTTGTCATTTTTTTAAAAATACATTTTAAACATAATTACATAGGGCCATATACGTCATGCTTTATTTATGGTGTTGGGAATTTGAATTAATACCTAATTGACAGAAATCGTACATTAAAATCAGGTCAACACAAAGTGGCAAAAAATACCTACAAATCATAATAGTTCTTTATAATGATAATGATACCATTTGCCTATATGGTATACGGAATTATGGTGGTGGAGAGAGAGAGAGAGAGAGAGAGAAGGTAGATAATTGCTAAATATGAAAGTTGCCTAAGTAATTAAAAAAGAAACCTGATATCCGTCGTATGCGCGTCTTGTGACCTGAAAAGGGAGTGTCTTGCAATGTATCATATACAATGCTAGCAAGGGAAATGAGTGCACCTGTTATAACACCAATATGGCTTCATTAGCCCAGAGAGGAGGCATCTGTCTATTGGTGTACTCCCTTAGGGGCTTTTTGGCGTTAAAACTCACGCGGGGGGGGGGGGCAGCAGATACAAACCACCAACAGGATATTATGAAGGATTATATATTTAACAAAATATATGCTTTTAAATGGAAGCGATTCAACGCCTTGATTTGAACCGTTATAATAAGCATACTTCTTGTCTAAACAAAGTTAGGCCACAAGAACTGTGATTGATTCCAGAGAGCGACGATAATGCACAAAATATGCCTTTAGAGCTAGACCTTTAAGATAGAGACTTGATCCACCTTTAAAAATCCTAACTCGATGAAAACATCACCGACTAAACGACAATCGCTATCTCAGTCATATTATACAGCTCAATTTGGAATGACTACAGATGATAATCAGAGAGCTCACGAGTTTGATGATATAATCGCTAAACTTGAGCCGTGAAAGGTTTAAACTCTTTAAAGGAATACGGTCATGGAGGTTGCGACTTATATTATGTAGAGGACGCTATTCATTTTCCCGCTTGTGTGTGTGTGTGTGTTCGGTGTGTACCATACACTTCACCGTTTATTACCTGATCAATGGCAATGGAGTCACCGCATCGTTAGCGCCAACCGAAGTGTTCTGTACGTCACACTATCCGTGATCGTGCCCCTTTAAAGGGACATGAACCTGAGATAAAAATATCTATCTTGATGATGCTTATAATATGCATATGAAAACTGCCTTCATCGAAATGCTCTCCTCCTTGTAATTACCGCTGTGTGTATGGCCCCGTGTGCTTCCGTGAAGCACGAGAGGTGGCGATTATTTTCGAGTTTGTCCAGACGCATACGAAGATCCGATGTTGGGCATTGTATTAACTCACAGACTTCACCGATCCTGTGCCTTTAAGGAGCGGGATGGGTGGAAATTAGAGGTGATCATCGTTGACATTTTCGTCATCGATTATAAGCTTCGATACACAACTTCCCATTCTCTTATATCAGTTACAGTGTGACGTACCCGGGAATATTCCCATCGTGATCTGACTCAACTAACAACATAAAAGTTAAAAGGATTCGGTAACTTTATTGGGGCTTGGTTTAATTGTTAGATTTTAGGATTTGTGTTGTATAATAATCTTATCAAAGGGAGAGTGAGAGAGAGAGAAAAAAAAATGCGAGGAATAAAAAAAAAAAGTTTTGCAAAATATGATATAATTTTATCAAGATATTCATGACTGAAGGCCACTATTTACAATACAGTGCCAGAGCAGGGCTGACAATGTGGTCTATAGGCATAAATGAGAAAGAGCGTGTCATTTCCGGCCATTTATGTATTTTCACTTTTTTTTGTTAAGCATGCGATGACGTTTCTTAAATGCATTTTAGGGTATCATTTTTCCACAATATTGCATACTGATATTTGGCCCCACAGCTCAGTGTGATTCTTTAAGGCTCCACAAAGTTACAGAGTTGAAGAGTATCCACATTATTAACACGCAACTGGATATCTTACTTTGATTTTAGCTTGTCATAAACAAAAATAATGTTGATGATACATAAGTTTTTCCATGAAACGAGGTGCGTTATCAAATGCTCGTCGAGGGTATGTTGTCCCGGTCGTAATTTTTTCTAGGGTAGTTGTCCTGATGGGTAGTTGTCCTAGATGGTCGTAGTGATGGTTGTCAAGAGGGTAGGTGTCCTAGGAGGTAATTTGCCTGAGGTACTTGTCCTATAGGCTAGTTGTCCTGGAGGATTGTAGTACTGGTTGTCGAGGGGATAAGTGTCATCCAACTCTGCATCTGATATGAACCCAAGCAACCCTTCTGCTCCTGATCCTAATCAAGACCTCCTACTAATGTCCAGGAAGCTCCTTGAAGATGTTCAACGGAATTTACGTTTCTTCCAGATTGCATCTCAAGGAAAGCACACTAAAAGGTTGTCAAGTGATCGTCGAGGAACTTTTTCTCCATGAAGTGATTAATCTCTCTATCTAATGTGTGTGTCGAGGGAGGACGATTATCTAGCCTTTTAAAAATGCCTTGGTTGTATTTTTTTTTTCAAATACTGAACATAATTATCCTTGCCCATCTCTTATTGCAAAATACAAGGTCTCAATCGAGGATCTACATGTCGATCGATCCCTACCTTTACCGAAAAAGTTTGGGAAAAGTGTAACAAAATGAGTGAAAGGGGTTTAAAAAATGGCCCCCATTCCTGTCAAAGTTTTAAAATGGAGTCTGTCCTTGCAGACGTACGTCGAGCTGCATTCTTTAGACTGTGTTATTGTTTTAATTGGATTTTATACAGTAATCAGTCCCAATTTACTATAATTTTCCCTGAAATGTTTACTTTGCTATTTGCTCCCTTTCTTTTCTGTTTCGTGTTAAATATCAAGAGAGCCTTGTCAGAAAGCGAGCACTCATCACAATCACAATATTCCAAATTAAATGACAATCGCCTTTAAAACTAAAACGACAACAACAACAATCACTGATACTCAGATAGCGTATAGCTAAACAGGATAAAATCACGAATGGATGCCTCGATTCAGGAAAGCTAGTCATAACCGACCTCGAGTTATATCGTTTTATTTCTTCCTATCTAACCACTATGATATAAGCAATGGCGTATCCAGGAGTGGGGGGGGGGGAAGCAATTTCGCCCTCCTTTTCTGGGGGGGGGGGTGGGACGGCGCCCTTCCTTTTTTAAGGGGGGGGGCATCAATCGGACGTACTTTTCCGCTGCCCCTCCTATTTTTCAAATTCGAAATATGCGTCCTCTCCCTAATTTCAAACCCAGGACCCGCCCTTGGATGAGTCTTGCTCGATTTGTGTAATATGTAGGTTAAGTACGCAATTTAGGGTATTTATTCACTCACAGTGGTAACGGACAAGTCCAGATTTTTATCGACCTCCTTCCAAATACGTGTACTGTAACCGTAACAGTCTTCTTTTCGGGTCTCACTGTAAGAGTAATAACCATACGACTTCTAAGACATTTTAAACATTTTTATAAATTCTGAAGGTCAAATCCTTTTCTGATTACGCTTTGCAGTCAGGTTTTGGCGGAAAAAAAAATATGTTGCACTTTTGAAAAACAAATAATATACTCGTGACAGACAAGTTTCTATTGGGACAAGGTCATTCACTTCAATTATTGTAGGCCTATACGTCAAAGGCAATGATGGGGGGGGGGGGGGGGGGGTGGGGGTAGCACCCCGACCTCCGTCACCGCCAGTGTAGCAATAATTGCTAGAAGTAACATTCACGGAACCTTGTTTTCAGCCGCAAAATTGTGCAATGCTGCCAGCAACATAGTGCATTCATCTCGAGCTGCGCCCATGCCTACCCAATAATCTTTTCTACAATTGAATATCAATAATTGTAAAAATATACTCATGTTTTGACTTTCATTTAATTACGTTGTCAACAACTCATTCCCTCCGCCTCCTCAAATCGGCACTTCCCAACCTATCGCAAACTTTAGGGGCTAACTTTTACCGCTTCATGATGATACAAGATGATGCACTGTCATCGCTGTAGTCTAGAAAACGGGGTCACAGTAAATAGTTTTATTTTCCTACGGGTCACTTAACTCCTCCCATCTCTACCTCGCCCTGTCCCCCTGAAATTGATTAAAACGATACTGTAAATTGAGGAAATATTGAATTGAGTTATTTGGTATGGATATCCTCCGGTGGGCTTTAGGGAGTAACGAGTGGTTTCGACAGGGGTGCGAAATTTGATGGGGCCGCACTGGAAACGATACGGTTCAGGGACCCTCACACCCAACACGGAAATAGACGCGTGGGACCATGTCCGAAATTAGGGGAACTGATCAAACTGAAATCGTTACAAGGATCTTATAAAATGATGTCATATGATATGATATTCAATTTGATTATTGTTATTGTCAGGATGTTGGTCACTTGAGATTCCTGCAACAAAAGATGATTGTTTTTCTGACGAATTCTCAATGTGTTTTTAATTTTGGGGGGACTGGGGGTAGTTTTTGGCAACTCTAAGTATGGTTTTGTAAGGTAACCGACCTCTTACTTAAAGTAGATCATTGGCCGTTGGGTTGAATGGCAATCAGAAAATACAATTTGTAAGGGGGTGGAATAAAAATTAAAGCATATGCAGTTTGATGGTATTTCAACTTCACGTCTTAGATTATAAAAGTGAAAAAGAAAAAGAAAAAAGGGGAGCAATATCTGACATTAAGTTCGCCAGTCATTTTCATTTTCTTGTGTAAAAAAAAAAATAGTTCGTGATGATCCATAATTATAGGATAATAGCAATGATACATGTGTAATATGCACATGCCTATAACGTGTAGAGAAATTGTGCATTTAATTGTACTACACATTTCATTGCGCCAACTTTTCTTGAACTGTTTTAACATTGCTTCTTTAACTTTGCTCCTGATGCCCAATCGTCAGTCATTGAAGTTATTATGGGAAGCACAAATCACTTTCAGATAAGAAACCTCGACTAACATTTCCTTTTCATTGTAAATCTCCCACTTCTTTCAAACTTTTTTTAACAAGAATACGCACACCGTATACAAACAAACATCAAATTACAAATTTAAGCACCGTAATGATTTTGTCGTATCATAAAAATAAAAAAATATCATCAATGCGTCGCGATCCAATTTTGAATTAATTAGAAAATGTCGTGCCTATACCGTGTAGAAAACCAGTAATTTTGTTGGTTGCTGTTTGTTTTGTTTTGTTTAATATGTAAGGTAGGCCTACGTGTCACTCCATCTACGTCCATAATAATGTTCACGTACAAAAACAAAACTTAAGCTGCCTGGGATTTGACAGACATGCTGAAATCATATGACAATTTTCTGTCTGACATCGTCAAATCAATTAAAGAAAAAAAAATGTAATAGATATATAGATAAATTCAAAAGAACATTAATTTCGTTCTTCTTTAATTGTTTATACGTATTCTAGAAACAGTTTCATCCCTGCAAAAAGAAGGAGACATTGAACTCACAGCGTATTCAGGCATGTAAAGTTAAAACCGAATCATACTTGGGCAACGTAACGACCAGCTTGTCATCGATGGTTGACTTCGTTCCACAAAAGTTTCACCATGAACACTCACCCTGCAAATCCATAAGGACTTACCCTTTCCTAACATTATTCATACTTTTATTCGCCATGAGCTCATAAAAATACATCTCCTGAGAATACAGTGTACATATAACTTCGTCAAACGATATCCG
Organism: Paracentrotus lividus; assembly: GCA_940671915.1. NCBI lineage: Eukaryota > Metazoa > Echinodermata > Echinoidea > Camarodonta > Echinidae > Paracentrotus > Paracentrotus lividus. Next base: position 16,368,203 of record CALNVZ010000649.1, on the reverse strand, counting down.
GGCAATATTTTTCAAGCAATATTTTAGTATTATATCATAGCATTGGGTTGGGGCGCTCCATCCTAAACATTAATGTTTTAACAACTCCGTCAAATAAAGTCCAGGCAATATTTTTAGACATTCATTCTTATCCTGGGAAACGCTCCCTGGGAAGGGGGCGCACTGGAAAAAGGAGAAGGAGGAGGAGGAGGAGGAGGAGGAGGAGGAGGAGGAAGAAGAAGACGGGGAGTACCTTCCCAGAGCGAAAACATTATTTTATCTTTTATCGACCGTGAACTCGTAAAAAAATGTCTCTTGAGAAAACTTGTGTACATAACTCCATCAAATGACATCCGGGCAATAATACTCACATCCTCATAATGTAATGTACTCATGTTCGAGCTCCACATGTAGACTGGTCCTCAATGGGAGGGGTATTTGACGTTTTTTGCCACGGTGGGGGGGGGGGGGTTACTGGGGTTGCTCCCTTCTTATCACTGCATTGTAGAGTTATGATGATTATGACAGTTTTGTACGAGAATAATTTATTTGTGATTTTTACCCTTCTATTCATATTTTGTAGATTCAACACATTTCAAGTGACATAATCGTACCATTATGTTTTACTCAAACAAATTTGGTACAAGATGCGGGCAACACAAGACACGAGATAATTTGTAGCACGGCATAACAATTATGGAGGGGCGGCGGCACTGCAACCCCCGTTGGGCTTAAAAGAAAGAATAAATTAAGATTATAAAACGGAAAACATTAAACATTGTGGTTGCACATATCACCTTACTCCCGACTTGATAATGTAATGACGTGTAATTAACCGTTACTGATTGGAGCGAGTTTAAAAAACCTCATTTTGTCATCATAAAGTGATAACCACAAATTAACTAATTTAGCGTGACCAAATTCAAAACCTGCAAACAAAATTTTGTGGTGGAGACTCGATCGTTGAAAGATTTCTGACCGCAGCTCCTGAGACACCTGGAGGATTGAGAAGAGAAAAAGTCGAATTTCCGAAACATTTCGAATGATTACCGATGAAAGCGCGGGAAACTGTGTTATTAAAATTCATGTCGATCGAACATCCGACATGGTTATCGTAATTAGCAGACGATGTTGCGTCTCCGATCATTCGAAGAAGCTCTTATCGTAGATCGATCGCTTCTTTGAGTTTGTAGTGTGGCTATGCTCCAGTTAAAATGATATAGGTATAAAAAGAAAATGATTCGTATGTAATCAGAATTCAGAGAAAGCCATGAACTTTTTTGTATATATTTTTGCATCTACGTTTTGGAGTTCATATAATTAAATCATAATTATTTCCTCTCATTATGGCTCATAAAAACCTCGAATGCATTCATTTTTATTTATATTTTCTATACAGAAAAAAAAAGCCATTAAAACATCACTTCAAACTTAATTGATACTAAAAGGAAAACCACCCATTTGTTCTATCTCCGTTTATTATTTTTTATTCAGTTTTTCGGTTTAAAAAGTAAAGACAGAAGAAAATAATGTCTATTTGAGATTAACTGGGAAAAAAAATCTTGGTCACTTTTGTTTCAAGGCGCTCAAAACAAACACGACTGAGTGTAAAGCTCTTGGACATGAACGTAATAAAATCATTTTCATCTCATCTTGATGATCAAACCTTCTCTTCTTTTTTTTCAAACAGCTTATTGTCAAGATAACCGGGACTTCGATCATGGGTCAGTAGTTTACAAACTTGGTGACAGCTCCTTCTACAGTCAAACACAATTGGTTGCTGGAGTAAAACGAAGATATAGATGCAACAGGGGATATGTGCTCAAAGGAAGTTCCTGGTCAACATGCCAAGCTGCAGGGAGATGGTCCAACGATCCGCCAACTTGCGAACCAAGTAAGTCACAAGTTACAGACTAAGGCCGCTGCCTGTTACATCTATTTTCTTTTATAAAATGGGTAGGAAAGAAAATAGATGTAAGCGCATCTTCCGTCCCTTTTTATTCCTTCCCTCTTCTGGCCCGAGACCCGAAACGAGAAGGCCACCTCAGGTTACACCATGTTGTCCCGAAGTTCCGTTTGTCCGAAAATGAAAATAGGGTTCGCAAGTCAGAATATTTTTTCTAATCATGATAATGATGATCGTATATATAGACTTGCGAACCTTCTTTCATTTTCGGATCAACGTTACATAATAGACTGACCTATTTCCATGATTTCATTAATATTAAACCTATCATAAACAAAAACCTCGGAGAATGTGGGCATTAATGTGTTTATGATTAAATATTAATTTGAAATTATGACCTTTTCCTATGCATTACAATCATTAAGTGTAATTATTTAATTATTTAGTTTTTACACACGCACTGTACGATGCAGAGAGCCTTCCACAAGAATGACAAGTACGACTGATACAAAGATGGCGCCCAATGTCTTAATTATCATTAACCCTTCATTATGAGAATGTTACTCCCTATCATGACATGACACAAATTATCCCTCAATTCGTCTGCCCTCGAATTACTTAAAGACGCCGAGAGAAAATAGGAGCAATCATTCTGATGCGAAGGGGCTATTAGGGTTCTTGGTAATTCGTGGAAAGTGCCCCTTCCATAGGCGTAGCCAGGTTTGACTTAAATTTTTGAGAGCAAGAGGGGTGGGGTGTGTTGAAATAATCATCCAACTGAAAGGAAAACCTTATAGTGGCCATCTTTGCCCTCTACACTGCTCCAACCTTTATGAAGATTTTGATGAAGAAATACACAAATAATGAATCTCTTTATTGTGTTTTATTTTCACAAGAGGACAATTATCGCATCTTTCTGGTCTTAAAGAGAAAATAATAATTCCCTATTTGAATGCAGATCACTCGATGTATATTTTTCATGGCACAGAATATAGTCTAGATTGCCCTAGCCTCTAGTCTAGTCGAGGCCTCTTGCACTTGCTGTTTCCCTGAATCATTGCAATTCCCGAGATTCCGAGCTTTATATCGTGATTTCCGAAACTGCGAGCCGTCTCGGAAATCACGATACAATGCATATCGCCGAATCTCGGGAAAAACGATGATTTAGGGGGAACAGCGAGAAGCCTCGACTAGAGGCGAAGACTGTCCTTGTGTACAGCACAGATTCATCGCCGGTATCACCATCATCATCATATTCAGGTCATCATTTTTTAAAAATAAGCGATGTAGACACTGAACATTTGCCCTAATTTTATATTCATGTATGAGTTAATTAAAGCGGGCATCAGAAAGACAAGGAACTATCTTCCTGTAGCCTGATTGATAGGTAACTTAATGGCAAACCAATCGCATGCTCATCGTGAAACTAGGGGATTAATTTGGTATCATTGCAGACGCCTCTGTTCATGGGGCATTTTGCACAGAATTTACGACAAATCGTAAGTGTCTTAACATCTACTTAAGATCACTAAGAAGCGATTGATGGATGTCTTAACAAAACGTCAGTCGTTATTGTTTTTATAATCAAGGCTCAACGTCCATGAATTTTATCATGGGAACTTTAAAAATATGTAGAAATGTATATACTTTTCCTGACGAAATGAGGCGTCGCCCTACATTTTTATTGGATATTGTATTCATTGTATTCTTATTGGAACATTGGAACGAGTTATAAATAACATTGCGAACTCATTCTTGAAGAGAACACACTAAAATGATTAACAATTACCTATTCCTTTTATGTATCTAAATGACTGATGCAACATGTGTACACAGGCAATCGTTCATCTTACAGTTTGTATGTTAAAATGTGAATATTCGGCTGACATAAATAAATCACTTTCAGAAATCGAAAAGGGAGACTTTATTCCCCGAGAAAATACGCCAGGGACTCAAATCACCTAAATAATTGACAGAAAAAGGAGAATAAAACAAAATCAATCGAACAGCAATAATTTTATGAAAGTCTAGGTCGGACTAAAATAGCAGGTAATCGTTAAAACAGACACTGTGAAATAATACGTTACCCTCGACACTCGTCAACGAATTCGATTTCCCCGTCCTTGTTGATTTATCGACATCGTGTGCCGTAGTAAATCTTTCCGTCCCCGAAGATTACTCAAAATACATTGGGTCACAACCCCTTTTAAATGTTATCGAAACATCACAAATAATTTTAGCACTTAAGGGGCGGCAGTGTAATTTTGAAGAGAGGAGAGGTAAAGTGGGGGCGGGCGAAAATGATCCCCAAAAGGGACCTTTTTTTATATAAATGATGATGAATGTTCCTGTGATGAGAAATTTAAATGAAATGCAATTGATACAAAAATGTTTTAGAAATGAAAAAGCTTTTACAGTAATTACATAGTAGTGTTTAAGGACGTTGCACAGTTGAAACCAAAACCATGACAAGTTCACCAAATTTTGCACAGAGTTACTTTGGTATCTATGTATGCCAAAAATGCAAAAAAAAAATATAGGTTCATGTGCTTGATTTTTTGCTACGGAACTTTGAAGTTGCCATATTTGGATGGCATGTAAAGTACGCGTAATTTAAGAAATTGGCCTCTGTTAGACCTCGCAAATGCAACAAACAAGTAAAAATCGTCATTACTTTGTCAAAACCGTATCAAACTTTATCAAACCTTCCCGATTTGTTACAAAGTTTATACCAAAGATGGGTACATTGTTTAAACTGGCACATTTGTAATTATTTTTGAGCCAGCAGCGCCCTCATCTGGAAAAAAGGGTGCGTAAAATGGCAAAAAAAACATATCTTAGAGGCTTGGAATCTACAAGAAAATAAAAAAGTATATTTTAAGGTGCACTTTTTATAAAAACCATGACAGTCTCATCAAATTGTGCAAAGTTGTAGAGGGATTCATCATATATATGTAGAAAGTTTAAAAAAGGGGGGTCCATGTGCTCGTTTTCGAACTATCGGCGCCCGAATACTCGCAAATCGGCTTGAAAAGTCACAAAAACGCGCCCAAAAACGTCCAAAAAGCGTGAAAATCCACTCTAAATTGCACTTGATTCAAAATTATGCTCCCAAACATTCAAAATCCATGTTATTTTCATAAAAATTTGCAAAGTTATAGAGGAATACGTACTCAACGGGTAGAAACATTCAAAAAAGCGGGTCCATGTGCTTGTTTTTAAGCTATCGGAGCCCGAATAGTTGCGAATTGGCTTGAAAACCACAAAAACGCGCCGAAAACGTCAAACAAGTCGTGGAATCCAACCTATATTACATTTGATTCAAAATCATGCTCTCGAACATTCAAAAGCCATGTCAAGTTCATCAAAATTTGCCAAGTTGTAGAGGAATATAAACTAAAAGAGTAGGGACATTCAAAAATGGGGGTCCATGTGTTCGTTTTCAAAATATGGGCGCTGTAATAGTGGCCAGTCGACTTGAAAACCACCGAAACGTGCCAAAAATACTCAAAATATGAAAACTTTTTATCGAATTTTCGACTTATTCAAAATCCTGCTCCCAAACATTTACAATTCATTTCATATCCATCGCAATCTTTAGTATATACAACACGAACATGCACCAACATAAATGCTTTACATATCTCTGCAAGTAGGTAAATAATGAACAAAAAGAAGGAATAAATAACATATTTATAAAGTTCATTTCTTTTAACTCTTTGAACGCTGGATCGCCCTCGAGCGCTGTATATTTTTCCATTGTGACGTATTAAATAATGCGCGCCCAGGATGCGCGGTCAAGATGCGCAGAAACATAACTGAATACCAAACGTACTTGATATGATGTGTCTTGAGTACAAAAAATTCAACAGGTTGCACTGTGACGTATAAGGTTTTCTTTTCTTTGCGTAATAACTATGGATTTCGATAATACTCTTTTTTTGTAAAACATTGAAAACGTTAGCTCTCTTTTTTTCCCGTTGTTGTTTTTGTTCCTCTCTAATTTATTTTCGGAGAATTTTCACTGCCCTTCACACATTCTCAATCGGCGTGATCGTTACCTCTTGCATGCCTTGTCGATGATGAGGTACAGGGTTCGAATCCCTCCCACGTCAGGGCATCTTTTGGCCATGCATCGTAAATATTTTGCCACACTCGACCGTGGTGTAGAGTAAGCGGGAACCTACTATCACGACTACGGGATCCCTTCTAATGCACCATACATCAGATGCAGGCGCCAAAATATATGTTCAACGTCGTTTGAAATGCATTCAAACGTTACATCATAACCTGATAAAATAAATGTACTATGGGCGTACCACACTAATTTATTAACATGACGATGACATTTTCTTTTCTTTTTGCAGAGGGTTGTCAATCATTACGTAAGAAAGAAAACAACTTAGCCTATGTTGGTTATACGAGGGAGAAGGGTACGGATGGAAGATATCCACACGGTACATCAGGGCAGGTAAGATGTTCGTTACCATGGTTACAGATGACATTCCATACTTATTCATTTTGGTTTGAATTGTAGTGCATATTAACATTTAGGGGATCTCATAAATACTTAACGCAAGACGAAAGAGCTACGCATAGATGAGAAAGAAGAGTTTAAAAATTAAATCTAATGTCAAAATTAAATGTTATGCGAAACTTAAATGTTATGCGAAATTTCAAACGCCACTTGCTCATCTTTGCATACACTGTAAAATAAAAATACAGAAAAGTGATGTCAGCAGAGTCGCCATACAAAATTGTAATTTAAAGTAACAGTTTTGTTGTAAATTTCTCCTTTAATAATTAACAGATTAAAGAAAGAGAAGAAAAAAAAAATATCATTGTATAGCTTATATATTTGGTTAAAACGGAACAAATGTGTTACTTCTGATGTATATTTGTATTTCTCACGTAATTATTTGCAGGAGATTTTTACAACAGAATTGTTTTTAAAATTACATTAAATTTTTTTTTTTTATGGCGACTCTGCTGACAGCAGATTTGCTGTAAAAATACAAATATTTTTTTTTACAGTGTAGCTATTTACTATTTCATTAAAGGGGACCAATACCCAAGGAAATAATCACTTTTATATGAAAGAGCACAATGAGAGGAGCAATTTAAAAAAGTTTCAACAAAATCGGTTATAAAATAAGAGAGTTATGGAATTTTGAAAAGTCTCGTTGTACGTTCTGTGGGGATCCTAAAATTGGCAACATCGGCTTTAAAATGGCCGATTTTATGGACAACTCTCAATTTGTTTTGTACCCAAATTTTCAGATTTTCCCCATTTTCTTTCAAAATATATCTTACCTCCTTCTGAGCTCAACATATGTTGTGTGAAATATAGTTTCCGATGACATATTAAGAGCTCAGAAGTATATAAGACATATTTTGATAGAAAACGGGGAAAATCTGAAAATTTGTGTACAAAACAAAATGGAGAGTTAAAATCGGCCATTTTGAAGCCGATGTTGCCAATTTGAGGATCCCCATAGAAGGTACAGCGAGACTTTTCAAACTTCCGTAACTTTTTTATTTTATAACCGATTTTTTAATTGCTCCTCTCATTATGCTCTTTCATATAAAAGTGATTTTTTTTTCCCCCCTTGGGTATTGGTTTCCTTTAAATGTCAGGAAAGAAAAAAGGGAGAAAAAAAAAAAAAAAAAAAGAACCTTTAAAGAGCTAAATTAATAATTCCATTAATTGGGGGAAATGACAGACTCGGCTTTCCCTTTTCACGAGATGCACTGTGTAAATCCAAGGAGGTAATACCTCATTGATGAATCAAAGACAAGCTGGTTGCCATACACACATTATCTGAGAGTCACTCGAGGACATGAGAGAAGCGGAAATTAGTTTGGGAAGGAATAGTTATTTAGAGGTGTAAAAGGTAATTAAAGGAAGCAATTGAATTATGTAAGTAGACAAAGGTCGCCTGTCAAGGAGATATCTGTATTAAGTAAAAAATATTGATCAATATCGTAATGAATTATTGATTACAGGGACCGTGGAGCGTTTTCTTCTTTTTTTTTTTTTTTTTTTTTTTTTTTGGGGGGGGGGGGGGCTTGAGAATTTGAGCAAGCAATATCTTATCAACCATTACCATTTTGGTGTATACGTGTTTCTTAGCTGTTTTTAAAGATTTTTTTATGCTACAGTCATACAGACACTTACGTTTATTTACGTTTTTGCTGTTTTATCCTTATTTCATTTTCCATTCTATCATTTCTTATGTATTTCTTCGTTTTATTTGATGAATGAAATCAATATCAATATTTCCACTGCTGACTATGACGGGAAGGCATTCGTAGGGGTCCGCAGAAAAAAAAAGAATTTTGGACGCAACGCCGAACGTAACTCAATATAAGTGTATGCGTGACTATATCATTACTTTCATCATTATAGCATAACTTTAATAATTCACAATTGCGACATTTTTTCTTGATCTTCAGGTATTCTGTGACGCGGGTAAGATTCTCGTAGCAGGTAACGGGTTCACGGAGTGCAACGCGGGAGAATGGATACCTCTTATACCTCTGTGTTATGATATAGATGTCGTCGCGCAAGGGAGTGGTAAGCGTTTTTATTTATTTTATTTTTTTGTCCTCCATTCAAAGACTTGTTTTAACTTCTCTGATTCATATTGTTTTCCATCTGAATTTCATTTATGCCGTATCAGGACACTGACGCCCCTGGAAAAAATTCCCCGGATAGCTATCCCTAGCATAACTACCCTCCAGGACAATTACCCCATTACGAATAACCTACAACGACAACTACCCATGGGTTAGGGTTATGTGGGGGATGTCTGTGAGTACTTGTCCTAGGGTAATTGTCTTTGAGGTAGTCATCCTAGGGGGTAGTTGTCCTGGAGGACGGTTATTTTGAGTGGTTGTTCAGAGGGTAGGTGTCCTAGAATCCATTTAGGCATTAATAGCAAGCTTTAACTCTTAGTTATCTCACAATTAGGTTGCTTGTTTATGTTTATGCTCCAAAATTAATAAAATAATAAAAAAAGTTGAAATTAGCTTGTTTAAATAAGACTAAAATGAATAAATTCTCTATTTTTCCCGATTCTCAGAGGATTATTGTCCGATCCCGTATATCTGGGCGGGTCAGCTCTCATCAGCCGATGTCACAGAAGGCCATGTCGAACACGGGTTCCAAGTCGACTTCGAATGTCTGCCCTTCGCTGAGCGGGCCACACCATCGCCCATCACGTGTATGAGAGGACAATGGGAACCTGAAGAACCCCGATGTATACCAAGTAAGGGATTAAAAGTGTGTGTGTGTGTGTGTGGGGGGGGTGGGATAAGCGGGGAGGGTTCAGACGATTTTGTTTTAAATGTTAAAATGTATTCAAAGAATGATTTCAAAATGATGTTGGGGGCGCACGCCTATTGCGCCCCTGTATCCAGATCAGACACTGTCTTGATGATGAGAAGAATATAATATTTTTTCTTACTCATACATGATTATTTACAATGTGCATTATTTTTTCTTTTTAATTTGTTACAGAGCATTGTGCATTGCCGCCATTAACCCGTGGTCTTCGTATAGTGAACGTTCCGACCGGTGCCGTTACACCTCACAGTCAAAACCTTACGTTAGAGTGTTCCTCAGCTTATATTCTACAAGGTCCTCCTCAAGTAAGTTGTGAGAAATAGTGAACATATGGTGTACGTATAATGAAAGTACAGTGAACGTTTAGTAACGTAAAGTGAACGTGTGGTAACGTGTAGTTAACGTGTAGTGTAACTATTGTGAACTTATAGTGAACGTTCCGACCGGTGCCGTTACACCCTAATTAGAGTGTTCCTTATATCTCTACACGATCCATCTCAAGCATGTCAAGTAAGTTGGGGGGGGGGGGGGGAATAGTGACCGTATACTGAACGTGTAATGAACATGTAGTGAACGGTGGGCTCAACAGCTTATATACTCCTCAAGTAAGGTGGGAGAAATAGTTTAATTTTTTTCTTGCACAAACTTAGTTACAACAACAGCAAAAACGTCAGCAGCGAAAACAACAACAACAGTAATCATAGCAATAGACCAATACCACAAGTGAGGCTCGTTCTACTTCTATTATTTATTTAATATACATGTTACAAAAACAACAAGAACAATTTTTTGAAGTTGTCTTGATATTATTATTAGAACTAAAAAAGATAAAAATTCTAAATAAAAACCTTTAAAACCTGAAGGCCTATTGTGACATCACTCTAATATCCTTGACTTTTCTAATTCTCAAATCAGACTGGCAGACCTAAAAAGTATGACCCCTGACATTGAGGGGTTGAGGTCGAAGGTCATAAATGTGTCAAGTGCAATATGTTGAACCGATGCTGGTGATACCGTTCTATATTTTATTCTGATGTACCTCCACAGGTGCGACACATATGACAGACGGCGATGATAATTTATGGTTTTGTTTCCCGGTCTTGGCCTCCAGTGAAAACTATATGCCCATGATTTTTTCTTTTGCTAGATAAACGGTTTATCTCAAAATAAAGTGCATTTTCTTTGTCACTTATGAATCCCACCTTGATATAAATTACATCCGGGCTACATTAAAAATGAAATAAGCAATAAAGAATAATGACGATGGTTAACTATGATCTTTATACACCTGTATGACGCTTGTCTAGCTCTTGTGTCGTCATAAATCATCCATATCCTAATCATTAGGGTGTATCAGATATGACCACTAACACCACAATTCCGAAAGGATGATATTTTATTTGACCAAATAACATTTCTCCGGTTACAAAATGTCGTCGTTATTCACACATTGACTTAATTTGAGTTATGTCTTCTCGGTATGACTGCCATTTAGACATATGACGTATGCAATACACCTATGGTCCAGATTGTCTGATTTTTAATGGTATTTTGTTTTATTCTTCTTTATCTCTTTGTCTGCAAATTCCTATATCTTCTTTCGGTCTCTCTTACTTTCACATTTTCCCTTTGCCATCTTCATCCTTCCTTCTCTCTCAAACGATTTTCCACCTCTCTTATTCTTTTTCTTTCTTCCAATTCTCGCTTTCTCTCTCTCTCAAACGATTTACACTATCTTTCCTTCTCTTTCTTTCTTCCATCATTACTTTCTCCCTTCTTTCTCTACCTCTCTTTCTGTTTTCCACCTCCCCTTCCTCCTCTCTCTCTCTATCTCTTTCTTTCACCTCCCCTACCTCCTCTCTTTCTCTCTCTCTCTCTTTCACCTCCCCTTCCTCCTCCTCCTCTCTCCCCTCTTTCTCTTTTTCTTTCATTCCCCCTTCCTCCCCCTCTCTCTATTCCTCTCTTTCTCTCTCTCTCTCTCTCTCTTTCTCTCTGCAGATCACCTGTTGGTATGGCGACTGGGCGGGTAATATACCAACGTGTGACACCCCTAAGACGGACCCACCTCCCACCTCACCACGACCCTCTACAGTCCCTACCACCATCATCACCACCACGGAGGAACCCAGGGATCTTCTTCCAAGATGTAAGACCAATGTTTCATTACATTCTTACCATTATTTTTGGATACAAATTGTATTTTATTACCCTCGAAACCCCCCCCCAAAAAAAGACACAACAACAAAACAACAACAACTAAAAGAAAAAATGAAGGCCCCCCCCCCGCTCCCAATCACTCATGGCTTGCAATCTCGATCTGATGCACACAGATCTTTACCATCCCAATTGAAGAATTCAGTCTCTGACAGCTTAGGTAAATTTGAATCAATCATAAACACCTTATAACTATGCTTGAGTATTAACTTAAAACTAACAATTTGTTCTGCTTTTATTCATTCAAAATACATCTACAATTATGTTCTCATATTTCTATTGCAGTACCCGGTGAAGATTATAGTCAGTGCGGTAAAGCCGGCGATATTGGTCAGAAGTTACGGGGTCGAGTTGTCGGTGGTTATGAGGCGAATGAGGCGGCCTGGCCGTGGCAAGCTGCTATATATTGGCAGAGGGCTGACGGATCAGTAAGTAATTCGTGGCCGACATGAATTTAGATATGAAAATAATTTTCAAAAAGAATGAAACCAATATTGGAGTTTATAATGGATATTTTCTTTCCTTGAATGCTGTGAGCGCCCTTCGGGGTATCCTAGCTAAGCCGGGTTATAATAATGTCATGAATGTGATGCGCCTTGAGCACTCTACAGAGTGGATACGTGCGCAATACAAATCACATTATTATTATTATTATTATTATTATTATTTTATGTAACAAAGTTTTCACTCACTTTTTGGTTGTGGTAATTTTCTTTGTGGGGAAGGGGAGGAGGATAATCATACTTTGTAGCTCACGAAATTGAAACGAATTAACATTTACAGTGTCGATAATGATTCTATTACATATTCGCCGCAGTTTTACGTGTGACACAAAAAGGGCTAAGGAGACCTCAGTTTGCAAAATTTCGGCTTTGGAGGTTTCATAGTTAAAGATACCATGAATGTGTTACGAGAATGCACGAAGTTCGTTGAAATAATCATGAACTCGTATCTGTCAAAATTTAATTACAAACTCCCGAAAGTATTTCAAGGAAAAGTTTAGTCATGATTTCAGTCTATCTGATCATCACCCGAAAGGAAATCACCCCCTCTATTGGCGGAAACCTCGGCACCTTTCCCTTGGAATCAGATTGCGGTTTTTGTGTGATTGTTGCAGGAAACATTTCTACATTTCTCTGGCCAAATGTTTGTTGCTTATTAAAAGAGCAATCAAACATTGGTTAGGTTTAGGAACCACAACCATGCACAAGAAGGTTAATCAGATCGTGTGAAATCCGTAAAGTAGATGGCAAGGGGAGGCGTGTACTGTACAATGCTGTAATTATGAAGAGAATGTATAGTTTTTTTCGTGAGAAATTAATACTTTTCCACAATGTTGTAGATAGGCATCAATAGGTTTGATGATAATGATACCCCCTTCAAAAGATTGTGTTGACACATTTGTATTTCTTTAGTCTTGTCAGCAAACGAGAGAAGACAATTTATTCAATGTTTTATTAATTTCATCATAACAACAACAACAACAAAAAAAAAAAAAAAAAAAAAAAAAAAAAAAAAAAAAAAAAAAGATGACGAGTGACCTCTAGTGTTGGTAAAAAAGAAAACGTGACGTTTTCTGTCTATGAAGCTCAAATAGTTGATGTGAATGGTTATATTTTACTTTTGTAGTAACTTATTATCACATCTGTTTCTTTTTTCCTTGCAGTGGTTTTTCTTCTGTGCCGGATCGGTTATCAATAATGAATGGATCATGTCTGCCGGTCATTGCTTTGGCTACGATGAGGATATTACAAGACTTCAAGTCAAACTAGGTAACATAATTTGGTTTTCAGAAATTGTGAAAATATTTTCTTCTACTATAATGTGAAAATGTACATCCTTCTCCTATTAATAATCAACCATCCTTCATTGTCCTTTGCACTTTGAAGATTTGAAGATTTGACATTTGAAGATTGAATAAGGTATTAATCCCTAATGCCAAGTCCTTCGAATATTACTTAAAGTTGTAGATACCGTAACTTGTTCATAAGCTCCAAAATGTAGCAGCGCGTATTGTTTCTTTGACAACAGACGAAGTCATATCACACCAATTTTACAAAATCTCCACTGGTTGCCCGTAAGAGAACGCATCAATTTCACAAGACTGCTTTTGGTCTGTCATGTCGGCAATGCCCCTAAATACAATAGATCTTTACTAACTAAATACCAACCAACACGAACATTACGATCGTCTTCTTCTGGCTTTAGCGAATCCCCTTGTCAAAAAAAAAAAAAGTCCTGGGAGAGCGAGCTTTTTGCACCTGCAGGACCAGCCCTGTGGAATACTCTTACACAGGAGCTGAAAATTCATCTTCATTGAAAACATTTAACACAAATCTTAAGTCTTATTTGTTCACTTGTTTATATTCTTGAAGACAGACATTCATCTTTGTGTCATATTTTTTGCAATCGTTGTAAAAGCACCCTGAGCATTTTCCCCTCAAAGGGGCGCCAAATTGACCTTAGGGAGGCGCCAATTAGAGCAAAATAAGGAAATAAAAATTATATAAAAAAATAAAGAATTAAAAACGGATAAATGGGCCTAATTTGAGCTGATTGACCTCTCAAACCTACCCCTATGGTTAATATATGACCTTTTGGTTGGGTTTGAGCCAAGAGAGAAATGTATCATTCAAAAACACGCACACACTCCCCCCGCCCGTCACAGCCTCCATCCCCCGCTCCCCCCCCCCCCCCTCCCCCCCCCGCTAATCGCTCGGCCAGCGTGACGTGAAAAATTATAGTGTACCTTTTGGCTCGCCCGGTGTAACGTGAAAAAAAAAACTGGATCCACCACTGGGGGCGCCAAAATCAAAATCACATCGGGCCCCCCCCCCCCCGGGGTGCCAAATCCAGGATACGCGCCTGCCTCCATCTCTAGCTGATCGGATTCCGATCCAGAATAATCCATTTACTCCTATTTTTTTTTATGATTCCTACAGGTCTAACAGATCGACTCCGGGACCAGAATACTCCACGGGAGCAAAGTCTTCTCGATCAACGGTCTATAGTCTCCCGAAGGAGACACGACTTTAATTGATTGTCGCACTACGAGCATCGCCTTGCTACATCTCTCAGAACCAGCTGTCCTAGGACCATACGTACGACCCATTTGTCTGCCACCAGAAATCACCAGTCCAGAAGCAGATCCAGGTATGTCATGAATGTAGGCCGTTGCAATGTATTAATGGCCTAATGCAAATGGTGAATGTGGAGAGGAGGAGATCATGAGTTACCTTCTACAATGCCCTCTTCTGCCTAACCCCTATTCCCAAGCTGATTCTACTACTCTTTAGCCTAATGGGATCACCTATGTGCAGGTCTTAATGGGTAGAGTCTAATTCAGATTCGGATTCAGTTTCAGATTCTCATTCCTCTAAGAAACTTTTATATGATCTTTCGAATGTCAACAGATATAATGATGCAACCAAAGAAAATAATGAGGGAAAGTACTCGAGAAGAAGAAGATGAACGAAGGCGTTATGACCAAGTCGGTAGAGTAGTGGTCTCGCGATTGGGATGTTCCCGTTTGATTAGAATGTCCCCTATTAAAAATCAAACCGGAGAGGTCCCTGGTCTCTTTCCAAGTCATTTTTAAAAATTATTTAAAATTTAAAAATTCATTATGACAAGAATCTTTATCCCTTAAATGTCATCCTTATTGTCACGATTGTTATTATTTACAAACATTTCGAATGTCTAAGATATTTTTAGCAACATTTTCATTTAGATTGTGAGAAATATTAAAACTTCAGGAAAAATTTAGGGTGTCCCATTTTGCTTGTAATATTCAAGTCGTTCATAAAGTTGTGTGTAATACGAATAGCTTGGTGAAACACCCCTGGGGAGCTTTTCATCAAAGGACTTGTCGGACATTTTATCCGACAAATTTGCCCTCAGCCAATCAGATGCAAGCATTTCAGTAGCTTATAACAGTGTGTCGGATAAAACGTCCGACAAGTCCTTTGATGAAACACCTCCCTGGTATAATTATTTCTTGAAATATACCACTCTGGATCGATTTTGGTTGCCGGAGTTAAAGCATCTTACTAATGAGGACGAGGTCGGGATCTATATTGATTGCCGAAGCTGAAGCCGGTAGAATAATTTACAAAGCATCATAATCATCAAATGATACTTTGCATAAACAACGTAATGTTGATATTATTTTGTTTGTGTCATTCTTCTTCTTCTTCCAGTAGTGTGCATAAACCTCCATGGAGTATCATCGCACAATAGTTGGTTTTCTGTCACCTGATTAAACGCGTTGCTCGTCGCAAAGCTTCATATATGAAAATAACAAAAAATAATGTCCAAAAAGGGGACGTAGGCCTATATACACTATATACAATCATGTTCTCATATCATGAGTTACTGGAAGTTGACATCTCCAACTCGTGTCTTGAAGATGTCAATTGATGATGAGACGACCACATTCTCGGGTAGATGGTTCCACAAACGGATGGTGTTTGGGAAGAACGTATCCTTCATGAGTGATGTGCGTGATCGAGGGATTAGGAATCTCTTGCTGTTTCCTCTAGTTGGAGTGTTCAGCGGTACCAGTTGGTCGTCAGGGTTGTCGATCAGATGATTGCTGATTCGGTACATCATTGCAAGCTTTGATGCGGCTCGACGATGTTGCAGAGTCTTCCACTTAAGCTCATCAATCATAGTTGTGACGCTACTTCGTCTTGAGTAATTGTTCATTACGTAACGAGCTGCACTCCGTTGAACAGATTCTGCCTTAGAAATGGCTTTGCAAGTTTGGGGATCCCACACACAACTTGCATACTCCATGATAGGCCGGACAAGTGAGTTGTAACAGGCGCTTTTCGTTTCTCTAGAGCATGACCTGCCAGGCAAGTTTCTCCTTAAGAAGCCAAGTGTCTTCATTCCCTTCTTAGTGATGCTGTCAATATGTCTGTCGAAGGAGAGGTCACTCGAAATCTCAACACCCAGGTACTTTGCAGAATCAACCGGCTTCAATTCAGTTCCATGAACTGTGTATGTATGCTGGATCTTTTTCTTCTTTTTGGAGACATGAAGGACCTGACATTTTCCGGGATGAAAAGTCATAAGCCATTTCCTCTCCCATTCCTGCAATTCCTGTTAGAATTCATTATTCCACAACCTTTATCGATTCCTATTGCCTTTTCTACAGAACGATTAGTGGCTATCAACTCCTTCGGGATGGTGACAGGGTGGGGCCATAGTAAACCAGTAGCAGTCAATAGCAGTCAGTATACAATTTATGAAGATATCCTTCAACAACTACAGGTAAGCACTATTTATTGTCTGATATTCCTAATTGTTTTTGTGCAGTATTATTCAACAGGCAATTTGATTTGTCCGTCACAAAATCCAAAGGGTCTATGATTAAATAAAGAAGCGTTACATTACACTCCTACAGATTAAAACATTTAGGACACGGTGTCCTCTCCTTTGCCTGGTGTGCGTTAGACTATTCCAAAATGTTAAGAGATATTATTTGGGGTAAGATGAATACGAAGTATGATGTAACTGGTTTTGATTTTTGGCAACGCTGTGCCAACGGTAAATATGACATGATATTGTATAAAAGGCTTTAGATACTGAAGATAAACCTGATTCTGTATTTGTGTTCTAAATTTCGGATATTTTCCTGTTCTTGTACACTAGATACCAGTTCGTCCTCGTCAAGCCTGCGTTAACAGTCTCCGCTCAGTGGGAGAAGACGAAACACAATTCACAATCAACATGTTTTGCGCCGGTTACAACCGGAAACCTCTGGATACTTGTTTCGGTGACTCCGGTGGTCCTTTGATGCGCCACATATTTCACTCGGTGGTCGGACGAGACGGGATCCAGCGAATGCATAAGCGGTGGGTCCAAGTGGGGATTGTTAGCGCGGGAAAAGGCTGCGCAGTGGAGGGACAATTTGCATTTTATACGCATGTACCGCGGCTTGTGAACTGGGTTTATTCGGTTATAAGATCGAATCATACATTTACAGGAACTGAGATTGTTCAGTTATAAGAAATGACTCTACAAAGACAAGATTCTGGTACTCTGATTTGTACTTTGATTGAAGAACATTGTTGGATGGTGATCTCTCTTCTTATGTGACAGAGGATTTCAATTCGAACTATGCCTCACATAGCATCAAAAACTATTATAAAATGGTCCGAATTCGAAATCGTCGATTGGAGCCAGGAAGACTTTACTGCTCAGTTACAATATTTGAATTGACAATTTTGTGGCTCTCAGCAATATGTTATGAGCAAGTGCTTGAGGACAAATGCGCATGCGTCAATCTAAATCAATCCAACAAGAATATATTAACGCAGACCAACAAATGGGCACCAACCGTTGGACTAACGTCAAGATTTGACGAAAACCAGATAATACGAGGTGAAATTATCAATTCTAGACGAGAATTTTAAGGTGGAGCATTGAATTATGCTTGAGGCGTCCTTGTCATGTGGATCGGGTGGATAATTTTTGCCAGTAGAAGCTGTCCGGTGGTCCAGCCCATCGTTGTAACGAAATCAGCCCACACACAAGATACGGAAAACACTCGATGAATGAAGAACACAATAGACCTGTTATTTTTTATTCAAATTTTTGGAAGGTTCTTCCCTGGGGACCTATTTACGGGTATTTCTTTAACCTGTTATTAATAAATGAACTACAAGACTTAAATCCAGTTTACATGCATTGCTTATTGTTATGACTCACTGGCAAGCTTAAATGTTGTCAAAATTTGCTTACAATGCATACATGATATTTGAATCACTTCGTAAATAGGTCTATCAGAAAATGATTTTTAAGATTATACTTGATTTGAACCGAAAAAATTGATATTTTAAGAGATTGATATCATATTCTCTTATTGGATAATGTTTTAGTAATCCAGCAAACGAAACGAAATCAGAGGAGTTGATTTTAACCTGGCTAACGTGAAATTGTTTGAATGTTGTGAATATTATGTATTTACAAAATATTGTTTTTATATCTGTTATTTATGAATTGAAAAAAAAAGTAAATATGAACCGATAATGGATTGAGGTCTAGTAATGATATTATTGCTCATGTATATAACTAAAGTTGTACAAATCATCAAATATTCTTTTAAATAATTGTAATGCCATATGGAATGCAGAATGAAGAACTATATAGACTAATTCATGTTGCTTCTTTTTACCATTCTTATTCATGTCTTCTTTGTCACGCAAATACAAATTTTACCTCAACATATATATTTACATATTTCTTGAGACTCCTGTCTGCATTTGACGTAACAAAAAAGTCCACCCCGCAAAAAAAAAAGAGTATGCTGTGTCTGTTTTAGGACATTGTGACAGGTTTAGGCGTAGATCCCAACAAATAAAACAATACGTTACTTTGATATTGTAGATATGTTTTTGACTGATCCTGACATAAATCGATTTAATTTCTATGATATTCTTGTATTTCCTTACCCTTTCCCCTAATTCTCCTTCATTTCTGGTAACATAATGTGTCGATTGACCCATCAAGAATCGCATCGGAAAAGGCCAACATTAATTTGCGAACGTAGGGGATTTTGGTGTTTTGCCATGGTTCTTCCAGGGGGCGTTTCATCAACGGACTTGTCGGACGTTTTCTCCAACAATATAAGCTACTGAAATGCTTGCATCTGATTGGCTTAGAGCAAATTTTTCGGATAAAATGTCTGACAAGTCCTTTGATGAAATGCCCCCCTGGTTCTTAAAAAAAAAAAGCAATTTTAAGTGCGTCAACAATTAAAAAAAAAATCTAAGAAATTTACATCTTCACAAAATTTGCAAGTGTTTTCCTGACAAATATTGTCGAAAATTAAGGTTTGCCTTTATCATCATGGTCATTACTGAACTTCAGCGAATTTGTGTGATCACGTGGTCACGAAAGCCTGTTGCAACTGTTTGCGAAAATAAAGCCGTCACAATTCGCAATTTTTTTTCGACCATTTTCAATATTTCTCTGCGAACATTTGAAACGTGTGAAGCATTGCGATATCTTAAAAAAAAACAAAAAAACACCCGAATTCGCTCTTTTGCTAGCGTTCGCCGCTGAATGATAAAATATTTACTTTATATATAATTCGCTACGTTCGCAAACAGTCGCATCTTAGTTTGATGGTTCCTACACTAAAGCATATATTACCCTGGCGAATGGCGATGATTTTGTTGGAATTGGTTTTTCTGGGTACACCGACCCCAAACCGACAAGGGACCGAACACACGATTACATTTACGTAAATGGGAATTCATTGATCGGTTAGAAGTCGGTTTGGAGTCTGTTTGGCGATTCAAATGTGGGTATTAGAACAAGAATTTGTTCTGAACCGGCTTATTATCGCGTTGTATGTATGTACTGTAAATTAAAAACTGTAAAATATCAACATTGTTCTTCACGCTTTATGAATATGTGTGTACTCTACAGGTAAATGGAGCTAATGGTGGTGGTTATGGTAATGACGATGATGATGAAGATGATGATGGCAATGATGATGACCGTGATAATGATGATGGTGAGGAGAAAGATGAGGAGAGAAAGAAAGAGGATGAGAAGGAGGAAGAGAAATGTGATACGTCTTGTCGAAATGAGAGAGAAGTCGCAGATCAAAGATCCGAGTAAATCGACAAACTAATAAAAAACTCAAAAT
>CALNVZ010000649.1:16335122-16346393 GCA_940671915.1 Paracentrotus lividus | reverse complement strand
AAAAAATCAACCGCGAGGACGGCTCCCCTGGTCTCTTTTCCAACGTCATTTTTTAAAAAATTATTTAAAATTTTAAAAATTCATTATGACAAGAATCTTTATCCCTTAAATGTTCATCCTTATTGTCACGATTGTTACTTAATTTACAAACATTTCGAATGTCTAAGATATTTCTTAGCAACATTTTCATTTAGATTGTGAGAAAATATTTAAAACTTCAGGAAAAATTTAGGGCTGTCCATTTTGCTAGTAAATATTCAAGTTCGTTCATAAAGGTTGTGGTAATACGAAAATAGCTGGTGAAACACGCCTGGGAGCTCTATTCAACAAGGAACTTGTCGGAATTTTATCCGACAAATTTTCCCTCAGGCCCAATCAGATGCCAAGCATTTCAGTAGCTTATAACAGTCCGTGTGCCCGGATAAAACGAAACCGACAAGTCCTTTGATGAAACACCTCCCCTGGTATAATTATTTCTTGAAATATACCACTCTGGATCGATTTTGTTGCCGGAGTTAAAGCATCTTACTAATGAGGACGAGGTCCGGATACTATATTGATTGCCGAAGCTGAAGCCGGTAGAATAATTTACAAAGCATCATAATCATCAAATGATACTTTGATAAACAACGTAATGTTGATATTATTTTGTTTGTGTCATTCTTCTTCTTCTCTCTAGTAGTGTGCATAAACCTCCATGGGTTCATCGCACAATAGTTGGTTTTCGTCACCATTGATTAACGCGCTTGCTCGTCGCAAAAGGCTCATATATGAAAATAAAAAAAATAATGTCCAAAAAGGGACGTAGCCTATATACACTATATACAATCATGTTCTCATATCATGAGTTACTGGAAGTTGACATCTCCAACTCTGTCTTGAAGATGTCAATTGATGATGAGACGACCACATTCTCGGGTAGATGATGTATCCACAACGGATGGGTGTTTGGAAAGAACGCTATCCTTCATGAGTGATGTGGCGTGATCGAGGGATTAGGAATCTCTGCTGTTTACTCTAGTTGGAGTGTTCAGCGTACCAGTTTTGGTCTCAGGTTGCCTCGATCAGATGATTGCTGATTCGGTACATCATTGCAAGCTTTGAGTGCGGCTCGCACGATGTTGCAGAGTCTTCCACTAGCTCATCAATCATAGTTGAGACGCTACTTCGTCTGAGTAATTGTCATTAGAACGAGCTGCACTCGTTGAACAGATTCTGCTTAGAAATGGCTTTAGCAGTTTGGGGATCCCACACACAACTTGCATTACTCCATGATAGGCCGCACAAGTGAGTTGTAACAGGCCTTTTCGTTCTTCTTAGAGCATGACCTGCCAGGAAGTTTCTCTTAGAAGCCAAGTGTCTTCATTCCGCTTCTTAGTGATTGCTCAATATGTCTGTCGAAGGAGAGGTCACTCGAAATCTCAACACCCAGGACTTTGCAGAATCAACCGGCTCCAATTCAGTTCCCATGAACTGTGTATGTATGCTGGATTCTTTTTCTTCTTTTTGGAGACATGAAGGACCTGACATTTTCTGCGGATGAAAAGTCATACAGCCATTTCCTCTCCCATTCCTGAATTCCTGTTAGAATTCCATTATTCCACAACCTTTATCCGATTCCTATTGCCTTTCTACAGAACGATTAGTGGCTATCAACTCCTTCGGTGATGGTGACAGGGTGGGGCCATAGTAACCAGTAGCAGTCAATAGCAGTCAGTATACAATTCTGAAGATATCCTTCAACAACTACAGGTAAGCACTATTTATTGTCTGATATTCCTAATTGGTTTTGTGCAGTATTATTCAACAGGCAATTTTATTTGTCCGTCACAAAATCCAAAGGGTCTATGATTAAATAAAGAGCGTTACATTACACTCCTACAGATTAAAACATTTAGGACACGGTGTCCTCTCCTTTGCCTGGTGTGCGTTAGACTATTTCCCAAAATGTTAAGAGATATTATTTGGGGTAAGATGAATACGAAGTATGATGTAACTGGTTTTTGATTTTTGGCAACGCTGTGCCAACGGTAATATTGACATGATATTGTATAAAGGCTTTATATACTGAAGATAACTGATTCTGTATTTGTGTTTCTAAATTTCGGAATTTCCTGTTCTTGTAACTAGATACCAGTTCGTCTCGTCAAGCTGCGTTAACAGTCTCCGCTCAGTGGAGAAGACGAAACACAATTACACATCAACATGTTTTTGTCGCCGGTTACAACCGGAAAACCTCTGGTACTGTTGTTTCGTGGACTCGGTGGTCTTTGATGCGCCCCACATATTTCACTCGGTGGTCGGACGAGACGGGATCCAGCGAATGATAAGCGGTGGGTCCAAGTGGGGATTGTTAGCGCGGAAAAGGCTGCGCAGTGGAGGGACAATTTGCATTTTATACGCATGTACCGCGGCTTTGAACTGCGGTTTATTCGGTATAAGATCGAATCATACATTTACAGGAACTGAGATTGTTCAGTTATAAGAAATGACTCTACAAAGACAGATTCTGGTACTCTGATTTGTACTTTGATTGAAGAACATTGTTGGATGGTGATTCTCTCTTCTTATGTGACAGAGGATTTCAATTCGAACTATGCCTCACATAGCATCAAAAACTATATTAAAATGGTCGAATTCGAAATCGCTCGATTGGAGCCAGGAGACTTTACTGCTCAGATTACAATTATTTGAATTGACAATTTTGTGGCTCTCAGCAATATGTTATGAGCAAGTGCTTGAGGACAAATGCGCATTGCGTCAATCTAAATCAATCCAACAGAATAATATTAACGCAGACCAACAAATGGGCACCAACGTTGGACTAACGTCAAGATTGACGAAAACCAGATAATACGGAGGTGAAATTATCAATTCTAGACCGAGAATTTTAAGGTGGAGCATTGAATTATGCTTTGAGGCGTCCTTGTCATGTGGATCGGGTGGTAAATTTTGCCAGTAGAAGCTGTCGCGTGGTCCAGCCATCGCTTGTAACGAAATAGCCCACACACAAGATACGGAAAACACTCGATGAATGAAGAACACAATAGACCTGTATTTTTTATTCAAATTTTTGGAAGGTTCTTCCCTGGGACCTATTACGGGTATTTTCTTTAACCTGTTATTAATAAATGAACTACAAGATTAAATCCAGTTTACATGCATTGCTTATTGTTATGACTCACTGGCAAGCTTAAATGTTGCTCAAAATTTGCTTACAATCATACATGATATTTGAATCACTTCGTAAATAGGTCTATCAGAAAATGATTTTTTAAGATTATACTTTGATTTGAACGAAAAAAAATTGATATTTTAAGAGATTGATATCATATTCTCTTATTGGATAATGTTAGTAATCCAGCAAACGAACGAAATCAGAGGAGTTGATTTTAACCTGGCTACACGTGAAATTGTGAATGTTGTGAATATTATGTATTTACAAAATATTGTTTTTATATCTTTATTTATGAATATGAAAAAAAAAAGTAAATATGAACCGATAATGGATTGAGGTCTAGTAATGATATTATTGGCTCATGTATATAATAAAGTTGTACAAATCATCAAATATTTCTTTTAAATAATTGTAATGCCATATGGAATGCAGAATTGAAGAACTATATAGACTAATTCATGTTGCTTCTTTTTACCATTCTTATTCATGTCTTCTTTGTCACGCAAATACAAATTTTACCTCAACATATATATTTACATATTTCTTGAGACTCCTGTCTGCCATTTGACGTAACAAAAAAGTCCACCCCGCAAAAAAAAAGAGTATGCCTGTGTCTGTTTTAGGACATTGTGACAGGTTTAGGCGTAGATCCCAACAAATAAAACAATACGTTACTTTGATATTGTAGATATGTTTTTTGACTGATCCTGACATTAAATCGATTTAATTTCTATGATATTCTTGTATTTCCTTACCCCTTTCCCCTAAATTCTCTTCATTTCTGCGTAACATAATGTGTCGATTGACCCCATCAAGAAATCGCATCGGAAAAGGCCAACATTAATTTTGCGAAAACGTAGGCGGATTTGGTGTTTTGCCATGGTTCTTCCAGGGGTTGGCGTTTCATCAACGACTTGTCGGACGTTCTTCTCCAACAACTATAAGCTACTGAAATGCTTGCATCTGATTGGCTTAGAGCAAATTTTTCGGATAAAATGTCTGACAAGTCCTTTGATGAAATGCCCCCCTGGTTCTTAAAAAAAAAAAAGCAATTTTAAGTGCCGTCAACAATTAAAAAAAAAATCTAAGAAATTTACATCTTCACAAAATTTGCAAGGTTTACCTGACAAATAATTTGTCGAAAATTAAGGTTTGGCCTTTATCATCATGGTCATTACTGAACTTAGCGAATTTGTGTGATCACCAGTGGTACGAAAGCCTGTTGCAACTGTTTGCGAAAATAAAGCCGTCACAATTCGCAAAATTTTTTTTCGACATTTTCAATATCTTCTGCGAACATTTTGAACGTGTGAAGCATTGCAGATATCTTAAAAAAAAACAAAAAAAACACCGAATTCGCTCTTTGCTAGCGTTCGCCGCTGAAATGATAAAATATTTACTTTATATATAATTCGCTACGTTCGCAAACAGTCGCATCTTAGTTGATGGTTCCTACACTTAAAGCATATATTAACCCTGGAGCGAATGGGCGATGATTTTGTTGGAATTTGGTTTTTTGGGTACAAACCGACCCCAAACCGACACAAGGGACCGAACACCGATTACATTTACGTAAATGGGAATTCATTGAATCGGTTTGAGTCGGTTTGGAGTCTGTTTGTCGATTCAAATGTGCGGTATTAGAACAAGAATTTGTTCTGAACCGGCTTATTATCGCGTTGCTATGTATGTACTGTAAATTAAAAACTGTAAAATATCAACATTGTTCTTACGCTTATGAAATATGTGTGTACTCTACAGGGTAAATGGACGCTAATGGTGGTGGTTATGGTAATGACGATGATGATGAAGATTGATGATGGCATGACTGAACCGTGATAATGATGATGGTGAGGAGCAAAGATGAGGAGAGAAAGAAAGAGGATGAGAAGGAGGGAGAGAAATGTGATACGTCTTGTCGAAATGAGAGAGAAGTCGACAGATCAAAGATCCCGAGTAAATCGACAAACTATATAAAAACTCAAAATTTTGCAGGAAATTTTTTTTTTGATTTTTGGTTATCTACATGCTTCATCTTTGCTCTGTTAAAAAAATGAGTGAAAATGATAACGGGAAAGTGGTAAAAAAGCAATTTTTCGGCGAGGTTTTTTTCGGTCATAATTTTTTTTTCCGGACATACAAGCGAACGTCCAACGCTCATTTCCCCTCTCCGTTTAGCTCCGCCTTAGCAATGCATGGCTTTGTTTATTGGACGTTCACGGTCTTGTTGATTGTGTGATTTCAATGGCTTTTTGTTTCGTTTTTGTGAGCGAATAGCGAAACTAAACTCTCTTTTAGCTGCACTCAGATAATTTTGCGTGCGATGCCCACAACCTGCTGTGAATAAAGCCTGCTTCATCCGGTGATAGCGGAGCACGAAACAGAATGTCAAATATAAAATCGGGTGGGGGAGAGGGGGGGGGGGGTTATATGGGGAAAGTACTTATTGCTTGACATTAAGCTTATCTGGATCCAAATGAATGTTAATTTCAGCATTTTATTTTGGGGCCGCGATATCTGTTGTCCCTGATTGGGAATTAAAACCTCCCTTATAAAACAAATTTGGTTCCATCAGCGGAACATAGAGCATACAAAAGAGGTGACGTGATAATACCTTGATAACAAGTATTTAGGTTAAAGTTCTTCTGCAGTCTTATTTTACAAAGTAACGTGTTTAAGAAAGTAGCGTTTTTACTAAACACGACGAAAACAAATACGATTTACTCTTAAAAATATTCATTCTACAAAATTATTAAATATCTTCTTATTACTGGTAACAAGTTGCATCAAATAAAAGACGAGATCCGAGCACAATCATTTACGTTTTTATTTTCATTGTCTTAAGCAACCTAGCCCACTCATTAAAACTGTGATCAGAGAAATTCTAAATACATTCGTGAGGCGCAAATATTTATTAAACATTTTTGGAGCTTATCTCTATCATATACTTATTCAAAGATATAAACAAAATGCATAAGCCCCTGTACAAGAATAATTTAGTCTATAGACACTTATTATGTTCAAAATTTCCTAACAGAGTTCAGATCATAAATGACTCGCTTTATTATGAGTAAGAGTATACGCGATTGACATTCAAGAACGCACGCAAAACAATGGAAATAAAACCCCCCAAAAGGTTTCTAAAATAGTTTTGTTTCTAACTAATTTAGCGCCACGGATTTTAGTAAACACTTTTCTTAAAAGAGCGGACTTTTTCTTAAACAATTAGAAAGAGCATGACGTTTTTTATTTATTTGACGAAGATATTAAAACACCTAACAAATTCAGCTTTTTTGTTGTTGAGAAGATTGAATGTTATTTAGACAACAATGCCGTTGTTTATGCTTGCTGCGCTTGCCTCGATCATGCGTGACGGACGAGTATTGTTCTCTGTTATACCTGAATGATAGCCCTCCTCATTGCGTCAATCGTTTCACCTTTGTAACAAGTGGTTGCTAGGGCATTTCGGTGAGTACAAACGTGGACAAAAATGTTCTTTATTTTTCTGGCGACGGAGTCAAACGGAAGTCAACTTCGCAGACGTTTTCTCTGATTTGCATTTCCAAGAGCAAAATTTCCTCGCGTTCAGAGGCTAATATCTCTACTTCTATTTACTCTTTACAGTCGCCGGTTATATATCAAATTCAGGCAATGAATCAGGATCAAAATATCAAATAAAATGGATTTTCAAAAACTCGCGACTAGTCTCTCATTCCGGACGTGACGCATCACAAATGGTCGGTATGATGATGGTCGCGTGATGATTGCATTGATGATTGGTGATGAATGATTGGCGATGATGACGATGATTATTCATAATGATTGTAATCCGCATGCATGATAATGATGATGATGATGATGATGATGATGATGATGATGATGGTGGTGGTGGTGGTGGTGGTGATGAAACTGATTATTATGGTAATTATGATGAAGAGGAGGAGGGTCTGATCAAAAGATTAGTTTATATGAAACTTGTTTATATGCTCTGTTAAATCGTCCATGTTTAATTTGCTATCCTTGTGTTAACCTAAAATGTTCACTCTCAATAAAATTCAAAATAATGCTATATGCAAATTCCAAGTTACAGTATTAAAAATGCGTCAAGTTTATTTGCATAAATCGGTTACAACACCGTCCCAAACACCAATCTCTGAACAATGCAATTCACAGAACTTCCAATCAAACAATAAATATTTTACATATTCGTATCATAGCACAAAATATCACCGCATTTTTACTTCCATTACGAAATATTACCATAAAAAGAACATGGACAAAGGCAAAGAAAATAAGAAGTATCTAGAAGCACGACAGCTCAAATTTACGTCGAAGATTCACCTTGTATGTGGTTTCCCTGCTGAAAAAAAAACAAACACAGTGTCCCACACTGTGAACTCAATGTGATTACACAGTGACAGAGTGTGGTCACACTGTGACAGAGTGTGGTCACACTGTGACAGAGTGTGGTCACACTGTGCCGCACTTTTTCCACTACCGTCACTGTGAAAAAGGGCCAAATCCACACAGTTGTGACATTGTGAAGGACTCGGACATTGTTTTCACAGAGTCGACTGTGTAGATTTTGGCAGTGTTCACAGTGTTTCAACAGTGTGGATGCACTGTGAATTACTCTTTTTTTTTTTTTTTTGGCAGGGTTTAAATGAGTTGGTTGCTGCAATTTGAAAGAGAATTGTCCCTTTGTAGATAGTTGGCTTACTGTGGATGCAGAAAAATCAAATAAGCACATTAGTGAAGATTTGGTGAAAATTGGATAAATGATAAGAGAGTTATGAGTATTTGAATATTGATATCTCTGGTGACATAGGAAATCTCCTATTGGCAACGCGGTCACCATTTGTGATGTCACAAAGGGAGAACTCCCCATATGGTGTGCACAAAAACTATTCATAATGTCTCAATATTTTCATTCTAATGATAGAACAGCTTTTCTTTTCATGATATATTATGACTTTCATATATTTACAAGTCATCTCATAAAAAGATTCCTTATTCTCCCTTTAGAATCAAGAAAAAAGAGGATTTTAGTACAATGTGTACAATAGATATGGGAAAGATCTCCCTGCATTACATCACACATCATGGTTGTGTTGCCAAATGGAGGATCTCCATATCATAAGTGATCTCAAAATCTAAAAATTCATATCTCTCTTATTCATTGCCTGATTTTTTTTGAAACTTTCCCAATATGTTATGGGGGTTTGTCTCCATTCACTGAAGCTAAATTTCTATGAGGGGATAATTCCCCTTTAAACCATCGACTGAAAACTTTCTTCATTTTGGGTTTTACACCCCCCCCAAAAAAAAAAATATATATATAAAAATGGATACATTCTGTCCCACACGCGATTTCTAGCTTATTCGTGTCCCTTTCAAATTATGCATGACACATCTTGTTTTATAGATAGAACAATATGCTTTAGCTAAAAATTATTGCGAGTATTTCCAAGGTTTAGATCCATAATTCCTGGCGAAAATATAATGAGTGTTATTACGCCGGATATTGATTAGCTGCTAATCCGATAAGGCCAGATTCGTCTTAGGGTGGTATCTCACTTCGTGGAGACGTCTCCGCGACAGAATAGAAAATTTCGTATCCGCGACGGATAATAAATATTAGAGACGTCTCCGATATCGCGGAGACGTCTCGGAGACGGATTTGGGACTACTTCACACTTTTTTCTCATTAATTGTCGCGGAGACGTCTCGGGGACGTCTCGGAGACGTTTCCGTGATATCGGAGACGTCTCTAATACTTTTTATCCGTCGCGGAGACGAAATTTTCTATTCTGTCGCGGAGGCGTCTCCGCGAAGTGAGATACCACCCTAAACTACCATCCTGTAATTTGTTGCCCGTGAAGTTGAAATAACTTTGTGTGTTGTCCTTTCCAGATTTATGTTCACAATTTAACAACGTTTAAGGCGGTTTGACTCTCATTGCGGAGATATGCAATGTTTGATTTGTTTTTGTATATTTTTTATCGGAATTGAAATTAAATGAAATGAAATGAAATGAAAATTTACCCAAGTTATGAGGCCCTTATTCAAAATAAATGCCATCCCCGTAATTATTTCATGTAGAGGTAGCATTATTTTTCAACTTTGAGAGCAATAGGGTTTCCAAGGTAATGTTGGACTCGTGCTAATAGGTATTCCAGCACTTGAAAATGAATTCGATGTTCTATTTCGAAACAATAAAAACATTAATAGTGCTTTATCATAATACTTTCCGAGAAATACGAATGGAATACAACAGTAGTTACCACATATTGACAGCAATTTCACTGAATTCTTCCTTACATTATGCTGTAACGATTTTTATAGTACAAATTACATTACATTTTTATAATTGCGGAGATAAATACCCGCAGTAATATCAATCTCATTGGGTATTCTAGATATCTATTCATTAAATAAAAGAGTTCTACAGATTTTTGAAAAACTATGTCTAAAATAAAGTCTACCACTCTACCAGCAAAGTCACCATACACAAACCTAAAATACCTTTAAAAAAGTGTTATTAAGTAGTAGGTATGCTATTGCATTTACCTAGTATAAAGAAGATATTCGTTATATATTTTTACACATGATAGCACAACATCAACAGTTTAAAATATTTCAATAACACACTTTGCGAATTATTATACGAAAATATAGATTAAGAAATAAATGAACTTGTCTCTATAACCGTGTCCGTTATACATAGAGCAGCACAAAATAGTCAAAAAACCCTAAACCGAAAATTATCGCCCCATTCCCTTTACGCACACTTTAAAATATTTTAAGACCATACTTCAAAAGGATTCTTGTACATGTATCTTCGCAAGCTCCATCGACTTGACTTTTATAACATAAAGTCCGCCTCATATTGTATGATTGGCTGTGACTGGATTTTCGAAAGAAATTGTGATAGGATATTTTACACAATAACTACCCCTGATAATAGTGTTAGGCTTGGGCATAGAGTTAGGGGGTAGATATTTTTGAGGGGGTAGTTATCCGGGGTTAATTGTCCTTGGCTAGTTGTCCAATAACCAAGATTTACAAAGTAAATCTTTTCGAATTTATATTCTGAATTGTTTTGTGAATAGGAATATTGAGATGGCATTTATATTCTGAATTGTTTCGTGAATAGGAATATCGAGATGGCAGGGTGTGATGGCCCTTCTAGAGAAGAGCAAATAGACTCGGAGTGACGTCACACCTAGTGCAGCTGGCCTGTGACTGGCAACTAATTTGGTCCTCTCTCTCTGACTCTGAATGCTAAGAATTGAAAACAATTCCGACGCTGTTTATTCGGATGACAGTTATGGACCTCAGTTAGATACAATTTACAATTTAAAAGTCCATAGCAAATCTTATGGCAATTTATATTAAAATCCAGTCGCAGCCAAGTTAGAGACGGACTTTAACAGGAAATGGACAAACATTAAAATACCCTCAAAATGTAATGTTTTTCACTGGCTAACTACGGTACGGACAATTCGGTCGTGACCTGATGGCAGAAAAAAGTTTCGAAATTGTTAGCGATTGCAAAACTAAACCTTTAGGTATATCTAACAACACGAGATAAATTGACTTATTTTCAACAACAACAAAACTTGATGAAAAGATTTTTTTAAGTATAGTAATGCCCCTTGTCGATACTTATCAGACGATATATGATACCAGTGTAACAATGGCAATCGTGGAGTGTGTTACAATTTCGAGTTCTTTCCGAAGATACAAAAAAAAATAATAATAATAAATAAATAAATAATAATAATCGGAATCTCCTATATAGGTACGCAGCAGTATTCCCTCGGAGTAAGATCATCGACTCTGAACCCATCCAAAACATACCATCTTTGCTTGTTTGTGTGACCGAATACTCCAGACATGTTTCAACCATTTTATCCCTTACAAATGATTGCTTCATTGGGTGACTGAATCTGTCTCGATGTTCAAAATTATCGACTCGATGAAATCCTACTCTCGTATCTTTTTATCAATTGTGGAACATTTGCATAGGGTGGTAACTATACGAGTTGAGTTAGATGATATCGGTATATAACGTTCATGTCTCTCTAGGT
>CALNVZ010000649.1:16313899-16333019 GCA_940671915.1 Paracentrotus lividus | reverse complement strand
GGTGACGAGATTAATACAAGTTGAGATGGGTGACGAGATTAATACAAGTTGAGATGGATTACGAGATTAATACAAGTTGAGAAGGGTAACGAGATTTATACAAGGTTAGATGGGTGACGAGATTAATACAAGCTGAGAAGGGTGACGAGATTTATACAAGTTGGGATGGGTGATGAGATTAATACAAGCTGAGAAGGGTGACGAGATTTATACAAGTTGAGATGGGTGACGAGATTAATACAAGCTGAGAAGGATGGCGAGATTAATACATGTTGAGATGGATGACGACATTAATACAAGCTGAGAAGGGTGCCGAGATTTAAACAAGTTGGGATGGGTGATGAGATTAATACAAGCTGAGAAGAGTGACGAGATTTATACAAGTTGAGATGGATGAGCAGATTAAAACAAATTGAGACGTTTACTTTTATTAAACGTCATATAAAGTGTGACTTCAAATCAAAGTGAGACATTGTACAATTCAGAAGCCGCTTGATAACTTTTCCTGATTAAGTTAAATGTCTCCCTCTTTCGATCAATTGAATCCTTTCAATAAACCCAACACTCCTCATCCTCCTCCTCATAAACATTATCGATGTCAAATCTGAGGCAGTTCATACAAATCTTTATTCTATATATTCATAACAACAAAAAGCCTTGCTATAATAATCAAATTATTCATAATGTTAATAGTTTTTTCAGTTATGTTCTGTGGCTTACCATTTCTAAAAATAAAACTCTGGCTTTGAGGAACTCGAATTCCGGAGTACAAGTGAGACAAACTGGAAATATAAAACAAAGATCAAATGAAATGTTAAAAGTGTTTAATGGTAAAATGTGTACGATGAAATTTATTTATTCAAATGTGTTCGTTAAATATAGCTATCAAACCTCTGGTACCATGGAAAGGTTGAAATAATCTACTGACTACTGACTTTACGAACTCTATAGTCTACAGATTGACTCCAAGTCAATTTTTTAAATTTTATTCAAGTACGGTATTTTGATGAATAAAAACTATTGTCAGTGTGTATCTTCAATAACTCATCTCAATTATTTCCCCGCGCAAAATATTCCCTCCCTCGGATCCTCGTCTCTAGACTAAACTGTAAGAGGATATTGGATTCAAATAAAGTAGAACACGAATTGTGGATTGATTACTCTGAACTATAAACAAATTTGGATATCAAAATCAACTTTCCCTAGACGGAGCAAATGTCTGATACCCCAGTTGTATCTTCAAAACGATTCAAAACGAATCAATAAACGGCATTTCCTTTCAAAGGACATTAGTCATTTGCTATAATGTAAATTTTGTCGGTGTATTGTTCTGCTTTTGAAGTAATAAGACTGACACGGGTATTACATTTACTGGCCTAAACATGTGAATAATGCCTATAATAATCCAGGTAAGGCTTAGTATGTACATATGTATAAGGTAGGCAAATCGTTGAGCCTTCAATTCTTTACAACTATTTGTCTGAACAAATAAGTAAAATTTGGTAAGTCATGAAATAATCATGAGGAATTTATTTTATGGTAACGCCATTTTTTATTTAGTTTTAGAAATGAAATCATTGTGATTTATACCTTTTCAATAATTTTGTTTTTTCTTAAGAAATCCCGATAAAACATTATATTTACAAACAAATTATTAGACTAATTGGCAAAAGAAGGAAAATTGTAATTTGTAGTTGATGAAGAGGTTAACATTCGGCACTTCATAGATTGGGGGACTCCTAATACTTTGGTACACTTAGTCTGGGTTCAGACCTGGCCCAGTTCGTGTATTCGGGCCACTGTGATTATTTGTAACTAATCCTTTGTATTTGCAATAGTCAAGTTTTTCTCATGTGAACACAACTCACTGTTGCACGTTTTCCCGTCCTCTGCTAATGAGAATCCAGATTGGCATTTACACGTGAATCCTCCGTCCGTGTTCACACATCCCTGCTGGCAACCGTGCGTGCTGCCTTCACACTCGTTTATATCTGTTCAAAGAAAAGGGTTAATTATCAAACATGACATAACTTATTTTGTACATATGAAGAGCTCCTTTCCAAAAGATACTATATCCACTTTAAAAAAATAAAAATTGAGTTACTGATGTCACACCATACCTTTCATTTGTACACAAGTGTTCACCTCATTTTTAAAAGTGATATTAGAAAATGCCTTTTCTAATATTACTTTTCCATAGACGCCTGTAGAAAATATTGAAAACAAATGCGTTTTACTCAGAAGTATCAAAGAGGGATGTAGTACTTTTTGGAACGGAGCTCTCCGTATTATATATCTGATGTAATGTAAATAAATGTAATTGTCAAGATAACTCATTTTGTGTTCACTGTCGCTTTAATATACATTGATGTAGTGAAAGAACATGAAGAAAGGGCCTGTTCATTTTTAATTTTTTCTTGGTGGTTAGGCCTATATTTATTCATGCACTAAAACAACCGCATTTTTTCAAGCCAGCTAGTTTTTTGTTGTTTTCCTTCAAAATATATAGTTATAATTCCAGAACTTAAATTTATCTTTAAGATTCGAAATACAGTTAAATGCCAGAACTGAAAATTATGTTTGAAATATATGTAGCCATCAAAACTTCTTTTCATGGCAACTCAAATGGATTTTAAGACTAAATACGTTTGAGGAACTCACCAATTTCACAATATTGACCAGTCCAGCCTGCCGGACATGCGCAGTTATTCGGCCTCAAGCATCTACCACCATTTTGGCATTCTTGTGTACAAATTGCTGCAGTAAAGGTGAGATAGAAAAAGAAATTCGTATGAGGTAAATGATCATGACTTTGATATCAACTTTCACTTTGATAAGTACATGTCTCAAATACATCCAGTACACAAGCAAAGAAATTTTATGAAAATTCCCCCCAAATAACACAAAATTGATGACTCTGTCACCTCGCGCTGTTTATTATGATTGATTATACAAAAATAGTGCACACGTTTCAAAGTTTTCTCGTTTTTACTTTCCTCCCTCTTTACGACCTACAGTTGCTGTAAACTAAATATACGTAAGGGGATAATGCATTATCAAAAATAAGAATTAATGTTGAATTGTCAAACCCCTATTTACAAGATATTTTACGTTGAATAGAACAGCGGAGGCATATAACATTCATTCATCATAAAATCACAAAAATCCTTGATAATAGAAGACATGAATCTTGATGATTTATGTGAGAGGCCAAGGTGATGTGCGTGGTCCCATATGCAGTAATCAACGTCATGGTCATTGGGTTCACAATAGTCCCATGTGATGTAATACGCGTCATGGTCACTCTATCACTCAATAGACCCGAACGTGTCAAACTATTACCCATTATCACATAAAATATGATGTATTTGCTTGGTTTGAGGGGAAGGACGAACAACCTAAGCCCATCTAACATTCATGGGAGAGCAAATATAAATTGAACTAAACAAAAAGTACAACTAGAATCAGATAAAGTAGCACCAGAATAAAGGAAACCTTGATCAAAACGAATCGTTAAAAGTTTACCTCCCCGCTAGTGGTCTATTTGTATTCATATGTCTGTAAACCTCATTGAAAACAAGACATTTATGCCGTTGCATGATGATAATGCTTACTTGAAGGATATACAAATTTCAAAATTTCAGTTCAGGTTAATAATTTTAAAATGACTCAAATGTACATTACATCAAATAATCTACCAAGTTTTGATCAAAGAATATGCAGGCAGCTTCCAAACAAAAATGGTGTTTTTGACAAGTGAGCGAAACCATAAAGTTATGAAGTTTCTCCCTCGCATAACTACGGATACTAAACTTTATGTTTAATATATTGTCGTCTCTAGTGACAGGCCAAATACACGCCTCAGTGCACAACTAATTTTTCAGGCAATTAAGCACCGCATATCTATTATTAGTATTCAAATAATTTGTATTTCTCTCAAAACGAAGTTATAAATATCGGACTTGAAAACATGTCATACTTGATTAAACGACTCTGGCGACCTTATTGACACAGTGTGGGATTATTCTTAGAGTTGTGAAAACATTTTTAATTCGCACCGTCAAACACCAATGCCTATTCTTTGTCGTTATCATGACATATCAATAATAGTTTGGTTTATGACTCGATGATTATTTGTAATCATTGTCTAATTTTGAAAAATGTTGACGTATTGAACGGGGCTAGCTTTGACTAGTGTTGGGAACCTGTTGACACCGTTTACCAAATGATGACATGCTGAACTTTTGAGGAACTTTAAACATTTAAACATTTTGACAAATGAAACGAAATATTGTTAAGTATATCATGTATATGATACCAATTTATAAGTCACACACTCAAATAATACAAAGGAAAAAATATAAAGAAAAATACAGGCATGTCTCTACTTTTTAATCATCGAAAAACCAAAAGACCCTGGGCGAAAATGAATATCTATCAAGCTCATTGAATTTAATCATAACAAAACTGATTGATAAATTGGAAAAAACCAAACTACGTAATTCCATTTTATACAAAAGCAAACCATGAAGGGGATTAATGATTTCATTCAGTTATGGAGTTGGCCTAAATACCTTGCTTCACATGCTCATGGGTATTTAGAAAAGGGTTGTGACTCTTATCACGTTCATGAGAAAAAAGAAAAACTATTGATGTCAAATAACTTTTAAATCTCTCATGATTAAATCATATATAAAGTTCAAAGTTTATTTTCCACATTTTCATTAAAAAAAAAACGTTACAAAGTAAAAGCATACAATTGAAATACATGCACATATAAAACATGATGTCATACGATAACATATTAAACAAAAACAAAATAAATACAAGAGGTGATATGTACATACGTACATCATTGTACATACCACCTAATTATGAAATAGAAAAACATTTGCAAATTAAACGCTACAAAACAATTAGAAGCATAGGCCTATAAAATTGTGGTAGGATCTAAATAAGTTAAAAGAAACTGAATAGATTGATCCCATTGTAAAATAAAGCATATTAAAAATAGACACGTTTATCTAATGAATAAATACCCCTTTCAAATGTAACAATATGCCTAGATATTTTCAAGAGATAATTCATTAAGAATGCGCATCCTGTGTTCCGCTATAAATAAAGGGAGTCAAGTCCACAGGCCCATTAAGAGCACTTGCGGTATAAAATGCAACAATGGAGATATCAAATTATGAAGGGGAAAACGTTTTTGAATGGATAAATATAAACCAATGATAAATAAATGATTCTATTATGGTGAGACCGATGGATCTAAAAAAAAAGAGGAAAAGACAAAACCACCTGTCCTCAACACAGCTACACGAACCTACTCCGAACCAACCAGTAACTTCCCATACATGGTAATTTTATTCGGCCTCGTGTCGGTTTGGAGTCGGTTTCGACGGTGTAACTGTGATTGCAGCCAATCAAGACCTTCGTTCCTTCACTTTTTACACCAAAGTCTCACTGTGAACCAATCAGAACGGTTCTTTCAAATTTGCAATAATTGATCGTAACTCTCAGGGCAAAAGTCTTCGATCATGTCATGTAGCTTGTTCAAGGTCAGTGGAAATGTTATTCTATGCATTCCACTGGCATTAAACAACAATCCTGATAGCTTTTAGGATACTTATATTTACCCCCTGAGAGTGTTTTGAGAAACAAAGACACTACTGAACTTGAGAGCTTCGTATATTAATGGTGTATCCCACGGGGAAAATGGGGGGGGGGGGTAAGGCAGGGCAAGATAAAGGTGTAAAAACAACTCTTTATATTGCTAAATCTGATCTTGTTATCCTGTTTAAAATAGGTTTGAATGAATAAATATAATAGATTTTAAAAAATACCGCCCCTTGTGGTTATCGAAATTTGTGCTTTATTCGATTCAAAGCCTTGTTGGCTCGATCGTTACCCAGGCTAAAATGATGTTTCTTTCTTTTGTTTTTACACTTTCCTTTCTTTTACTAATTCTCAGACATTTTTGACATACATAATTGAGCCTCTGAATATTTTGTAGATCTTTCTTTTTGTTGCCCGAAACCTCTCAGATACGTCTACGACATACAACGGACATGACGGACTGGAAATGTACCCACGTGACCCTACACGGTCACAGTTTAGAACAATATAGATTTATTATTGAATATTTTAGACTTGCCCCGTCCCGCCCCTGGATACACCACCTTGGATACGCCACTATGGTAGAAACAAAATGAGGGCTTGGAAGAAGAGGTATGTGGGTTGGATTCTAAGCAATCTCCGCTGATATCCAATGATTCCAATGAGTGCTAGAATCGCAAGATCTGTTTACAACCTACACGCCAGTCACACAACAACTTTGACTAAAGATTGACAAAGTATCATACGTGATTTCGATCTTGTTTTATTCACGTAACTTAACTTGTTAACGAACAGAATGTTTTTTCTGCCTTCGATTATAACGTGCAAAAGAAAGGAAGACACTCCAGTTAAATTTCAAATTAAATGGACCCCCCAAAAAACAAAACAAAAACAAAAACAAAAACAAACAAACAAACAAACAAACAAACAAAAAACTAAATAAAACATTCTGAAGATATAAAGATGGAAACTGATTCAATTCACATTTAAGAATAAAATGTCAAAATATTATACTTGGTCTTATGACCACTTGATCTAATTTCAAATTCGTCTAAAAGCCAAATGGTCTAATTGCATTTACGTCTAATGCCCAAATGAATAGTTGGTCTTTTACCAGTATGCCACTGGAATTGACCGAGAGGTAATAGACCAAGTGGATATTAGATGAATTGGACATTAGACGAAATGGGAATTAGACGAAATCGTAAATGAGCGAAGTGGTAATAAGACCAAATGGTTTTAGACGAAATGGAATTAGATAATGTGGGATTAGACCAAAGGGATATTAGTCAAAGTGGGTTTGGACCAAGTGGCAATTTACCGCCCTACAGTTGATGGTTCCGTTTTCGTTTATGTGACTGTGGTCATACTCTCTAAACATCCCTGTCTCATATCACTTTCTCTTGCTACGGGTTCTAGTAAGCTTTGTAGAGCTTGTGGAGCTTTCGGGGGATCAGTCGGGAGTTTTCTCAGTTACAATGTTGTCATGTCAAACTTGTCTTTATGTTCGAGGGTGAAAGATCATCTGATATACGAGCTGGAGGAACCTAGTTTGCAAACACTGCATTATTGGCCCACACCTTTCACCAGATATGCAGGTGGGATGATGATGGAAATGAAAGCTAAATTTGAGCATTGGTAATGGAATTGCACTTCGTTAAAAGGGCCTGAATTTATTCAGAAATGTTATCTTGTTTACTATGAAGTTTTCTTGAACACCAAGAACTTTCTCCCAAGGTTTGAACTAGCACAAAATAAAAAGTTAACGAAATTTCGAGCTTATTGTAAACTTTTTATCACTTGCACCCAGAGACCAAACGGCTATCACCTTCCTTCATTATTGTTACCTTCAAAATTTAATTGCAATTAATTATCTAAAGTCATTCCCGTCCCCTCTTAATATTGACTTTATTTCATCTTGACTTTATTTCAACTCGCGTTTCCTTCCAATAAACACACTTTTAAACCCCAAACAACTTTGTATGAGCCTGTAGGCCAACGATTCTGACGAATGAGGTCACTTGTCTTAACATTTACAAGGATAATGATAATGACTTACTTACTCATTCTTGGTATTAAGTTTTCTGTTCAAATATGAGGATAAAACTGATCTTAAATGAGTTATGCTTACCTTCTGTGCATCCCTTGGCATATTTATGAGCCTGTCTCCACCCAGGGCAGCACGAGTATCGCTCTACAACAGGAGTAGGAGGAACATATCTCCTACGATAAGCCGTGTGGTACATGGTTCTGGAAGAAGAGAGTTATGTAAATTTGTGAATATTAAAGATTAGATAGACAAAACTAAATTTATACTTGCAGCTGCATCATTTAGTATTACATGCATTAAGTTAAGTAAGTTGAGTAAATGCCCAAGCTTTACATTTAAAGACAAAATTAAAAGAGCATGTATATTTATAGCTTAAGAAATAGTTTCGTGTAAACTTTAAAGAGAAATGTGTATGATATTTAACTGCAGTTGTCATATTGATTTCATTATTGACATTCTAAAGATTCCAGAAATTAAACCCTTTTTTAGGCTGTACTGACAGCCTAACAGCATTTTAATAAGAAATTAAAGCATGTTCTTATTTAAAGCATTCACGGTTGGAGAAACGACATCAATATCTACTTTGGTATATTAAACAGTGTATGGAATAATTTCTAACACATTTCATGACACACTATTCTAAAACTAGCAACGTTAAGAATGGCGCCTCCATGACATCACGGCGCCGCAAGTCACGTGGTAAGACTAATAAGCCAATGAGCGCCGTCTAAACCATAGGGGGGGGGGAGGGGGGGAAAGAAAGAATCTTACGTGAATCTGCTACATAGCCTGAATTCACCGTTGGGGGCGGCACATCTGGCGAAGTAATGTTTAAAGGTTGGTGACAGTAACTCTCTACTTGCATCACAGACTGTTGTATCTGATTGGATTGTTGATCCCGACATACATGAAGTCTGCAAAAGACATAAAAACAAACAAATAAAAACATGAATGAATACAAAACAAACAAAATCACAGTATTATATAACATAAATGTAACTAAATATGTAAACTTATACTTCTTTAGAATCGATGTATCTCTTTAAGTATTGGAAATGAAATCGTTTTATTTGTTCAGATATTCGGTAGACCAAACGCCCAAGATCATTCTTGAACGATTGGTCACTGTCATGAAAATTGTGAATACGGTTTTATTCCGGGGGGGGGGGGGCAGGAAGGGGCACTTGAGAGTTTCAACTGGGGCAGATGAGACTTGACATGCAACCATCATTAAACCTTCTAGTTTTGTTTACTGTGGATGCGCCCAAGCGACGAATGGTCACTGTCATTTAGAAACCAATGTCATGATGTTCATCAGAGGGGGCACTTGGGAGTTACAAGGGGTGCAGGGTATTACCCCTCGCTCAGGGGCAGGAACATCTTGGCGCCTTGTCCATCCGCCTAGTAAACCACATAACATCGCTAAAAACACGGAAAATATTTTGTCATATCGCGGCATAATGGCATATCTCATCATGTCAATATTTATTACGTATCCTCGGGTCTACTATGTACCAGTCATGCCAGTCACGTGACCAAACCGACCGATGGGACAAGACCTTCGATCGCCATCCACGATAATACAATTATACACTGTAAAAAATATTTGTATTTTTACAGCAAATCTGCTGTCAGCAGAGTCGCCATAAAAAAATGTAATTTAAAAAACATTTTTGTTGTAAATTTCTCCTGCAAATAAGGAATAATTGAGAACAAAATATACATCAGGAGTAACACATTTGTTCCGTTCTAACCAAATATGTCAGCTATAGAACTCTAATGATTTCTTTTCTTCTCTTTCATTAATTATTAGAGAAGAAATTTACAGCAAAACTGTTATTTCAAATTACATTTTTGTATGGCGACTCTGCTGACATCACTTTGCTGTATTATTTTTTTACAGTGTAGCTCGGTTTGGTCTATCATGTCTACATGTATTTTGGGTTTGATGTAGGTCTCCCCTGTGCGACTGATATGCACACTATCGGTTCAAGCAAATGAAGATGATTCATTACAAAAAAAAAAAAAAAAAAAAAAAAAAAAAAAAAAAAAAAAAAAAAAAAAAAAAAAAAAAATTCTTGTTTTCAAATATTGAACTTTTCAGTTATTCAACAATGTTAAGGAATTATATTTGCTATAGACAGACGTTGAGTTTTGTACGTAAAATGTAGTTCATAGATCTCATTCCAATTTATTGTTTCTTTCACCTTGATGTTTACCCATTTTATGAGCATAGATCACACAACGTCAGTTAAATTCTTGGATTTACAATCATAACCATTGTTCATCTAACATTGTCTGATAACTCCTTTTTTTTCTTTATTGTTTCTATCAATTTATTATTTTTATTATTATTGTTGTTGAAACTTTTTTTGTAATTGTTGATACGATGTTTTTGATGA
Source organism: Paracentrotus lividus (assembly GCA_940671915.1). Lineage (NCBI taxonomy): Eukaryota > Metazoa > Echinodermata > Echinoidea > Camarodonta > Echinidae > Paracentrotus > Paracentrotus lividus. The sequence continues at coordinate 16,322,948 of CALNVZ010000649.1, read as the reverse complement.
CTTGTACTTTGATTTGTTTTTAATATATAAAAAAAAAACATTGTCTAATAGCGAATTTTGTCCATTGATAACTGATAAAATATAAAAAAAATTCCGCAGGTTTGGGGGCTAAGTGTGTGATTTTATTATCATTAGGGTAATATTACGAGATAGTTGAGACATCAATAGATTTCGTTCATTCAACTTGTGTGACCATTGCTAACTCTCTTCATTATACTCCCGTTCACGAGAACCTGCGGACAGAACATGGACTGTAAATTTAGCAGTTCTCCGTCCGCAACATGTCCGCATATTCTTGAAAGTTTCCTCTAATTGCCTTTGTAATTCATGAACATTACTGCGCCTCCAAAAGAGATTTAAAATTCCGCACAAATTCTTAAGATTGTGACAGGAATCGATGGTCCACTCACTCGATCCCCGTCCACTAAGAAACAGACAATACGCGGAATGCAATTTTAGCGATTGCCCTCCATTCAGCAACCTGTCCGCATATTCATAAAATAACCAGTTACTGTCTCTGTCGTTCCTGAATTTACCCACTTGTCCATGAATGAATAGTTCACATTTTTTCGTGACCGAAAAGGAAGGATGCCGAAAACTCACAATTTGCGTCCTCAGCTTTTCCAGTTGTCTTCCTGGTCTTGAAGCGTTATAATAGACGTCCATCATACCGTATCTGAAGCTGAAACGATGCCGAAATGCCATCATTATTTTGCTTCCCAAACCCTTTCTGGTCTTGTAAACGCTCTAATGGACATCCCCAACTGACGCGGACACGATGCCGAAATCGCACCATGCTTCCCAAACCCTTCATGGTCTTGTCGGTGCTCTAGTTAACGCCCCGCCCCCATTACGAGACAGTGCGGAGGCCTTGTTGTCGGGATACGTCAATGAGATCACATCAATCACAGCTCATCCTTGTCATATACGATTTCAACGGCTTCATTCTTTTATCTCATATAACTCTAATTTTACTTCTGGGAGCAATTTCCCTCAATACTACATTATCATTAACCTTATCCTTGCGTCTATAATGTTTATAATCTCGTCTTTTACCGCCGTTTCATGAGGTGAGAACTCTATTCGATATGTTCGAGGGAAGAAACGATTTATTAATGAAATCATACAAAAAAAACCCCAAAAAACTGAACCATATTCTGCTGAGTTGGAGAAACAGATCAGTAGGTCACATGCTCTAATATGACACGTGTTCACTGGAGGTCAGGTGATCATTTTTCTTTCAGGTGAATGTACTCTAAACATAAGTAGTCAAGGAAACATTTTTACGTCGTAATTATATTCAATGATTTGTTGTTTATTGAATTGTGTCTCGACAGACGTGATCTCATTTATCATTCATTTATGGGGAATCACTTTTAAGGGGTGGGGGAGGAGGATCAATATAGTTCATCTTTAAATTGAAACTAAAAAGTAAGTTAATGACATTTTAGATGCTCTTTGATGATAGCTGATACTTACCAATTCTAAATGATAAGCAAAATTCAATTTTAGTAGTTTGGTCATCAGAACCAGACCTGTACACCTTTCTTTAAGCAGTTGCCTCAAACAACAGACACTGTGACCTAAAATGACGTGATGGCCGTAGCCACAACTTGGTAGCCAACTTTTCATGTAATTAGAATTGACATCTGAACAAGACCATGATTGCAAAGAACGAAACAAAACCATTCAGTATAAGGTTGGTGGAAGTACACTCTAAAAACTGAAGTGCTAATTTATCGGTGCTCGTATAGTGACTGCACTTGAAGTGCTAAATCAGCACCTGAAGTGCTGTTTTAGCACTTATCCAAGTGCTAATTTACCAACAACAAAAAATGTTCAATGTTGGTTTGGGATTCGAACCGGGTTCACCTAGATATGGAAGAGTACCGCTCATGTTACGGGAAATAATAGCGAGAGAGGAATTACCCCAGCTCGTGTGAACGTGCTAAAACAACACTTGGAGTGCAGTTAAACAGCACTTTGAGTGCAGTCACTATACAAGCTCTTAAAAAGTGCTGATTTCAGCCTCTGAAGTGCTAAAAATAACACTTCAGTTTTTAGAGTGTATACCAAGCTAACCATCTTCCCCTTGAATATTCTTGCTATTAATTTTGTTCCATAAAACATCGGGGACTGTTTCTTAAAGTTCATGGACCTAATGGCCGAAGACTAAACCCATATTTCTTAAGAAAATTGGTGGAAGTATCCGAACAGACCATGCATCCAAGCAAGACCGACAGTGCTCTATCATCCTATCTCAATCCAAATCATGTTTGACATATACCAGCGGGTGACTCAACTACTACGAGTCCATCCTATCACTGAAACTCCCCAAGACTTGGCCGAGATTCATCCGGCAGACGACCGATCGTATTATTTTGTTGTCTTATCTCGGCAACGCTTTGAATTTGCTGCGGACCTTTTGATGAGAAAGATGTTTTGAATGGAAAGCATATTTTGAAGATTCAACAAGGGCTTTAACATTTCCCCAACTGTTTCGCATTATCATTATTTTAATGAACATAATTATATGTACAGTAATCATAATAAAGGTAGCTGTGTAAATCAAATGTCAAGTGTTAATTTCGAATAAATGTGTAGTTTGGGGAAAATTAATTCTTTGGTTAACGAATTGATAATGACAACTTCTTTTACCATGGACGATTCACTTCTAGTGATACATAATTAATATAAATATCAGGTATTACATGCGGGATATGCTGACGATTTATTTAGGTTTTAAAAAGAAGAAAAAGATCAAGTCAACAGAAGTGACATAATAATCAGCTTGTTGATTGCGGAGGCTGATCAAGAAGAAGAAGAAGAACTGCAGAATGGCGTGAATTTTCTGTTAGCCTTGTCAGATGTGACGTACATGTTCCTATATGGTGTTTACGGAAAGACAACCAGACAGCAAAATGAGTAATATCTATTGATCGTCTCATATCACCTACACACCTTTCTGTGGAATTCCTATTCTGTTGCTTAGCAACGTTAACTTCATTTCATTTGTTTCGATAATGAACTACCATGGTAACAGAAAGTGATGATTGCTATAACGTCGTCCGAAGTTATAAAGCATTATACAACCATGCTGTGTCTGAACTGGTTTAAAATTTGATGTTTTGGTATGCGATTCTATTTAAACTACGATTAATACAAAGAAAAAAGAAAGTTACTGGAAAAACAAAATGTTTGTGCTTTCTATTAATTGTAACGTTCTCTCTCCCTCTTATTTCCCCACTCTTTCTCCTTTCTTGTTCAGTATTTCTTATTTTATTTGGCGAGTTTAGCTCTCTCTCTCTCTCTCTCTTACTCATATTTCGTTGAGCTCCACTCTCTTTATCCGTTCGTTTGTCTACTTCTCATTATATTTCTAAGACTTTCAATCACCATAATGATAATGATAACAATCAGTTACAGAAATATCTTGAACACTTGCCCTCCTTCTTGCACACATATATATTTTTAATCAACAATCTTCTTTGATATTCCCCTATCTTTTATATTTCACCCGACCCAATTAAGTGAATATAAATATTATCTCTAGGTGTCAACTAGATAATGGCTGTCAATCAATGGCTCGGTGTGGTAGCGGAATTTAAGTGGCGATTTTCCCGGATGACAACCCGTGGCGCCTGTCCTTACGTTTCACTGCGCACGCGCGGCGTTCGAGAACTACAGTGCGTATCGTTAAAAAAAAAATATAATAATAATAATAATAAAAAAAAAAAAAAAAAAAAAAAAAAAAAAAAAAAAAAAAAAAAAACGTAATCCATATTTAGAGAGGCTATATTCCCATGCTCATTTATTTTGGCTATTCATACGTGATGCAAGGTTAAAGAGGAACCCTTCAACTTAACAATTACCTTTCTTAAATAGATGTAATAAATAACAAAGTAAATTGCAAATGAAGGTGACAGTTGCAAAAGCCATTTTTGCAAAGTTTTTGTCAAAGGATAAAAGACTGAGTAAAAGCTCTCACTGGTGTCACGCATCTTCGCAGCAATCCTATCGAAAGCTATGGGACAGCGATGACAGCAGTCTCTCAGTCTTGTGTCGTTTTTATCAAAACTTGAAGGAAAAAAATGATTCTGTACTTCTCGCCTTCAAGTTACTCGCTTGTGCGTTACATTAATGAGTCACGACAATTATTATTTCAAAGGTGAACACTGGTGAAGAGTTCGTCTTTAATTGTATGTTACTTATAAATCATCCAAATGGATGAGCTTGAAATATGGTCTCCTTCTGAATAGATTCCTTTTTTTATACCCACTGTATAATCGAACATACCTGTGACAATGATGACGTCATGATAATGTATACCAGTATGTCGGCCACCCGCCCGCCCTCCCGACAGCCCGTGTGATCCCTGTAAATGCGCATTTCCATATTTTAATGAATGAAAAACAAAATCCATGGTATATCTTCCGCTTTCGATTGAGCAGTATATTTTCCTTTCCATTCCGTTCATATCTTGCGTATATATTCGGAAGTTCGCATGAAGCCATAAGCACTGTACACTGCAAAAGCAGAGCACTGTAAAAAAAAAGAAAATAATAATAATAATAAAAATAAAAAATAAAAATAAAAAAAATACAGAAAAGTGATGTCAGCAGAGTCGCCATACGAAACTGTAATTTAGAATAACAGTTTTGTTGTAAATTTCTCCTCTAATAATAAAAGAAAGAGAAGAAAAAAAAAATCATTAGAGTTCTATAGCTTACATATTTGGTTAAAACGGAACAAATGTGTTACTTCTGATGTATATTTTGTATTTCTCACGTAATTATTTGCAGGAGAAATTTACAACAAAATTGTTTTTAAAATTACATTTTTTTTTATGGTGACTCTGCTGACAGCAGATTTGCTGCAAAAATACCAATATTTTTTACAGTGTGGTGTTAAATTGGTGTGAAATTAACACCACTGTTATTTACATAGGACAACTCTCGTGGTGGTGTTGTCCTAAACACCAGTGGTGTTGATTTAACACCGATGTAACACAAACGTGTTTGAAGCGTACCATTTTACGGAGAACATTATTTTCTAGGTGAGGTAGGAAAAAATAATTGGAAAAAGTGACAATCGGTAACTTAACCATAAAAATCAAATGAGCACCGTATGTGTGACGTAAATATATGTATACATAAACATATGTTAACAAGGGGAAAACCCCGCCTTACCATGCTTACGGGTTTGGGAGTGTGGGAACAAAACCAGAAACATATTGAATTCTATGTGGGAAATCGTGGATATTTTCAGACATTCTATATCAAAATCATTTTCAGCATGTAGACTCCAGATTAGTTGGAGGATTAGCTGTAGACGGCCATGAGGGATTCCAGTCTGGTAAATATTATGACCAACTTGATTTAGTTTCGAAGACAATTCATTTTCTTGAAAATATTTCAACTCGTCTCTCGAAAGTAATCTTCTATCCTCTTGCTTTACCTGTATCTGTGTATTACTGATTTTTTTCTATGTCGAATCTGTTGGGTGGTAGTTCACTATTTTGTCAAGACCAATGAATTCTACTGTCGATTAATCATAAAGTGATTTTGAACGTCTTCGACATGTTTTAGGAACGATTAAAAAGTTAAATCAATGGTCGATATGGGGCTCGAACCCATGACATTCGCGTCTGCCGACTGAGCTGACAGACCCATTGCTATGTTTTTATAATACCAATTTAATAAACGTATGGCGAAATAAACACATTCATTAAACTAAAAAATGTCACAGACAACAAATATGTATGATATTTTACAAATCATTATTGTTAGGTTTACAATTTAAAAAAATAACAACAAAGTACATTTGTATTATCAGACATAAACCCCCTCCCCGAAAGAAAAAGTTAACGAATGGTCTATATGGGGCTCGAACCCATGACATTCGCGTTATTAGCACGACGCTCTGCCGACTGAGCTAACAGACCAGTGCTGACACATTGCTACCTTTTATTTTTCAGATTTATTAAACTTATTGCGAAATAAATGGGAACACAAACGAAATTTCTTACAGAAAAAGAAGAAGAAAAGAACAAATGTTTCTCTACAAATGATTATCCTATTTTACAAGTCAGCTTCTTAGGGTTTGAAGTCAAAAGGTAAAGTTATTAACGAAGTATATCAATTTTACATTATACCAGACATACCCCCTCCCCGACAGAAAGAAAAATTTCGCCAATGGTCTATATGGGGCTCGAACCCATGACATTCGCGTTATTAGCACGACGCTCTGCCGACTGAGCTAACAGACCAGCGCTGCAAACTTGCTACCTTTTATTATTTCAGATTTATTAATTAATGCGTAAATAAACGGTAACAAATCACGGAAAAAAAAAATCAAATGTTCTTTACAAACAAAGTATTCTATTCAAATTCAGTATGTCAGGTTTACTGTTTTTTTTTTTTTTTTTTTAGACATGAACCCCCTCCCGAAAGAAAAGATTAACGAATGGTCTATATGGGCTCGAACCCATGACATTCGCGTATTAGCACGACGCTCTGCCCGACTGAGCTAAAGACCAGTGCTGACACATTGCTAACCTTTTATTATTCAGATTTATTAAACTTATTGCGAAATAAACGGGAACACACAAATTCTATCAACAGAAAGAAAAAAAAAAAGAATATTTCATTTTTACATTTTTTTCCGACATGAACCCCTCCCCCCCGCAAGAAAAGAAAAGTTCCAATGTTCTATATGGGGCTCGACCCATGACATTCGCGTTATTAGCACGACGCTCTGCCGACTGAGCTAACAGACCAGCGCTGACACATTGCTACCTTTTATTATTCAGATTTATTAAACTTATTGCGAAATAAACGGTAACACATACGGAAAAAAAAAGTATTCTATTTTACAAATCAGTATAGTTAGGTTTACTGTAAAAACATAACAAGAAAATACATTTTATTATTATTTTTTTTTAACCATGAACCCCCCCCCCCCCTCCCCGAAAGAAAAGAAAAAGTTAACCAATGGTCTATATGGGGCTCGAACCCATGACATTCGCGTTATTAGCACGACGTTCTGCCGACTGAGCTAACAGACCATATATCAAAAAGTTTTTATAATACCAATTTAATAAACGTATGGCGAAATAAACACATTCATTAAACTAAAAAAATGTCACAGACAACAAATATGTATGATATTTTACAAATCATTATTGTTAGGTTTACAATAAAAAAAAATAACAACAAAGTACATTTGTATTATCAGACATAAACCCCCTCCCCGAGAGAAAAAGTTAACGAATGGTCTATATGGGGCTCGAACCCACGACATTCGCGTTATTAGCACGACGCTCTGCCGACTGAGCTAACAGACCAGTGCTGACACATTGCTACCTTTTATTTTTCAGATTTATTAATATAATTTCGCAATAAGTTTAATAAATTGAATAAGTAAAAGGTAGCCAATGTGTCAGCGCTGGTCTGTTAGCTCAGTCGCAGAGCGTTCGTGCTAATAACGCGAATGTCATGGGTTCGAGCCCCATATAGACCATTGGTTAATTTTTTTTCTTTCTTTCGGGGAGGAGGGTTCATTGTCTGGAAAAAATTGTAAAAAAGAACATTCGATCTTTTTTTTTTTTTTTTTTTTTTTTTTTTTTTGTTATAGAATTTCGTTTGTGTTGCCCGTTTATTTCGCTAATAAGTTTAATAAATCTGAAAAATAATAGGTAGCAATGTGTCAGCACTGGTCTGGTTGCTCAGTCGGCAGAGCGTCGTGCTAATTAACGGAATGTCGTGGGTTCGAGCCCCATATAGACCATTCGTTAACTTTTCTCTCGGTGGAGGGGGTTTATGTCTGATAAATACAAATGTACTTTGTTGTTATTTTTTTTTTATTGTAAACCTAACAATAATGATTTGTAAAAATTCATACATATTTGTTGTCTGTGACATTTTTTTTTAGTTTAATGAATTGTAGTTTATTTCGCCATACGTTTATTAAATTGGTATTATAAAAACTTTTGATATTATGGTTCGTTTAGCTTCAGTCGGCAGAACGTCGTGCTAATAAACGCGATGTCATGGGTTCGAGCCCCTATAAGACCATTGGTTAACTTTTTCTTTTCTTTTCGGGAGGCGGGGGGGGGGTTCAATGTCTAAATAAAAATAATAATAAAATGTATTTCTTGTTTATGTTTTTACAGTAAACCTAACTATACTGATTTGTAAATAGAATACTTTTTTTTCGTATTGTTTACCGTTTATTTCGCAATAAGTTTAATAAATCTGAATAATAAAGTAGCAATGTGTCAGCGCTGGTCTGTTAGCTCAGTCGGCAGAGCGTCGTGCTAATAACGCGAATGTCATGGGTTCGAGCCCCATATAGAACATTGGTTAACTTTTCTTTTCTTTCGGGAGGAGTGTTCATGTCCGCGAAAAAAAATTAAAATAGAGACATTCGATCTTTTTTTTTTTTTTTTTCTTTCTTTTTTGTTGAAGAATTTCGTTTGTTTCCCGTTTATTTCGCAATAAGTTTAATAAATCTGAATAATAAGGGTAGCAATGTGTCAGCACTGGTCTGTTAGCTCAGTCGCAGAGAGCGTCGTGCTAATAACGCGAATGTCAGGGTTCGAGCCCCATATAGACCATTCGTTAACTTTCTTCTTTCGGGAGGGGGGTTCATGTCTAAAAAAAAAAAAAAAAAAACAGTAAACCTGACTATACTGAATTGTAAAATAGAATACTTTTTGTTTAAGAACATTGATTTTTTTTTTCGTATTTGTTACCGTTATTTTTTTCGCAATAATTTTAATAAATCTGATAATAAAACGGTAAGCAATGTGTCAGCGCGGTCTGTTAGCTCAGTCCGCAGAGCGTCGTGCTAATAACGCGAATTCATGGGTTCGAGCCCCATAAGACATTGGCGAAATTTTTCTTTCTGTCGGGGAGAGGGTATGTCTGTATAAATTAAAATTGATATACTTCGTTATAACTTTACCTTTTGACTTCAAACCCTAAGAAGCTGCTTGTAAAATAGGATATCATTTGTAAGAAACTATGTCTTTTCTTCTTCTTTTCTG
>CALNVZ010000649.1:16284189-16311091 GCA_940671915.1 Paracentrotus lividus | reverse complement strand
TTTTGGGTTTTTCTTGCAAAAAAAGTTTGAATCCGATGCTAAAAAAGAAATTTCGCAAAGCGACAATAATATCAATTAAAAATTCAACCAAAAAAAAATAATAAGTATGAATAAAACATATGAATACGATTTTCAACTCAATCAAGATCGGCGTATTTGGGTATTTCGTTATTTATTTTTGTTGGTCTATAAATATATGCGAGCGCCAGCGAAAATATTCCACACACGTATCTGAAAATGGGGATTTTGTGCACCTTTTTTCATAATTTAGCTCATGGACATCTTATCCATCAGGTAGGTAGGCCTATTTAAGAATCCGCAGAGCATTTTATGCATAAAAGTGGGGGTTTCACACCCTCTTTTCCTCTTCTTTTCTTTCTTTCTTTCTTTTTCTGCTTTTTTTTTTTTGTGGTCAAGCGGACCTACTCCCAGCGGGGGGGGGGGGGGTTGTTGACGCAACCCCTGGGTGGGTGGGTTTCTTATTTTAAGAGTAAGTAGAGTCTTTAACGCAGATATTCTTGTTTTGATACTTCACGCCCTCAAAAGATACGATGAAAATGAATGCATATGTAAATATTCAGATACTCACATCTTGTGACGGGTATTCGTGAAAGGTTAAATAAGTTTAGGAAAATGATACATTCGTTCGATCTTTTGGGAGAGCGGCTACGGAGAAACACGTAATCGTGTTGTTTCCCGACTATTTACTGAAAACAAGGGGTGAAGAATATCCAGGGCAACATAGGGAATGATTCATGTATGAATGACAATGACAATAATAGAATGAAGGGGTTTGTTTTGTTTATTTGTTCGTTTGCTTCATTTCTTGGTTATTAATTAGATATTTTGTCGCAACCATTTCAGTTTTCATGGTTTTCAGAGGAGTTATCATAATCATGATAACTGTTGTCATGAGCGAAGCCTCTGCGTCCTCACCTTATTGACAATATACATGCAAAAACTGGGGTGTCAAATTTTTACACCGCGCGTATTAAATCTAACACCGACCCGGAATCTATATCCATCCACACCCACTGGTGTTATATTAACATCATGGTGTTTCATGGTGTTAATTTCCAACCTGATACCAGAGGGTGTGGATGTTCTTTTATCTGATGGGTGTTGATTTGATTCTCGTTGGTGTTAATTTAACACCAATCGGTGTGGACGGATTTAGATTCCAGGGCCGGTGTTAAATAACACCAGCTTTTGGTGTTAAAAATATTCAGTTAACTTCATAAACTAAAGCTAAATTTGCTGCTATATTTGTGTGTATGATATCTATGATTAAAATATATCAAATGGTAGGGTAGATGTAGGGAATACCGGACAGTAGGGAATATCGGACGGTCACCACATGTCCAGCCCTAGCTGCCAACATAAGGATCAAATGAGTTGAAATACGGCATCTATTGGTCAGGTGGTCTGTCTGGAAGGTTTGAAGCTGTATTCGACAACACAAGTGAGACATCTCCCGAGAAAACTACACAATCTGGTCAAGGTAGGAAATTTGCAGCCTGAAAAATGGCCTGATGTAAAAATTGAATTTTAGAGAATGTGATGGATATATAGAATTGGGGCATGACCTCTATTTCATGCATTAATGGACATGTGTGGAGGGTGGGCCAAACGTGTATGGAGTGTTTGCACTGTACAAGCTGTGTAATTGGGGTGGCAGTGTGTGAAAAGTGCTAGTAGTCATCTTTTTTGTGTAGGGAATACCGGACACTACAATGGACGGTTGTTTGTTTTACTTTCCGTGAGTTGCTAAGGCATGTAGACTGCAAATAGTACAAGTGCATATATAATGTGTTATATTTATTTATGTAATTGTTTGACAATTTTGAAATGTCTATTCTCTTTACTATTATTATGTGATCGATGTCGATGCAATCTACATGAGGATATAAAGTTATTCTGAGATGTTTTGAAATTTTGTAGATAAAATGCATATAATCTTCTAAAAATGAATAATGTTATAAAAAAATTCAATGACAAACATGTTAAAGTTTGATGGTTACATTCAAATCTCAGTGCTTCCCAGACAGATTCTTATACAAAAAAAAAGGCGATAAAAACATACTGTCGCGGTATTTTCCATACACTGTAGGGAATGCCGAACAATTTCACGATGACGTCATTATTGCATCATAACTTGCCTCAACAAATATTTGATACCATCAATTTTTTTGGAAATAAAGTTGAGTGATGTAGCTAGCAATGAGAATCTTTTTCTTTTGTGATTTTATTGTTTTCATGTGCTAATTAAGCAAATGAGCTTAAGTGGCCGGTATTCCCTACATCTACCCTATTACTTTTATCTGCAAAAAAGTCAACATTGTGGTTTTTCAGAATTTGTATTGACAACGAGTGGTGTTACAGAGATAGCAAGTTTAACACCAGCTTGGGTTTGCGTATTTAACACCAGCGTTTTTGCTCGCGTCTCCTCCCCCTCCCACATCTTCTCTCTTACCCCCCCCCCCCTCTCCCCTCTCTCTCTTTCTCTCATCCTCATCTCTGCCTACCCTATTATCATATTACCCAATATCATATCAAAATTCCGTTGGAATCCCTCAGGTTTCCGTAAGGTCAAAGCTGATGGGATGCTGTTGTTTTTACAGTGAGGATCGTTCCGTATCATCGGATATATCATTGGTCTGTGGTTGATGGTCCCGTATCATTCACCTGCCGGTAGTTTGTCAATAGATACGTCAATAAATTGAATAGTTTCATTCCAAAAGGAATTAAATCCATAACTTCAGAGAAAAGGGTAGACATATTTGTTTACCAGAGTGTGTACAGGCTTCATGAAAATATATTATTTGACAGGGGCATTTTGTTATGGTTGCTCTAAATACAAAACACAAACAAAAATAAAGAAACAAACGGACAATGGGTATGATATCATTAAGTCAATTTTTATCAAAAGTAGATTAGATCCCTTTAGGAATTAAACTCTTAAAATAGATGTCTGTTGAGAGGTAGGAGGGAACTAACATTTAATAAAAAGAATCTTTGGGTTTAATCTCGTCGCACATGGACGTATGTGAATTTTAGGTTTAGTAAACCTCGGCGACACCAAAGTGGTGGCATGCGAACTAAAACTGAATTCTACTCATAGAATTAAATGGATTTTGTCAAGAGTGGAATTGCAAAAACATCAAGATACACAAAGAGGAGAAGGGAGAAGGGGTGGGTGGTAAGGGTGGGGGATGGGGGTAGGGGGGTTGGGCTGGGGTTCAATGAAGAGAATGATTTAGAAAGTATCTTTATTTTCTAGGATATATTGCCATCACATGAGTTGCCCATTCTTCGTACCATAAGAAGAAAAAAAAATAGGACTGACAGCGCTCCTTATCGCATTTTTCAAAATGTTAAAATCATAATAATAATAATAATAATAATAATAATAAAATATGTAGAAGCGCGAATACATCAAAGTGTCAAACGGAATTATTTAGATTTAGATTGTGAGGAGTGATCGGTAACACAAATGGTAGGAATATTCTGTAAACAAAAGTAATTTAATACCGATTCACTACTAACTTCAAAAGTGAATTCTTCAACTGACAATATTCGAACATTATTCGAAAGAAACTAAACCAGATACAGTATGAAAGGGCGTTTCAGTTTGGTGAATTGGTAAATACATGTACACCACGTTTATGTTATTTTTCATTTGTGTAACAGCTCTACAAAAATGTCAAAAGTTGTTTCTTATATTCAAGATTCTCGGGATACAATGGGATAAGTTATGGTCGCACATTGAAGAATTGTTCTCGTGGGAGGTTTAAGATTTCATGACTTTGTGAATATTATTTTTGTAGATCGATTGCTATCACAGTAAGCGCCCCTCTGGGATCCAAAAAGGTTTCTGTATATCCCAAAGAATGAGAAAAAGGGGAGAGTTGTATTCATATTTATTTTTTCCTTTGAAGTTATTCCGCCAAGTATATTTCATGTTTCATTCTCCTTCCGTTCAAGTCTCGATTGTGTATCAAACTTATGTCTGGTCCCTCGGTGACGATTGGAAATAATATGTTTAGGTTGTGATATATGTTAGTGAATGGCTAACTTGAAGGAATTGATAATAGACACGTATCGAATCGGGTGGAATGTGGAAATATTGTTTTTATTATATTCTTATTGGATTATTCGACACAGAAGTCCTTTCATAGCAGACAGGTAATGCTCAAATATTAGGCTTTTGACTCGTCGCACACAAGACAAAATTCTGACATCAAGCCGTATAAACAAGGCCCATATCAGTGCACAAAGTTAGTACATATCAATTCTAGTTGTAAACTTAAGAGGAAGAGGGCGCTATCACTCTACGCAAATCATACGCTGCCATAGACATTTTGTATTTTGCACAGTTTTTTCACTTTGTTTTCTTGATTATGGCGAGCAACTATCTTTTCAAAGAAATGATCAACTTGAATAAGTACGCTAAGAGTCTTTTTTTTTCAAAAATAGAAATAACTTACTGCAAAGGGGAAAAAAAGTCCTGTCACTTGTGTCAATTCGAAATCCTAATCAGATCAAATTCCTGTACAATATGGCCAATTTTGCTCTCAAAATAGCTCATACGCCACATAATTATCTTCCTGGATAACGCATAATTATATTACAGCTTAATGATCAAGCCGTTTTTAAAAGCTTCAATTCTCACTTTTCCAGAGATGGTAAATTCATTTCGATTGGTTAAGAAAAAGTCCTGTCACTTTGAACATTATCACATTAGAATCTTTACTCGATGGGTCGATATTTCCGCATATCACATGCATATCGCATGTGGACGGCGTCTTCGCAAGAGGTGACAAGATCACTACTTATATCAATAATCGTTTGGAACATCAATCTATGTGAAATAAAGATTCTGATTACAACTTCATCACAATAATGTTATAAGCTTGCCCAAATGTGTATTTCCTCCATCTGGTCTGGAGAATCTATTAACTAACAACATGATAAAAGTTCATTAATTTCTTTCATCTCCATGTACGAGTAGATTGCTGAACCGAACGGATAATACCATTCCAGCTGCAGGGAAGTCTTCTTAAGCGAGTTTTTGTGAGCTAATTTATTATTGCAGCCAGCTGTATAGATTTCTACGCTTGTCAGTCGTATTTCCAACGTCGCTTCGTTGCGTCTGGCCTCTTAGATAATGGACGCGCCTTGTTTAATTACGATATAATGCCGCACATTGGTATACGTTAACTTTACATTTTACATAGAGTAGAATTGATATGTTACAAGACCCCCCCCCAAAAAAAAAAACAACAAAAAAACAAAAACAAAACAAAACAAAACAAAAACAAAAACAAAAACAAAAACAAAAACAAAACAAAACAAAACAAAACAAAACAAACAAAAACAAAAACAACACGACTGTAATTGGGGGAGGCAAAGGAGGTGGATGAGCAGACATTAATTTTTTTCTCTCCAGATAATATAAGTAAAAACTAATTATTTGCTTTACGTCAGTCGCATTATCATTCTGCATATCTCTGCAAAGACAAGGCGCGGGAAAAATACAGTTTATGAGAGGGAATTTAATGCATAATCAAAATAATTGAATGAAGTCTGAAGTCAGATAAGGCAATGGAAATGTTATTGCTCTTAAGGAGAAAGGACTTTACTATTTATTATTTTTTATTCGGGGAGGGGCGGGGTGGGACAGGAGGTTACGCAACTCTGGCAATACACCTGATAGGATTGAATGACTTGCCCATCCCCCGCCCCCCCCAAAAAAAAAAACAGCCACAAAACGAGTAGTGTTTGTCTTCAAGTTCAACCGTATTCCAAAGGGGCCTTCTCCCCGAATGAAATTTATACCAGTTCGATTCCAAGTTCAAAAAATACACATGCTCGGGCCCCATGCCAGTATACGGGCTGCTTACTGAAGATCCCTGCTGGGTTTTGCACAAGAAAGACAAATTTTGGACATGTTTATGTTGGTTTTAATCCAGCTGTAGAAACTGACACGTGTCAGGTTAAGAATACAAAAGGGAAACTAAATAGGGGGTAGCGAGATAATATTTAGAGATACAGGAGGCGATGGGATGACTTGAAAGGAAACAGACGTCACTAAAAAAATAAAAATAAATAAATAATAATAATAAAAAAAAATATGCCCAGGCGCTAGGCATTAGGTCGAATACTGGTCAGTTTGATCAAAAGTGTTATACCAGATATCGAACCCACGACCTTTGCAACACCCAGTCAAATGAAAAGATCACGAAACTGTGACACTTCGATTTTTCTTTTCGATTTAAATTCACCAAAGGTTAAAACAATGGACCTAAATTCAGAACATAGTGCCAGATAACGAGAAAGATAGAGATAAAGAGAAACTTGAAAAAAAAAAAGAAGATGGAAGAGCAGAAAAAGGGAGAGAGAGAAATATGTAAGACATAGGCAAGCTTAGAAAACAAAGAAAAAAGATGAAGAAAAGAAAGTGAGAGAGGGAGACAGCATCCTGGCTTGCCCATCTCACTGGTCTTTGTTACGTCTTCGGAATAAACCTGTGTTTAGAGAGAGAGAGAGGAAAAGTCTTGGATAGAGGGAGAAAGAGAAAGAGAGAGAGAGAGAGAGAGAGAGAGAGAGAGAGAGAGAGAGAGAGAGAGAAAGCATCCTTTTCTTACGCCATCATTTCACCTCAGATGAACTCACAATGACCGCGTTCATCCCCTTAGGTTATTGGATTAACCAGAGTTTTTCTCGACACCTTTTTACATCTTCCATGTCCTCCTTCCGACCATTCATGAAAGGATACCGCCGACATTGAAGCTGATTAGAGATTGACATAATCCTCTAAGTCTTTACCAACAATCCGTGTCAGTTTACACTAGAATACATACAGACATTAATGTCGTCTTTAAATTCAACCGCCTTTCACGGACGGGGAAAAGTAAGAAACCTTTCACGGACTTGAGCAAACCGAATGTATGCCTCGGTTAATTTGCGTAAAGATATGGGGGCATTTCATCGAAGGGCTTGTCGGACGTTTTATCCGACAAACTGTTATAAGCTACTGAAATGCTTGCATCTGATTGGCTGAGAGCAAATTTGTCGGATAAAATTTCCGAAACTCCTTCGATGAAATGCCCCATGGTCACAACCGGTCTTACGTCGGTCGCTTGCCTCTCCGAGTCTGTGCTGCGTTGTGTTTCGCGTAATCCCTTGCGGTGGACGCAAGGAGTTGCAAGTTTTTCGAGCAGGAACATAGTGACCATACTTTCACGCAGGAACATAGTGACCGTACTAATAGTCCGGCATCCCAGAAGATTTATTCATGTGAAAAGCGCCGGAACAACTGACCCCATAGGGGGTTGGGATGGACCCTGGGCCTCACAAAAATGGATTGCTGCCGGGTCTGAGGTGTGGCCTTCCCGCCGAAATCACACATTTTGTGACGTCACTACCGGAAGTCACATTTGAGACAATGTACATGGAGGTGCACTTGACACCATCACACAAAACGTGTCCCCAACATATTTTTAGGGCTTCATTTTTTATTTTCTTTTTTTAGTTTGACTAACCGGTAGTATGCGATGCACCACAATGAGTTTTCCTGGCATTTTCGTCCCCGCGATCGATGATAGCGACGTTAACATCACAGAGCGACGTCGTCGACCTGCGACCAATTTGTCTGTTTTTTTACTCATTTTCGGTTTCAAATTTTGTAGTTTTGTTTAGGTTGTTTTTAAAGTACCCGATTGCTCTGAAACTTTGCGAACATCTTAAGCAAGTCTTTCGCTTTCTGGAACATATTTGGTTATATAAGGTACATGTATTTTTAGCCTATTTTGGGGCCATTTAAGTAACATGGTTTTTAGGAAAATCAGTCGAAAATGAGAGTTATTGAGGGTATCATTTCAGAGCCATTCATTATACACGTGTTGAATGGGGATTATATACTGAACTCCTTATAATATCACAAGCATACTCATTATCCCCTTTTCCCTACTATTTTCTCCTTATTATATGCCCCCACACCCACCCATCCACCCACCCACCCACACACACACACACACACACACACTCTTCTTCACTCTCTCTCCTTCTTACGTTGTCTCACTAAGTACTTAATTTTGCGATATAAGTCCTTCACGACTTCCAATCCTTCTCTTTGTCACAAATTTATCCGGTCCCCTTCCCCTTTCCCTCTCTTTATATTTGTTCTCTCTATCTCCACTCCTCTCTGTCTTTCTTCTCCTTCTCAATTTATGACCTCACTACCGGAAATACTATTTTTGACAATGTGGATTTCGGTACATCTGACATCATCACACGCGTTCCCTCCCTATTTTAGGTGTCATTTTTGACATTTTTGGTTTTTACAGATGTATTATCCAGTAGTTAAGAATAAACCACAATAAGTTTCTCCGGGATTTTCGTCCCCGAGATCGACGATCGGGACGATTACATCATGGAACGCCGTCGTCGACATGCTCAAATCTGCAGTCGGGAGATTTCTGGGTCATCTTTCATTATTTATTCAAATTATGTGCAATATTACCATCACAATATTTCACAATGTGCATATCTGTTATAATAACGGTTTATTTTTTTATATTTACAAAAATGGTGTTTAAATACATATATACATAAATCAGGTGTTTGATATCACTTAAAAATGACCATTGCTATTACCAAGTAATTAAGCTGCTGAAAATAGAATTAACTTCTCCAAAGAAAAGCGCCCCCATTGACAACGATATTCGATCACAGTGCACAGTCGATTCGCTGGAAGCCTGCCAGTGTGACGGTCTCCCAAGTCTATTGGGAATCACATGTCATCTGATGAAAACTGATCCCAGGTAAGAATTTGTGTAAAAACTCATGATGAAATACAAATGAATAAATTATCTAATTTATATGAAGATAATAAAAAAAAGCGGTTTATCTTTTATATAAATATGATAACAAATTGATGATTAGGCCTTCATTCGTTTATTTAGTGTTCGAATAATGCATTGGAAAAGTTTGATTAAGATGATATTATTCAGATATTAGAATCGGACTGTCCTGAAGTTTGGGTAAACTGAGATAATTATATCATACAATTTTTTTTTGGTTCTTCTCGTGTAGATTCCACTGATGAAAGGTAAAACCCATTGTAATGATTTTGAAATGAAAAGGCTTTTATTTCATGTTGGCCTGTAACCAATAAAGTTGTCAAAATGAAATAACTGGTACTCGATTATTATTTCATGATTATGTATTTTTAGACAGAAATGGAAAAATGACACCCCCCCCCCCCCCCCCCCCGCCGAGAAATAATACTCTATGCAGACTATGTATCAAAAGTTAAGAACCCGAGATTGGAGATGAAAGTAGGATGTTTGTTCAGCAAATCCAATGCCACTGCCTGGCATTTATATAGAAAGAGGAATCAGTGTTGTGACACTTAGAATATGAAAGCCTTTATTTATGTTAGACTGCTATAATTTTAAATATTGAATCCTTATGAAACCTTCACGTAAAACCCCCTATTCAATTCAACCATCAATAAATTTAATTAATAATATTAGCACCCCACAGGAAGGTTGATTATGTTGATATTTTATTGCAGAAATGTAATTGTATTGTGTTATGTAATATCATAAATTATTTCTGGTGTTACCTAATAATAAGATTTTGGAAGAATGTATGAACAACTGGACATCCTTGAAAATGAGGAGTCCATTACCACTCCCCCACCACTATCTTAGATTTATCTGCATTTGTTTTAAATCATTCTCTTTTTTTTAATGAAGGATCATGGCAAGTGACAAGTCTACTTGCATCATTTGCAAAGGGGCAGAAGGAAATCTGAAGGATTTTATAGCAAACACATGGGAGAGAGTAAAAGATGCTGCCAAGCGCCGAGCATTGCTTCAACATGACCAGTTCTCCAGTCAGTCCGATGAGATCAACGCCACGAGAAGTAGATGGCAGATTTTACCATTCAAGTTGCCTCAGTCGTTTCTGCGCCGTAAAAAGAAAGCGCCTTCATTCCATGGGTCGTCCGAACCGTCTTACAAAGCAACTCGGGCATCTTCTAGTTATCCGTCAAGCAATACCAGAGGAATCCTTAAAGAAGAATGCCTCTTTTGTGGACTCAAAAGGAAGAGAAAACTTCGCAAAACTGAGCCCCTTAGCCAGTGTATGACTATAGATGGAAGCAGAACTATTCTTCTTGCTGCAGAAGGAAAGGCGACACCAGGATCTTGCCTTAGGAGAGGACTTAGTTGCAAAGGAGGCCAAATACCACAATTCATGTGACGTGAATATATAAGAGCAGTGGAAGCAACCGATGATCAGGACACGACCATTAGGAAGAAGCACATTGAAGCCTTTGATATATTGTCTCAATTTATCAACCATGAGATAATCCTAAACCAAACTCCCATGTTGGCTTCAGACCTATTCAATTTATACAAGGAGCAATTCTTGTTACTTGGAGGGGAGAGAGAAGATATCGACAGATATACTATGCATACCCTGATAAAAAAGTAAAGGAGAAATTTCAAGATATCAATGTTGATAAACTAGCAAACAAATCTGGAAATGTCATCTTTCCTTCGTCATTGTCATCTGCAGAAGCGTTTTCTAGGTTGACAGGAAACAGTGAGAAAATTGAAGCAATTAGGAGTGCCGCAATGGTTTTGCGCACGCAGATTCTCGGAATGCCCCAGACCAAAACTCCTTCACCGACGTCTCTTCACACAATGAAGGAAAATGCTCCTTCGATTCCTGATCTCATTGTGTTTTTCTTCCGTACGTCTGTTGGTGGATTGCAGACAGGCATGGGATCAAGTCAAGAGGTGGTTGACAGAAAAGCAATGGCTTTGTCATCGATGCCATTTCAACTGCAGTCGAGGAAACGTCAAGCCATGGAAGCATCAAACCCTTGGATTGGGACTCGGAGCACTGACAGGGTCAAAGAACTTAGTGACCATCATGAATCGTTTGGGACATTGCATTGGCTACGAAGAGGTGAAGGGACTAGAGACGGAAATTGCCTACACATGCTCAAACTGTGATAGGAAACTCCAGCCGGTCTTCATTTGCTACATGACTTAGGAACAGGTAAGAATGATTTGGATGGTGAGCAAGATTACAAACTAATTACTAATCCTTCTATACTACTCTGACCTCTAATACTGTTATCTATTATCTTTAATTTTCATAATATATTATGAAAAAATTATATATCGTAATTACTCATTATTATACTAGTAACAATGAAATGAAAATGATTATAACAATTATATTACTAACAAAAAAATATCCTAGTGGTGAAAATACGAATATTTTATAGTTTTAAATATTTTATATAAAGGCCTTTTTGTCCTTTTTTCAATGTCGTTTCAGGATTAGCGTGGGATAACTACGACGTCAACACAGAAACCCTGGATGGCAAAGACACCCTGCACGCAACAGTGGGAATATGCTACCAAAACGAGCTGCCTTCAGAGCCGATTCCTGAACCATCAGATTCTAAGTCACCAGGGATAATATCTGGAAGGAAAAGGAAGAGCTTCGGAAGGGAGGAAAAGAAGATCCCACCATTCTACACGTCGCTACGATTGGCAAAATTCACCCTTGTCCCTCCACCACAACTACATCATGCACTGAGATTGTTGAAAAAGAGAAAGCAAAGATCCAGCAGGAGAAGATGGATTTCATATGGCTCCTCCAATCTCAACAAAGAAGATACCCCTCCATACATGGATTTTTCTCCCAATGCGTGACGATAGCCTCCCTACAACCAGGATTGCCTATATGGATCCCATTCTCTTACCCTCAACAAGAAACGATGTAGTACAAGAAACGATGATGCGTTCATCAAAGTCTCACAGGAGATCAATCAGGAATACACAGTGGTTACTTACGATCTAGCGGTAGCAATGAAAGCATACGTATCCAAAACCTTCAACACCAACTTTTGACAAGGTCATAGTCATGCTCGGTAACTTCCACCTAGAACTTGCGTATTTCGGAGCCCTTGGAACCTACTTAGCAGAGTAGGAATAGAATATCTTCTCACCGAGGCTGGGGTCCTAGCAGAGGGATCCCTTAAGCTTTATGAAAGGGAAGTTTTATAATAGGTGTACCAGGCTTCATCAAGTTCTAGCGGCTGTGATGGAACAATCGTTCTGACCAGATTCAAGAAACATTGAAGACCCAGACCGATCTCTTGTGAATGAAGTAGTTTCTGACAGTGACTGCAGCATTCAACACTTCCAAGTTCTTGCTGACAGATGCAAGTTAATGACCTCCAGGCAAAATACGAGACCTTCTTCCAGATGCTATTTCAGGAAAGTATGGAGGACAACAGCATACTGGGGCATTTATATCTTCTTCGTCAATAGAGTGTACCGAGAGCTTCAGCGCGCCGTACGGACAAATGATGTCGAGAGATATATCCAGATCTTGCCCAATGTGATCAACGTATTCTTTGCACTGAACAGACCCAACTACGCCAGATGGGGTCTCTTTTCTTACACAAGCTTCAGAATATTGACCCACAGGCACGTAAGGTTCTGGAAGCTGGAGCAATGTCGATACGTCGCACAAGAAGTCATACTCAGATGTGCAGTTGATTTGTCATTGGAACAAACCATAACAAGGATGCTGCATCTCCCCTTAAGGGTATCACAACGTTCACGAATTCACACAATGCCTTCAGAAGATGGGCCATCACGCTATCACAGCGTAGCAAGGCATAACAGAACTCGTGAACTAGTAGCTCTCCACCAAGCAGAAGAATCAATAATCAACTGACCAAACGAAGAATTGAGAGGGATAATGCTGATAAGCAAGCTCTGCCACAAACATGGCCAGCACTTGCAATCCGTTTGCAAAGGAGTCTCCCACCGAGCTCATTAATATCTCTTCTGGAAGAACCGCAAAGGATGTAACAAGTAAATTTCTGCTTTCAACACTTGAACGAGGAGAAAACCTACGACTCGCTTTTCGCGATGAATGTGCAGCTGATGCTTCACGGTTTCTGAAACCAGTAAGAAAGATCAAGATGTTGAACTTTGCAGCAGAAAACGCCAAGAGATCCAAGACCACAGTACGAAGAGTGAACGCAGCTGAAGGACTAGGGATGTCTTTGGGCGGATGTTAGCTGTTGCCGCTGAGTCAACTGATGTACTTGACCTACAGCACATTCTTAGCTTTCCACTCACAGAAGTGCCTCTGTCACTTGCCCATAGTGACGGGACTCCCTTAAAGACAGAGAAGGCAGCTTTGACCAGAAAACTTGAGTGCAAACAGGAAACATCTTGTTGGCCTCAAATACCCGTGATATCGCTAGTGTGATTGATGGTGGTATCATTATTCATGAAACAGTTCTCCTACATAGCAAGTCAAATACGGAATCATGGCCAGGGATCTTCTTCAAAGAGTTTGTTCTAGTCGCGGAAAGGAAAAACCTAGTCTAGACAAATACCAGTCGCCTTCTATCAAAGATCCAGAGCGAAGCCTACGTCAATCTACTTCTCAATCCTTCATCATAACTGGACCTGATCAGGCCCAGCGCCAGAGTGGCATCGAGTTACTGAAGAGCAGTTCATTCAAGGAAGAATTTGCAAAGTTTGTTATGACAGAATGGAAAAGCCAGTACGCAACAATAGTAGGGGAAGAACTCTGTATGTGTCCCACGGCGGATCTTGTATTAAACTCAAATCTGATGGAACAATCAACTTGAGATAGATCAGCCAGGTCCCTTCCAATGTAAACACGAAGAAGCGGACACTCTCATAGCGTTTCATGCAAGGGAAATTTCAGATGGCAACATCCTTGTCAGGTCAAGCGATACAGATGTCTTTATAATCCTGCTTGGGCTCTGTGGCAGATCACCAAGGATGAATATCATTATGGACTATGGTTCTGGCAATAACAGGAGATATGTTGATGTCTCACATGTAGCTGCAATTCAAGAAAGTGAACAACCCGGCTCAACCGAAGCACTTATTGGTCTCCATGCTCTGACAGGTTGCGACTTCACATCTTCCTTCTTCAGGAAGGGAAAGACAAAGCCTCTACAAAAGATGGAAACTAGTATCGACCATATGCAAGCTCTCCGATCACTGACAAGCGACCGAGGTTGATGTCCCAGCTATTACATCTTTCGTTTGCTCGTTATATGGATGTATAACAACTGACATAAACGAGGCTAGAAGCAAGGCTTTCAAACGGATCAGCAGCGGAGGTGGGAAAGGTCCTCTGGCAAAGTTGAAGAAAATAAACTGTTCTTCTCTCCCCCCATGCGCTAAGACACTTGGCAACCATATCAAAAGAGCCCACTATGTTGCAAGAATGTGGAAGAGGGCTGATCAGACAGAGCCAACAAATGGAGCCCATCCTGTGGATTATGGCTGGAAATCAACTAACAACTGCTTCGAACCTGAGTGGTACCCAGGAACGGCAGTCCCAGAGTCTCTTAGAGGTCCACCTACAACACATGCAGAAGACGATGACAGCGTCCGAGATGAGGAGGTGTCAGATGATGACTGGAGTGAGGAAAGTGATGACAGCGATCTTGGAATCAGCGATGAAGAAGACGTGTAATATCATATATACTCTCTGTGAAACATGTGATTATCAATGTTCGTCTCTAATCTTTGACACATTGGTCTTGAATATAAATTTCACAATTATTCACAAGAAATGACAAGTGTCAGCCTAAAGGATCAGTGTAAAATCAAAGCGTTTTCTTCTTAAATTCTGGAATCGTGTTGTGATATGGACAAGCTAAATAATAAGTTTTATACCTGTCTTATACCTTTACACTGTGAGTCGGAGAGGAGAATGTAACTTTTTATTTCTAACTTGGCACAAATTGGTTGTAACTCTTATTCAACAGTTAGCCTTAATGTGCTCAGCCGTTGCAGTCAACATGAAAATATGATCAAACAACAAAAGAGCATAATATTTACCCCATGGATTCAAGTATTATGTTATGTTAATCCCGCATCTTTAAAAACAAAAGGGAAAATAATTAAGAAAAAAAAAAAACATACCTAGTACTCCATACACAATATTTGAATTTGGGAAATAAAATTATAAGTGTTACGATGAAAAGCAAAAGCTAATCAAATTCTAAAAGACGAAACAACAAACGTTTAAACTTGCTCATCCACAACATTCTGTGGATTTCAGCTAAATGAAAATACAAGGATCCATGCTAATTACATGAAAAATTATCTCATTGAAAAGTGTAATTTGTGTCATGATTAGTGTAAGAGGAAGAATGACAGATGCGAGGGTAGAACATGACGGGAGTAAGAGATAACAGTTTGAGAAAAACATTTAATATAAAAAAAATGATAATTGAGATCCAGAAGTAGAGGAAGGGAGTGCACGAGGCGGAGGAGAAGATTAAGATAGAGAGAGGGTTGTGGTATCATATTACATAGAACAGGTACAGATTGGGTGTGTGTGTGTGTGTGTGTGCGTGTGTGTGAGGGTGTGTGGGTGGGTGTGGGTGCATATAACAAGGAGACAATAGTGGGGACAAGGGGATAAAGAGTATGTTTGTGACATTATAATGAGTTCAGTATTAATTCCCATACAACACGTGTATTATGAATGGCTCTGAAATATTACCCTCAATAACTCTCATTTTTGACTGATTTTCCTAAAAACCATGTTACTTAAATGGCCCCCAAAATAGGCTAAAAATACATGTAAATTACATAACCAAATATGTTCCAGAAAGCGAAAGACTTGCTTAAGATGTTCGCAAAGTTTCAGAGCAATCGGGTACTTTAAAAACAATCTAAACAAAACTTTAAAATTTGAAACCGAAAACGAGTAAAAAAACAGACAAATTGGTCGCAGGTCGACGACGTCGCTCTGTGATATTAAGGTCGCTATCATCGATCGCGGGGACGAAAATGCCAGGAAAACTCATTGTGGTGCATCGCATACTACCGGTTAGTCAAACTAAAAAAAGAAAATAAAAAATGAAGCCCTAAAAATATGTTGGGGACACGTTTTGTGTCATGGTGTCAAGTGCACCTCCCTGTACATTGTCTCAAATGTGACTTCCGGTAGTGACGTCACAAAATGTGTGATTTCGGCGGGAAGGCCACACCTCAGACCCGGCAGCAATCCATTTTTGTGAGGCCCAGGGTCCATCCCAACCCCCTATGGGGTCAGTTGTTCCGGCGCTTTTCACATGAATAAATCTTCTGGGATGCCGGACTATAATGTGCTACAGCCATGTCGAAGTAACGCAATGAATCGCAGAAGCTTGGAGCTAGTTTGCAAGCACAGATCAAATTTGACACTTAAAGGGGGAAGTTCACCCTGGAAATTTATTGGTCTTAAAAAATGAAGAAAAATAATAAAAAAATATTAGTGAAAGTTTGAAGAAAATCGACCAAAAAATAGCGAAGTTATGAATATTTAAAGTTTTGATTGTGTGACGTCACGTGCGAGCAGCTCTCCCATTGGTTGTGTATGTAAATTCCATAAATTTGTCTTTTTGTCATGGTTCTTGATAAAGGAATGGGTCAATTCAATATAGTCATGTATATAAACATATGTTTGATGGTACATCGACCGCACATGTGACATAATTAATTTATTTTGAAAAAAAATGACATTTTATGGAATTTACACTACACAACACATAGGAGATCTGCTCGCATGTGACGTCACAAAATCAAAATTTTGAATATTCATAACTTCATAATTTTTTGGTCGATTTTCTCCAAACCTTCACTCATATTTTTCTTTTATTTTTCTTCATTTTTTAAGACCAATAAAATTCCAGGGTGAACTTCCCCTTTAAGACAAATTACTGATAGGGTGGAGACTAGCCTCTAAAACCACTGTATATTCAATATAGAAGTGAATCTAGTCTCCTTCAAACTATTTACTTCTAACAAAAAAGAATAACATACAGGTTTGATGGCGGGAAGTCAGGAGGGGATAGGTTGCAATGTTATCAAGTACATGAATCCCTGTGCATGATTTTACAACGACGTTTGGAGTTATAGTGCTACCAGATGTGCTGCTAATTCTGAAGGAGTCCTGTTAACCTGAAGTCAACAACCCTGATACGAAGTTGAGACAAAGACAGAAAATATGAGACAAGGGTGAAATATATTCAATAATAATCAGCGTATAGGTATCAACGACAGGACAAGAAGAACCGAGAAAGTTTGGCCAACAAAAATCCAATAGCTTATCATGCTTATGGTGATATCTCACTTCGCGGAGACGTCTCTGTTACTCGGACACTCAGAGACGTTTTCTCTACATTTTTCCGTAGCGGAGACATCTCTGAAACGTCTCCGCAACAGATAAATATTCATAGATTCAAGTATGGTCGATTTTCCATGACTCATGAGCGTCGCTCAGATTCATAAAACGTTGCGGAGACTCAGGAGACGTCTCTGAGACGTCCTTGGGACGTCTCCGCGACAAGTTTCAAAACCGTCTCAAACCCGTTTCAAAGTAGTCCCAAATCCGTCTCAAATCCGTCTCATGTCAAGTGAGATACCAACATATTGAGGTATGCCTATGCGAGCCCTTCTCCAATTTGATCTGTACTACTACTAATCGTAGATTTGTTCCAAAATATCTAACCAGTGGACACATGATTTACACACCCATTTACGAAATAAATCTATTTTTGAATAACAAACAACCTTGAAGTATGCGGTAATAACAAGTACAAAACAAATCTCATCTGACAATTGTTCCACACAAACAAAATTACATATTTTATGAATAATACCAAATTATAAACATCACTCAGAATCATCATTTTAATAAATTTCTACTTCAAATAATAGCTTGATCTTGATAGATTGACAACCCTGTTTATGATATCTCAATCTTTCAATCTCTTATCCAACATTTTCCACCGGTTTTGCTCTGAATTTCGATCCTATACAAATACAAAACAATCTCCCTTTTTTCCTTCGAAGTTCCATTATGGAAATACCTCTTCAGCCATACATGATCTGGATAAAACGAAAACCTCACACAATGTCATCTAAGCAGTTTGCTTATTTTTCAAAAATGTGATCTGAGACGGGTCACAGAGGAACAATAAATATCGCAATCGGAGACGAAGATTGAGAAAAGAAAACCGTTCTTGCAAATATCCTAGGTCGCGAAAAATAGAAAGACATTGTTTATTTGCAAGTCTTTCATGTCCCCAAACAGAAAAACATGGTTTCGGATGTATTTGAACACCCTAAACAGAAAGCGATTCGCTTTCTTCTTCTTGATTTCAAGTTTTGATTCTATAGTTTGAAAAAATGTTTTGACGATCGTTTTGCTTTGTTACCTCAGGATGAAAGGGCGTAAAGAGAGAATACAAAATAAGGGCATTAGAGAATCAAAAGTAGAGACGAAGGAGTGTTTGATCTACAAAGGAAAAGAGAGAGAGAGAGAGAGAGAGAGAGAGATAAAGAGAGAGAGAGAGAGAGAGAGAGAGAGAGAGAGAGAGAGAGAGAGAGAGAGAGAGAGAGAGAGAGAGAGAGAGAGAGAGAGAGAGAAAGAGAGAGAGAGAGAAGGAAATCCGATGATATAAACCGTTGAAAGAGATTTGAAAGAGATGTTTCAGGAAAGTATAATAAAACGAACAGACAGAAAGTGAGAAGGAGACAGAGAGAGATATAGAGAAGGGGGTGGGGGGGGGATACATATAGACATGCTTTATTGATGCAAATTCATTCACACATCTCGGCCTACACGATTAGCTTGATGTCAAAATGATTATTAACATTTCCATGCAAATTAGATTATAATAGGGTCCCATGCATCACATTAAAAACAAAAACAACTAAAACCCAACGTTTTTACCGTGCACTGTACTTTCGCTTACGTACCCTTTTGCCTGTAAGCAGTTTTCATACGAAATAATAATACAGGTTGTACAAATAACTCCAAAAAGACATATCGGAGGGGTGAACGTGTTACACAAATACCTATGATTTTCGCCACAAACATAACATTAAGTATTTCGGAGAGAACTCAAATTACAAGACTTTCACCAGGGTCGCGTTTCACGAACCTGTACTGTCCGGCCGACATATGGGCTTGCCATAGCTCAGTCGGTAGAGCACCTGTCTAGAAATCAGGAGGTCTCGGATTCGAATTCCCATGGAATCCCATTTTCTTTGCTCATTTTTTCATGTCATATATTTCTGTTCAGTTAAACCGTTTGTTCAAATTTGTACTGACTGCTCTACCTACCCATTATGATAGACGACTGTCCTTTTTATCAATTCGGTCATCAGATTATGTTGATTAATTTTGACAGAAACAAAAGGCAATGCTTTACCAAAAATCACTTGGGACCCGAGAGCAAGCTGGATACAAACCGGAACAACCTCAGGCAATGTCTCCTTCACGCAACATCCATTGCCCCGTAACCCTGGGGGTGGTTTATAGAATTCCATCCTCCATACACAATAATAGCCACCTGGGACTACATGAAAGAGGAAATATCGATTTTATGAAAATACCCGGCCTTTCAACTTGTCTATCATCGTGTCCACGTCAACTACCAATGTCAATAACAGGTCAAAGGGTCAAAGCCACCTCATTATTGTGGAGTTTGATATTTCACCTTTTGTCCCAAATGACCTTTAATATACACTCCTTTCAAAACTTTGAAAAAAATATAGACTAATCCTATTTTCTGTAAACTGTTACTCCTATTAGAAGTTTGAATATGATGTGTGACCTATTTTCATACAGTTTGTTAGTTCAAATGTTCGTTGATTCGAAGTCTCGTTACTAACAATGTTCCGCAGTTCGCACAATGTTCGGTAGCCCGGAGTTTCGACTCTCCGAAAGTTTAAAAGACCAACGCTGTCAGTTCGACATTATCGAGAACTTAAAAAGAGTATCCAATGATCTATATGGGGCTCGAACCCATGACATTCGCGTTATTAGCACGACGCTCTGCCGACTGATCTAACAGACACAACGCTGTCAAGAATCCACCATTGAATGAGGAATGGCTAAATTTGGAGATTACGAAATTTGCAATTTTTGAAGCGAAACGTTAGAAAAAAAAGGGAGCGGGCGGAATGGGTCTCGAACCATGACATTCGCAGTAAGGGTCGTATTAGACACACGACGACTATGGCCGGAAAGCTGAGGCTTTAACAGACCAACGCTGTCAAATCCACATTACTTGAGGAATCGGTAGAAAATTTCGGGATTACGTTTAGCAATTTTTATAGCGAACGGCTTAAAAAATAATCAATGGCTATATGAGGAGCGTCGAACCGCGAATGACGTGTCCGCCGCGTTATTGAGGCTACGAGACGCTCTATTGCCAGTCTGACTAAACAAAGACTAACGCAATCAATCCACAAATTATTCTTAAGAGGAATGGATAATTTAAGTCACTTACCGTATTGTAACAATTTTAAGCCGAAAACGTTAAAAAAAAAGTAAAGCTAACCAGATGTAATGGGTATTCATATATTGGGGCTCAAAAGAACCATAGACATCGCATTACGATTATTAGCAGCAACAGGCTCTGCACGACTGAGATCTAAACCGCACACGCATAAAGTCAATCCACCATACAAATTGAAATGCCGTGAAATATGTTTTGTTACGTTTACATGCATTAGAAGTCGTAACTTAGTCAAAAGGTTATACTCAGGAATGTCTATATAGGGCTCGAAACCACTATGACATTCGCGTTATTAGCGACACCGCTGCAATCCGAGCTGAAGCTACAACAGAAGACCAAACTGCTGCAAATCCACTTATAGAGAGATGAGCATTTTAAGAGATTACGTTTTAGCGATATTTTTTAAGGTCGAACGTTAAAAAGTAGACCACTGTCTAATATTGGCTACGAACCGAATGAATATACGACGTATTAGCACGACCGCTACGATGGAGCAACCGACTGAAGCATACAGAAAACGCCGTGCATCATCTACATTATGAGAATGTAATATATTTCGGATTACGTTTAGCAATTAATTATGCGAACGTTAAAAAAGTAACCAAGGTCGTCTATATGGGGCTTCGCAACCACGACTGAACAGATCGAAAGTGTATTAGCACGAACAGCTCTGCTGACTGAGCTAACATGAGCCAACGCGTGTGAGTTCCACCGCATATAGGAGATCTATAATTGGAAGAGCTATCAACAAGTTTGTAATTTTGAAGCGACAGATACCTCTAAAAAGTAATCAATGTCTTATAGGGGCATACGAACCAATGACATTCGGCGTAGTATATATAGCCACGAACCGCTGACTCTGCCGACTGACCAAGCTAACAGAACCAAACACTGTGAGTTGTCCACGATAATTGTAGAAGAAATTGAGAATGAAAATTTAGGAATTACTGTTTGCAATAAACTTAGCGAAACGTTAAAAATAAGGTTAAACCAAAATCGTCTGTGTAGTGTCAAGATAGGGCGCGCTACAACCACATGAACATTCGCAGTTATATTAGCACAGGACGTCTGGACTGCCGAGAACTGAGCTTTACACAAGACCAAAACGCGGTCAATTCCACATTATTAGAATAGGTAAAAATTTAGATTACTGGGAAAGCACGACAACGGCTTGTCATTAATTACTGAGAACGATAAAAGTAAAAGAGTAATCCTCATGGATCTTTATATGGGTGCCGAACCGCTCGACATTCGCAGTTATTAGCACGACCTGCAATCTGCCGAGGCTGAGCTAACAGACCAACGCTGTCAATCCACATTATTGAGAATGGTAAATTTTGGGATTACGTTTGCAATTTTAAGCGAAACGTTAAAAGTAACAAGGTACATATGGGCTCGAACCCATGACATTCGCTTATTAGCACGACGCTCTGGCGACTGAGTAACAGACCACGCTGTCAATCCACATATTGAGAATGTAATTTTGGGATTACGTTTGCAATTTTTAAGCGAAACGTTAAAAAAGGTAACCAATGGCTATATGGCGGCTCGAACCACATGACATTCGCGTTATTAGCACGACGCTCTGCCGACTGAATCTAACAGACAACGCTGTAACAAATTCCACATTATATGAGAATGGTAAATTTGGGATTACGTTTGCAATTTTTAAGCGAAACGTTAAAAAAAGGTAACCAATGGTCTATATGGGGCATCGAACCATGACATTCGAGTATTACAGCACGACGCTCTGCCGACTGAGCTACACAAGACCAACGCGTGGCATTCCACAATTATTGAGAGTGATAATTTTGGATTCGTTGTGCAATTTTAGCGACACCTTAAAAAAGTAACAATGGTCTATATGGGCCCGAACCCATGACATTCGCGTTAATTAGCACGACGCTCTGCGATGAGCTAACAGACAACGCTGTTGATCCACATTATTGAGAATGGTAAATTTGGATTACGTTTTGCATTTTAAGCGAAACGTTAAAAAAGGTAACACATGTCTTAATGGGGCTCGAAACCCATGATTCGCGTTATTAGCACAACGCTCTGCCGACTGAGCTAACAGACCAACGCCGGCATTCCACATTATTGAGAATGCGTAATTTGGAGAATTACGTTGTCATTTAAGCGAAACGCTTAAAAAGGTAAACTCAATGGTTTATATGGGGCTCGGAACCCATGACATTCGCGTTATTAGCACGACGCATCTGCCGACTGAGCTAAACAGACCAACGTCGATGAGTTCCACACAATATGAAGAGCTAAATTTGAGATAACGTTCGATGTATTTTGAAGCGAACGCTTAAAAAAAGGTAATCAATGGTCTATATGGGGCTCGAACCCATGACATTTCACGCGATATACACGACGCTCTGCCGACTGAGCTAACAGACCAACGCTGTCAATTCCACATTATTGAGAATGGTAATTTTGGGATTACGTTATGAATTTTTAAGACGAAACGTTAAAAAAGTGAAGGAAACCATGGGTCTATATGGGGCTTCGAACCCATGACATTCGCGTTATTAGCACGACAGCTCTGCCGATCTGAGCTAAACAACAACGCCTGTCAATTCCAACATTATAGAGAATTAAATTTTAGGTTACATTTGATTTGAAGCAGAACCTTAAAATAAAAAACCAATGGTTCATATGGGCTACGCAACCCATGACATTCGCGTTATTAGCACGACGTCTCTCCGCTGAGCTAACAGACCAACGCTGTCATTCACATATATTGAGAATGGTAAGTTTGGGATTACAGTTTGCAATTTAGCGAAACGTTAAAATAAAAAGGTTAACCAATGTCTATATGGGAGCTCGAACCCAATGACATTCGCGTTATTAGCAGCACGCTCTGACCGACTTGAGCTAAACAGCCAACGCTTCATTAACCACCTTATTGAGAGAATGGTAAATTGGGATTACGTTTGCAATTTTAAGCGAAACGTTAAAAATGGTAAACAATTGGGATCTATATGGGGCTGAAACCCAGACATTCGCGGTTTATTAGCACGACGCTCTGTCGACTGAGCTAACCGACAAGAAACGTCTATGGCATTATCCACAGAATTCTAGAGTGGCTAATGAATTTGGATACGTTTGCATTTTAAGCAGGAAACTATTAAAGAAAAGTATAACCAATGGATCTATATGGGCATCAGAACATAGCATTCGCATATTAGCACAACGCATCTGTTCGACTGAGCGTAAACAGACCAACGCTTAGTCAATCCACATTATTGAGATGGTGTTGGAAAATTTTGGATTACGTTTGCATTTTTAAGCGAACGTTAACAAAAGGAATCCAATGGTTCTATATGGGGCTCGACCACATGACATTCGCGGTTATTAGCACGACGCTCTGCCGACTGAGCTAACAGACCAAACGCTAGTAAATCACAGCATATTTGAGAGATGGAAACATGTTTAGGGATTACTGTTGCTAATTTTTAAGCGAAACGTTAAAAAGAGGTAACCGTGGTCTTTATGGGAGCTCGACACCGGATGCACATTGGTTATTAGTACACGCAACGCTCTGGTGACCGAAACATAGACTAAAACAGACCGACGCTGTACATTTCCACTATGAGAATGGTAAATTTTGGGATTACGTTTTGCAATTTTATGCGAAACGTTAAAAAAAAGTAACAATGTGTGATGGCTCGAAACCCATGACATGTCGCGATGCGTATTAGCACGACGCTCTGCCGGACTGAGCTAACAGACCAACGCTCGTGAGTCCACATATTGAGAATGTAAAATTGATATACGAATTTTTAACGAAAACGACCTTAAAAAGTAAGAATCAATGGTCTATATGGGGCTCGAACCATGACATTCGCGTTGATTAGCACGACGCTCTGCCGACTGAGCTAACAGACCAACGACTGTGATCCACATTATTGGAGAATGCGTAAATTTTGGGATTACGTTTGCAATTTTTAAGGAAAACAGTTAATAAAATGGAACCAATAGTCTTATTGGGGCTCGAAACCATGACATTCGCGTTATTAGCACGACGCTCTGCCGACTGAGCTAACAGACCAACGCTGTCAATTCCACACATTATTGAGAATGGTAAATTTGGGATTAGGTTATGCAATGTATTTTAAGCGAAACGTTATTAAAGGTAACCAATGTCTATAATGAGGCTCGAACCCATGACATTCGCAATTATTAGCACACAGCCTCTGCCGACTGAGCTAACAGACCAACGCTGTCAATTCCACATTCAATGAGAATGGTAAATTTGGGATTAGTTTGCAATTTTTAAGCGAACGTATAAAAAGGTAACCAAGGTCTATATGGGGCTCGAACCCAATGACATTCGCGTTATTAGCACGACGCTCTGCCGACTGAGCTAACAGACCAACCTGTCAAACCACATTATGAGAATGGTAATTGGATTACGTTGCAATTTTTTAAGCGAAACGTTAAAAAGAAGTAACCAATGGTCTATATGGGCTCGAACCCATGACATTCGCGTTATTAGCACGACGCTCTGCCGACTGAGCTAACAGACCAACGCTGTCATGTTCCACATTATTGAATGGTAAATTTTGGGATACGTGTGCAATTTTTAGCGAAAACGTTAAAAAAAAAAAACAAATGGTCTATATGGGGCCGAACCCATTGACTTCGGTTATTAGCACGACGTCTGCGACCTGAGCTACAGACCCACGCTGTGATTCCACATTATTGAAATGAGTTTTGGGAATCACGTTTGCATTTAGCGAGAGTACGAACTAAAAGAGTAACAATGGTTCTATATGGGCTCGAACCCATGACATTCGCGTTATTAGCACGACGCTCTGCCGGACGAGCTAACAGACCAACGACTGTAGTTCCACATTATTGAGAATGGTAAATTTGGGATACGTTGCAATTTTTAAGCGAAACGTAAAAAAGTAAACCAATGTCTTTATGGGGCTCGAACCCATGACATTCGCAGTTATTAGCACGACGCTCTGCCGCTGAGCTAACAGACCAACGCGTCATTCCACTATTAGAGAATGGTTAATATTGGGATAGTCATCAATTTTAAGCGAAACGTTAAACAAAGGTAACCAATGTCTATATGGGGCTCGAACCATGACATTCGCGTATTAGCACGACGCTCTGCCGACTGAGCTAACAGACCAGCGTTGTGTCCACAATATTGAGGTTACAATTTTGGTATCACGTTTGATTTTAAAGCGAAACGCTTAAAAAAAGTAACAATGGTCTATATGGGCTCGAACCCATACATTCGCGTATTAGCACGACGCTCTGCCGACTGCAGCTAACAGACCAACGCTGTCAATTCACACTATTGAGATGGTAAATTTGGGATAACGTTGCAATTTTAAACGAAACGTTAAAAAAAGTGAACAATGTCAATGGGCATGACCCATGACATTCGCGGTATATTAGCACGACGCTCTGCACGCTAGCTAACAGAGCACAACGCTGTCGAATTCCACATATATGAGAACTTAAAATTTAGGTGCATTTGTATTTGAAGCGACACCTTAAAAAAAAGTAACCAATGTCATTATGGGCTCGAACCCATGACATTCGCAGATTATTAGCACGACGCTCTGCAGGCTGAGCTATACAGACCAACGCTGTCATTCCACATTATTGAGAATGGTAAATTTGGATTACGTTGCAATTTTTAAGACGAAACGTTAAAAAAGTAACCAATGTCTATATGGGCTCGAACCCATGACATTGCGTTATTAGCACGACGCTCTGCGACTGAGCTAACAGACCAACGCTGATCATCCACATTATTTGAGAATGGTAAATTTGGGATTACGTTGCAATTATTAAGCGAAACGTTAAAAAAGGTAACCAATAGGTCATATAGGGCTCGAACCCATTGACATTCGCGTTATTAGCACGACGCTCTCCGACTGAGCTAACAGACCAACGCTGTCATTTCCACATTATGAGAAGGTAAATTTGGGGATTACGTTTGCAATTTTAAGCGAAACGTATAAAAAAAACCAATTAGTCGTAGGATGGCTCAACCCACTGACT
Source organism: Paracentrotus lividus (assembly GCA_940671915.1). Taxonomy (NCBI): domain Eukaryota; kingdom Metazoa; phylum Echinodermata; class Echinoidea; order Camarodonta; family Echinidae; genus Paracentrotus; species Paracentrotus lividus. The sequence goes on along the minus strand of CALNVZ010000649.1, from coordinate 16,284,651 downwards.
TCGCTATTAGCACGACGCTCTGCCGACTGAGCTAACAGACCAACGCTGTCAATTCCACATTATTGAGAATGGTAAATTTTGGGATTACGTTTGCAATTTTTAAGAGAAACGTTAAAAAAGGTAACCAATGGTCTATATGGGGCTTGAACCCATGACATTCGCGTTATTAGCACGACGCTCTGCCGTCTGAGCTAAAAGACCAACGCTGTCAATTCCACATTATTGAGAACTTAAAATTTTAGGCTTACATTTGTATTTTGAAGCGACACCTTAAAAAAAAGTAACCAATGGTCCATATGGGGCTCGAACCCATGACATTCGCGTTATTAGCACGACGCTCTGCCGTCTGAGCTAACAGACCAACGCTGTCATTTCCACATTATTGAGAATGGTAAATTTGGGGATTACGTTTGCAATTTTTAAGCGAAACGTTAAAAAAGGTAACCAATGGTCTATATGGGG
>CALNVZ010000649.1:16266433-16284164 GCA_940671915.1 Paracentrotus lividus | reverse complement strand
CGGCCGAACCATACATTCGCGTTATTAAGCACGACGCTCTGCCGACTGACTAACAGACCAACGCTGTGATTCCACATTATGAGAAGGTAAATTTGGATACGTTTGCAATTTTAAGCGAAACGTTCAAAAAGAAACAAATGGTCTAATGGGGCTCGAACCATGACATTCGCGTTATTAGCACGACGCTCTGCCGACTGAGCTAACAGACAACGCCTGGCATCCACATTATGAGAATGGAAATTTGGGAACGTTTGCAATTTTAAGCGAAACGTTAAAAAGGTAACACAATGTCTAAGTGCCAACCCAATGACATGTCGCGTTATTAGCACGACGCTCTGCCGACTGAGCTAACAGACCAACGATGTCAATTCCACATTATGAGAATGGTAACTTTGGATAACGTTGCAATTAAGCGAAACGTCAAAAAGAACCAATGGTCTATATGGGCTCGAACCCATGAACATTGCGCGTATAAGCACTGACCACTCTCCGACTGAGCTTACAGACCCAACGCTTGAGCCACATTACTGGACAAGTAAATCGGATACGTTCAATTTTAAGCGAAACGTTAAAAAAAGTAACCAATGGTCTAATATGGGGCTCGAACCCATGACATCGCGTTATAGCACGACGCTCTGCCGACTGAGCTAACAGACCAACGCTGGCAATTCACACATTACGAGAATGGTAAATGGGATTACGTTATGCAATTTTTAAGCGAAACGTAAAAAAAGTAAGACCAATGGCTATATGGGCTCGAACCCATGACATTCGCGTTATTAGCACGACGCTCTGCCGACTGAGCCTAACAGACCAACGCTGTCAAGTTCCACATTATGAGAAGGAAATTTGGGAATCAGTTTAGCAATTTAAGCGAAACGTTAAAACATGTTAAAAAAGGGTAAAACAATGCATACCAATGGGCTAGACCCATGACATTACGCGTTATTAGCAACGATGCCTAGCCGTACTGAGCTTAACAGACAACGCTGTCTAGCATTGCAATATAATAGAACTGGTAAAATTTATAGGATAGCATTTGTATTTTTAAGCGAACGTTAAAGGTAAACAATGGTCATATGGGCTCGAACCCAATGACATTCGCGTTATTAGCGACGACGCTCTGCCGACTGAGCTAACAGACCAACGCATGTCAGCTTCACAATAGAGGAACTGTAAATTTGATCACGTTGGTGCAAGTTTAACGAAACGTTAAAAAAGGTAAACAAATGAGTATATATGGGCTCGAACAAGCATGACATTCGCGTATTATAGCACGACCCTGAACGACTGAGCTAACAGACCAACGCTTGTCAGTTCCAACATTATTGAGAATGGTAAATTTGGATCACGTTTGCATTTTTAAGCGAAACGTGAAAAAAGGTAAACATGGTCTATATGGGCCGAACCATGACATTCGCTTTATTAGCACGACGCTCTGACGACTGAGCTAACAGACCAACGCTGTCAGTTCCACATTATTGAGAATGGTAAATTTGGGATACGCTTGCAAGTTTAAGCGAAACGTTAAAAAAGGTAAACAATGGTCTATATGGCTCGAACCCATGACATTCGCGTATTAGCACGTACGCTCTGACGACTGGAGCTAACAGACAACGCTGTCAATTCCATCATTGATGGGTAATCTGGGATCACGTGCAGTTTTTGACGACGTTAAATAAAGTAAAGTTTTATGGGCTCGAACCCGACATTCGCGTTATTAGCCAGCACGCTCTGTGACTGACTAACAGACCAACGCTGTCATGTTCCACATTTTGATGTAATGTGTAAATTTTGGGATCCTGCAAGTTTTTGAAGCGAAACGTAAAAAAGGTAAACATGGTCTATTATGGCTCGAACCCATGACATTCGCGTATTAGCACGACGCATCTGCCGGACTGAGCTAACAGCCAACGCTGTCAGTCCACATATTGAGAATGGTAAATTGGGATTACGTTGCAATTTTTAACGAAACGTTTCAAAAAGTAACCAATGGTCTATATGGCTCGAACCATTGACAATTCGCGTTATTGAGCACGACGCTCTGCCAGACTGAGCTAACAGAACCAACGCTGGCAATTCACATTATTGAGAATGGTAAATTTGGGGATTACGTTGCAATTTTAAGCGAAACGTTAAAAAAGGTAACCAACTGGATCTAGTGGCTCGAACCCATGACATTCGCGTTTAATTTAGCACGACGCTCTCGCCGACTGAGCTAACAGACCAACGATGGTCAATTCCATCATGATTGAGAATGGTAAATTTGGGATTACGGTTGCAAATTTTAAGCGAAACGTTCAAAACGTAACCAATGTCGTAGATGGGCTCGAACCCATGACATTCGCGTTAATTAGCACAACACTATGCCGACTGACTAACAGGCCAACGCTGTGATTCCCATTAACTGACAATGGTAAATTTGGGATTACGTTTGCAATTTTTAAGCGAAACGTTAAAAAAAAAGGTAACCAAGGTCTATATGGGGCTCGAACCCATGACATTCGCGTTATATAGCACGACGCTCTGCCGAACTGAGCTAACAGACCAACCTGCAAATCCACATTATTGAAGAATGGTAATTTGGGATTACGTTCGTTTTTTAAGCGAAACGTTAAAAGAAAGGAACCAATGGTCTATATGGGCTCGAACCCATGACATTCGCGTATTAGCACGACGCCTGCCGACTGAGCTAACGACCAACGCTGTCAGTTCCACATTTATTCAGAATATGGTAGAAGTTTTGGAATTGACGTTAGCGAAATTTAAGCCGATTAACGTAAAGATAATGTTTAAAAAGGGTAAACAATGGTCTATATGGGGCTCGAACCCATGACATCGCGTTATAGCACGACTGCTCTGCCGACTGAGCTAACAGACCAACGCTGCAGCTATCGCAATATTAAAATCTGTGTAAATTTTAGGATACGCATTGTATTTTAAGCGAAACGTTAAAAGTAAACAATGGTCTATATGGCTCGAACCCATGACATTTCGCGTTATTAGCACGACGCTCTGCCGCACTGAGCTAACAGACCAACGCGGTCAGCTTCACATATTAAGGACTGTAAATTTTGGGTCAGTTTTGCAGTTTAAGCGAAACGTTAAAAAAGGTAAACAATGGTCTATATGGGGCTCGAACCAATGACATTCGGTTATACACGACGCTCTGACGACTGAGCTAACAGACCAATCGCTGTGCGTTCATCATTAGAGAAATGTAATTTTGGATCACGTTTGCAGTTTTTAACGAAACGTTAAAAAAAGGTAACAATGGTCTATATGGGCTCGAACCCATGACATTCGCGTTTTAGCACGACCTCTGACGACTGAGCTAACAGACCACGCTGTCAATTCCACATTATTGAGATGGAAATTTTGGATTCACGTTTGCAGTTATTTTAGCGAAACGTTAAAAGGTAAGAATCATGGTCTAATGGGCTCAACCCATGACATTTCGCGTTATTAGCACGACGCTCTGACGACTGACTAACAGACCAACGCTGTCAGTTCCACATTATTGAGAATTGAAATCTTGGGATCACGTTTGCAGTTTTTAAGCGATAAAACGTTAAAAAGGTAAACAATTGGTCTATAGGGGCTCGAACCCAATGAACATTCGCGATGTATTAAGGCACGAAGCTCTGAGCGACTAGCTAACAGACCAAACGCTGTCAGTTCCACATTATTGAGATGGTAAATTTTGGATTCACTTTTGCAAGTTTAAGCGAAACGTTAAAAAAGTAAAGTCAATGGCGATATGGGGCTCGAACCCATGACATTGCGGTTATTACACGACGCTCTGCCGATGACTAACGAGACCAACGCTGTCAGTTCACATTATGAGAATGGTAAATTTGGGATCTACGTTGCAGTTTTAAGCGAAACGTTAAAAAAGAGCTAACCAATGGTCTATATGGGGCTACGACCACAATGCTGTCGCGTTAATTGAGTCACGACGCTCCGACTGAGGCTAACAGACCAAGCGCTGTCAGTTTCCAACGATTGGAGAAGTAAATCTTTGGGTGATTAGAGGGTAGCTTTGCATTTTGAAGCGTACAACGATGAAAAAAAAACCAATAGCGTAGGTGGGCTCAACCCATGACTCGCTATTAGCACGACGCTCTGGCCGACTGGAGCTAACAGAGACCAAGCGCGGTCAATCGCAATTATTGAGAATGGTGGGGCTCGAACCCATGACATTCGCGTTATTAGCACGACGCTCTGCCGACTGAGCTAACAGACCAACGCTGTCAGTTCCACAATATTGAGAACTGTAAATTTTAGTATTACATTTGTATTTTGAAGCGACACCTTAAAAACAAGTGGATTAGTATATTACGCGATGCGGAATATATGTCCCCGCCAATAATATAAAATTCCCATTATATCGCATCAGAAAGATAAAAACGAAAAGTCAGTTCTCTGTATTCCTGTACAATTATACAACCAAAATATGTAAAAGCTACAGAAAATGTTCCAAATAATATAAAAAAAAAAGAATGCTCACCTAGTGCTATATCATAAAGCAAACAAAATCGAAATCGGATGAAAAATGGCGAAGGAGTAGCATTTTGTAACCAATGTACCATATATAAGCACGGTCAATAAATCCAGGGTCAAAGGTCAAAGGTCAAAATTCTGTGAAGAAGTTTTTGAAATCCATCACTAGTGCTATTCATATAAAAGCTAACAAACAATCGAAATCGGATGAAAAATGGCGAAGGAGTAGACATTTGTAGCCAATGTAACAATATAGGTCAAAATCAGGGTCAAAGGTCAAAGGTCAAATTCTGTGAAGAAGTTTTGAGCCATCACCTAGTGCTATCGATATAAAGCTAACAAAATTGAAATATGGGATAGAAATAAGCGACAGGAGTAAGCATTTTGTAACCAATGTACAATATAGGTCAAAAAATCAAGGTCAAAGGTCATAGGGGTCAAAAGTCAAAATTCCGTGAGGAAGTTTTTGTAGTCCTCACCTAGTGCTATATCATAAAGCAAACAAAATCGAAATCGGATGAAAAATGGCGAAGGAGTAGCTTTTTGTAACCAATGTACAATATAGGTCAAAAATCAAGGTACAAAGGTCAAAGGGGTAGTCAATAGTCAAAATTCCGTGAGGAAGTTCTTGTAGTTCCATCACCTCTAGTGCTATATCATAAGCAAACAAAATTGAAATCGGTATGAAAAATAGTGAAGGAGTACATTTTGTAACCAAGTGTACAATATAGGTCAAAAATCAAGGTCAAGAGGGTCATAGTTCAAAATTCCGTGAGGAGTTTTGTAGTCCTCACCTAGTGCTATATTCATGATAAAGCAAACAAAATCGAAATCGGATGAAAAATGGCGAAGGAGTAGCATTTTGTAACCAATGTACAATATAGGTCAAAAATCAGGGTTCAAAGGTCAAAGGTCAAAATTCTGTGAAGAAGTTTTGAAGCCATCACCTAGTGCTATCATATATAAAGCCAACGGAATCGAAATCGGATGAAAAATGGTGAGGGCCAGTAGCAAATTGAAGATTTTGATCACATACGGACGCACGACGGACGGACGGATGGATGGACGGACACACACACACACACACACACACACACACACAACACACACACATACACACATACACACGTACGGAGCCCGTTTCATAGTCCCTGCTCGAACTCGTTCAGCGGGGACAAAAAGTAATCAATGGTCTATATGGGGCTCGAAACCATGACATTTCGCGTTATTAGCACGACACCTCTGCCGATCTGACTAACAGACCAACGCTGTCATAACCACATTGAAACTTTGAATTTTGGATTTACATTAGGATTTTTAGGTGACCCCCCCCCCCCCAACAAAAAAAAAGTAGCCAAAGTGGTCTATTGGGGCTCGAACCCATGACATTCGCGTTATTATTAGCACGACGCTCTGCCGACTGAGCTAACCCTCGACAATAGTAAATACATGTACATAAATCCTCGTGTTTTGTTGTTGTAAATATCTTAGTTTGCTTATCATCTGTACCTATTATAAAAACTGAATTTGTTTTGAGCTTCTGACAAGCTACATTGTGTTTATATGAATCGCTTCATTTTATTCTGCACTTTTTGATTAAATATCTTTATTTTGTTTATTTTTCAATCCTTCCGATCATTTGTAAATATTGTAATTTGTTTTTGATTATATAATAAATACATAAATATATTTTTTAAAAAGACGAAATTTTATATTTTTAGATGACCCCCCCCCCCCCGAAACACAAGTTAACCAATGGTTTATATGGCATGTATGGGACTCTAATCCATGACATGCACCATCACCACAGAGAACTCAATTTTTGCTTTTGGATTACATTTTTATTTTAAGGCGAAACACCGATATTTCATGCTGAATTTCCATATGAACTTTAGGCGAACCACAAAAGAAGTATAAACATGATAAAGGAATATGTCACATCTTCATGACCATCTTGGCCTATTTATGTCAAGTGGGGAGCTTACTCCTCTTATCCAGAGACGAAACTACGCAAGCAGACTGGTATCAAAACATGCATTAGAGTCCAGTCAAACACAATTAACATCACAATGATGCTCCGAGATCTGGTATGTTTCTTCAAGAAGCTCCTTAGTTTCTTGGAAGATCATCCGACTCATCCTCATACATGTCACTGCTCTCCATATCTCTCCTCTCTCGTCCAAATTACTGTCCATCTTTCTCTGCCTCCATCTCTTGATCTGCGTCTCCGCTACAATTTTTTTCCCGCATCTTATGGTGGTATGTCGCTTGCCATGAGACGATACGATTTTGAGACTATGATTTGAGAGGGGTTCAAGACGGGTTTGGGACCAGTCGTAGAGATGTCTGTGCGACGTCTCATGAGTCGCTAGAAAAACGAAGATGTTTATATCTAGTAGAACTTTTTCCGTAGTCGAGACGGCTCTAAAACGTCTCGCAGTCTCGAAGACGACGTCGCGACGTGAAATATGGCTACCTCATGTCTAATTTCACAACTCTGTCTCTTTTCTCCCTAACGTTGTCTATACCCTTTGTTCCCCGAATAAAAAAAAAAATCATGCATGAGTCAGTTATGTCGAGGTCCCTAGAAGTGCTTGTGGATACAATCGCGGCCATCTTGCTACTCCGTGCACGATTACTAGCACCATTGATCACGGTTAATCGGAAAACATCTTTTGAGTCATAACCACATGCAAGCCAAAATATGTCGAGGTCTCTACAAGTGCATGTCCCTATATCAAGCGCGGTCATCTTGCTACTCCACACATGATCTCTCTCTCTCTCTCTCTCTCTCTCTCTCTCTCTCTCTCTCTCTCTCTCACTCTCTCTCTCTCTCATTATATAAACCATCAATCATGGTTAATCGGGATACATCTTATTTTGAGTCACGACTACATGTATACATGAGCCAGCAATATGCCAAATTATCTACAAGTGCATTTATCAATCGCGGCCATCTTACTACTCCGCCGGGTGGTTCCCACTCATAGCATAATCGATTATGGTTAATCGAAAGACATCTTATTTCTTTTGAGTCAGGTCCATAACTTAAGTTATGACCACATACATCTATGCCAGGAACATGCCAAGGTTCTACACCCGAATGTTCATTATCATACGCAGACATCTTGGTACTCCACACACGTTCTCAGTCATCATTAAAATTTAATCTGTTTTAATCATGCATCTTATTTCCTTCTGAGTCATTACCACATTATGCTCGAGCCAAAAAAAATGCCTTACAAGAAGATCTCCGCAATAATGTCCAAGCCCTTTTAAATATTTCTAAGTAGGATTTTTAAGTAAACTATTCATAGATTTTGCATTGCGCTTTAAGCTACAGTCACACAGACATTTACTTTGAGTTACATCCGTCGTTGTGTCCAAAAATTCTTTTTTTTTTTCCTGGGGATATCCACGGATGCCTTGCCGTTAAAGGCAGCAGTGGAAATAGTGATAATTTCGTTTATCCAATTAAACAAACAAATACATAAGAAATGATAGAATAGAAGATGAAATAAGGATAAAACAACGAAAACGTAACTAAACGTAAGTGTCTGTGTGACTGTAGCATTACATTAAGAATTTACAATCATCGGCGAAAAAGTGGTATTTTCAACAAAAAAAAAGAAAAAGAAATGAAAAAAGAAATAAAAAATTAACCAATGGTCTATATGGGGCTCGAACCCATGACATTCGCGTTATTAGCACGACGCTCTGCCGACTGAGCTAACAGACCAGCGCTGGCACAAATGAAACTTTTATAGTCAGTGTTCATAAAATAATTGCGTAATGACGGGTACAAGGTGCATTCTTCCAGTTGAATTAATCCGAGCGAATTCAACTGCAATATGGAATAGGGTTATTTTGCTATGAACATGCTGAAGATACTTTTATTATCTTTTAATCATTTTATTATTCTTTATATTGATCATTTAATTTTGAGGAACAGAATATATTTCATTTTTGCTAATATTCATTCCAACTTATCGGCATGATTGGCGATATCAAATCATAAACATTCGAGATATAAATTTATTAAATATTCCGAGAGAAGATAAGTATTGTCATGAGTAGAGAATTCCAAAGTGAAGAGTTGATCATGATAAATTTCCGTATGCATGTTCTGTATACAGTGATAAACAGTATTATAAAGCACATAAGTATTTCATTTTTTATTTTTTTTTGTCTTCAAAAAAATTTCCTTTCCACAAATCGCTCGAAAAATAAACAACATGAATCCGTCTGTCACAACACAACACTCTTTCCACGGGTGGTATTCTGTCTCAAGCCCCTAGATTTGACAGTTCGGACAAGAATTATCTTCCTATACTTCATAAATTAAGGGCAATTACCCTCCAGCTCAAAACAACCGAGCATTTGTATACACCATTTCTCACACGCTTAATCATAAATATGTCATCTTTCTTTTTCTTTTTTTGACATTTTAGCGATAGTGCAACTGTTACAACGGGGGCCTTCTTGCAGAGGCGTCGGAAGGCTCTGAGGAGACAAAGGATTGGAGGGGCAAGCTATTGTTAACACACACGCAATAGCTTGCCCTTCCAATCTTTTGTCTCACAGAGATTTCCGACGTCTCTCCCTTCATGCAAAATCCAGATTGAGAGGGGCGAATGATCAAAAAACATTCTCACTTTTTATCTTACAATGATGATCTCTAAATTAACATTAGAGAGAGTGTGTATATGTGTGTATGTGAGAGAAAACAACGAGATAGAGAGAGAGAGAGAGAGAGAGAGAGAGAGAGAGAGAGAGAGAGAGGAAAGAGAGATAACGAGAGGTTGGGGGGGGGGGGGGCTCCCCATGTCCTGTAACTGACGCTCATTTTCTGAAGATAATACTAGTACAACATCGCGACTCGAGACATGGAAAGGGAAGAATAATATACGATTTTTCTGATTTACTAGCGGTGTTTTATCAGAGGAAAGCAATCACTCTCATGCAAGAATTCCGATTGATATAGTGCTTTCGAAAGATGAGCAGATTTATTAGTTTATTGTATACAAGTTCTGAACGCCGGGTAGAATTAAGGAACTATCTCGGCACCTGCCACTGGAGAATACTAGTTCATCTCGTAGTGTTTGTTTTTGGAAAAGATTTTATATTAAAAATGGATTTATGGATACACTATGTCTTAACCATGCTTCCATCACTGTTTGTAACGAGATCTTGCAGAAAAATGATCTAAATCTGTTTATGAGATAGGGAAGGGGGTGGGGGGGGGGGGTCATCAATATAATTTTTCAGCCATTTTGTTTTCCCTCTCTACTTTCCTTCGTTTCAAATCACCTCAATGTTGTTTTTCTGAAGAAAAAAAAATCAATAAAGGTTTTAAAAATGATAAAAAAAGGATTGATTTGTTTACAACGAGGTAAAGTCATTTTTAGAACTACATTCATTTTTTTTCTTGTTGCTTGTTTTGTTCCAGAAGATTAGATAGTTATACAGACAGATTCATCGAAAATGTACTAGAACAGTTGACTATCTTGAGTTGTCACACTCTTATCTCGTTGACTCACATTATTTTGAATAATAACGCAATATTCCGGGATACAAAACAAAACAAACAGAACTTCCAACATCACTTGTCTCTTCCGTCTCCGTTCCACTTCGCATCCTTCCCAATTCTGAGATAAATATTCATTTTTATCATATCATATTTGTTGGCACACCTTTTCAGAAAAGACAAAGCAGTAATGAAAGCGTAATATCATAGGGCTATTGTGGTTATCTTAATAACGGAAGTAGGCGGATAATTGGTATCGCGATTAGCTTCCAGGTCAGCGGGTCACGCTTGTCATACTTATTATCATGAACATGTTTTATGAGTGGAAGGATGCCTTTCTTATCATACGATGGACGGATATTACTCAGGTAGATGGAGGTAATTATTCATTTTTTGCTGCCATTTCTATCAACAAACTTCACATTTCTTCCTCTTTTTGAAAGAAATGTGAAGATGAAGAATACAAACACTAAATACATAAATCAAAGGTAGTTACCATACATTGCACCATTTTCTAGGCTCTTTGAGAGCTTTTGACGTATATTGTCGTTAGTTCAACGGGGGTGGATGAAGGCCATGCCACTTTGAAACATCAACCAACATTTACCGCACCCGACACAGGTGTAGTAAGAGAGCACTTGTAATAATTATTTGCAAAATTGCAAAGAGAGCTAAATTTGGAGTTTAATTTTTTAAGGCTCTGGAAGCTTTGATAAATTACTATAATTCAAATTGTTGCTTCTTCATATTGACCTTGAGTGAGAAGCTAATACTCATCATATCAAAATGAGAGACAAGTCGCCAGAAAGGAGTCAAACATATTGGCAATTAATCTTTTTTTTTTAATTACTTTCAATTTTTCTTTTTTACTCATTTTTTTTTTACTGAGCACATATGAAACATTGAAGATTCAGAAAAAAAGAAAAACATTTCCCCAGAAAGAGACATTTTTAAATTATCTTGATGATTTCTTTGACCCTTTCTAAGTTTGCTCTGCGACTTGTCTCTCATTTTGATGTGATGCATCACTATAAACCACAAGGCTATGAGCATCACTCGTGAAGAAGCAACCACTTGAAATTATTGATCAAATCTTTCATTCTTTGTATATCTGGAACGGCGGAGTTTTAAAATTTATTATCATTATTGTTTTGGAGAGGGGTTAGGACGATAAATTTGTTATATTTCAAATTCTGCAGGGGTAGGAAAAGGAACTGAACAGTGTTAGCTGTTCAGGAGGTGAGGTGATAGTATTGGGGTGTTTGATTATTATACTGCCTAGCCCAGAAAATTGGATCCTTGATCAAATCATGCCGATCTAGGATTTCTCTATACAAGTGATGATTTGCTTTTTAATCATCACAGTGATTAGAGTTTCCTCTTGTTGGGGATTAACATGAAAATTTTAAAGGATGTGTAGCTTAGGAAATCCGATGTTTTTTGTGTATCTAACTCTCAATTTGCAAGTTATTTTACATTTACAGGTGTCTCGTCAGGAGTGTGGATTTATCTCTAAGATTTGGAAGGGGCTCAAAAATCAGTTTAGAAATACAAAAGGTTAAGATTGGCTTTGAAAGATCCCATCTTTCTCTCAGATTTAGGGGGGGGGGGGGTCGGCGATGAACTGCCCCCGTTACATGGAGATCAACGCCCATGTACTACATGTACTTATTACAAACACTATTAATTATCAGTTTAACATTTATCATAGACTTGTCAAACGTGTATGTACCTTTAAAGTCAAAGAAGCTTGTCTTTGAGTAAGGTTTCAAAATTTCCCGATTTTCAAAATTTCTTAATTTTTCTTCTTTTTTTTTTTTGGGGGGGGGGGGTGTGGGGCTGGGGTGATGAAGGGAGCTACAACAACGCAAACGTGTGAAAGCAGATAAGTTGCGTGCGTTTTCATTCGTCTTGCAAATAATATAACAATAACGATAGTCCTTAAATAGCAAATGAAGGTATATATTAAACATGATGCATTTTAACGACTGTGAAAAGTCGCCCCAAAAGCACGTCTTTCACATTAATGTTACAAGCTGGAGGTGTTGAAACGACCTACACTCAAATGCTAACTACATACGATATAAAAGGAATGTGTTTCAACATAGATAAGACTAACCTCGACTAATTTTGATTGACAAAGAATAAACGTGTCAGATTTCCCTACTTATTTTGAACTCTTTCAGGATTTCGCCTTCATCCCGACCTGTAATGTAATTTCATGTTGTAAGATTTTAGGCAATGAAAGATCAGCAAATATTCTATTTTAAGAAGCAAATATACTTGTCAAACAGATTTTGATACAAACTAAACGTGCAAGTATTTTATTAGTTCGTTGTGTCTGAACGTAACAATACTTGCCTCATATTGTTATGCACTGTTACTGTTAGAACGCGGTTTAAAAATTTCGCTGTTTAAAAAAAAATGTTGGTTTAAAAGTTGAACATTCTTGTTTAACATTTAAACATTGTTGTTTAAAGCCGGCAAAAGCGAGGTTTGTAGCCTTAAACAAGACCTGTTTAGAGACATAATACACTATATTAAACATGTTTTGTTTAACAGGCCGAGGCAAATGTCACGTGATAGTCATGAGCTAATGGCATCACTCGTTACATGCAAGGTAAATCATGGCGAAGGACTTATGCCTCACAAATTAAATAAGTGTATGTACAGATGTGTTGGCTCAGTGGATAGAGCGTCTTCCTATAATCGAAAGGCCGTGAGTTCGATACCCGGCCGCGTTAACCAAAAATTGGAGCTTTTTTATCTTTGGAGAGAAGCGTTAAACAATACTGTTGATATTTTAAACAACCATTAAACAAAAGGTTGTTTAAACTTTTAAACAACAAGAGTGTTAAATTTTTAAACAACTACAGGTTGTTTAAGTTTTAAACAACGCTGTGCGATTCACCGGTTAACACGCAGTTGCTTAAGATTTTAAACAACTTGTTCAACGTTTCTAACAGCGTGATATGAGCGCCGTCATTTGCCCATACATGCATGTCGTGATCTCTCGACAATGTTTTTATTTTAAGAATGTGAGGAACCCATTATCATAAAATAATGTCTAGTATAAGTGAACTGTGACATTTTATGCATTGTCCCCAATAATCATTAGCACCAGTGTTATATATTATCGTTATCTGCAATATGTCTCCTATGATCTTTCGAAAGCTCATGGGAAAAATAAAGTAATATCACACTGTGAAGTCCAAAGGGATATAGAGTACCAAATTCACGCACATGACGCAAGATGTTATGGTCAAAATTCTTGAGCCTAAAAAGAAAAAAAACACAAGGGCCAAAGATATCATTTTTTTCTCTCTTAGAATTCGTTTCGTGTTTTTATTTTTTCTTCGTTAGTCGGTATTTGAACTCGTATAGCCTTTATCCAGGTAGTAATTGCATATACAATGTCATGAAAAGCTTGGGGCATTTAGCTGCCATAATAGGTTATTGCTCCAATCCTTCAATATTTGTATTCAATCATATGAATAAATACTCCAGAGAATATTGATTTACGGAAACCAAATATGAATGGGTTTTCTCAATTGCCGTCATTATTTTCATTTTCTCGGAGGACAACATTTCAACAACCTTCGATCAGGGAATACGATGATGTAGCCTTCCGGAGCAAGACATGACTCTAATTTGGCAATAATTTTAGAAAATATCGAGCATTTTAGTGAAGCCTAGCCTAGTTTCCTACTGGTTCCTAAGCAAAATTTTATGATTTGAACCCTGATTTTTAAACTATTTCGGAACCTGTAATTTCACGTTTGGATTTTCTATTTCTTCCTTTTGGTCGACTTGTGTAGGTCACACATTTAATTGTTTCTTTTATTCTGGCACACTTTTGGGATTTAGGGCCCGACCCGGCTGTCCCACCTACTCGTATATTGCATTTAAAAATGCGACATTAATTTCAGTAGTTTTTAGCGGATAAGCTCAGAGATGTCTGTCACGAATCCTGAAATACTGATCCAAACGCCTCTTAAAAAATAAACTCATGGAGGGCCTAATTGTTTGTTTGTATGTTTTTTGTTTGTTGTTGTTGTCGTTTGTAGCACGGTATGATAACCAAGTCCTTAGGATATGACTTACGCCTAAAGTCTCCTTGGCTCTCAACAAACGAGCTTTGAATTTTCTTTGTTACTATAATTTATGCGTACCTTTTTTAAACAAAGGTTGTTCTTGAAATCCCAAAAGCTTGCTCGATATTTCCCTGACATACCAACAAATAAAAATGCAAACTTGATTCTAAATATATATTTAAAAAAAAAGGAAAAACAAATGAAAGTCCGTTATTAAAGAAAAATGCAATTTCACCAGTCTTTACAGTCTTTACTTTTTAGGATGATTTGCGTATGAATTGCGGATTGCTTGTTTTGTTTTTGTTTTTTGTTGCGGATGAACGAAATTTGTATACGCAACTCGTGCGCAATTAATCCTCCCGCCAGTGGGACCGGGCCTTAAGACATAAAAGTCGACGTACGATACAATACAAAATTTTAGCTTTAAGTTTGTAGGTTACCCGAGGTCGACCATTGACGAAACCGTCGTCATTGGTGTCTTCTTTCATGTCCATCGTCGCCTTCATAGTCCAGTTCATATTATGTCAGTCAACACATCGGTGTGTGAGTTCGACTCCTTTGACTAATACGTTATTCTGAGCCCCTACTCACATCGATGAAATCCTTCAACTTGATAATCTAGTAAGATTCGATAGAAGCAAGCCATAATTGATCTGGCTATAGACGATGCTTGAAGCTCATACTCATAATTCAACATGTTCAACGACTTGGAATAGGTTTGATCGCATAATATCAATGAGCATTATTCTGAAAGATTTGATCGAAACAAGCATGTAAAGAGCTGGAATAATAATTGACCCGTCTATATACCGAACAGTTCATTTTTTTGTGGTCTATTTAAGTCGAAAAAGTAAACTGATGTTATGCATATTGTTTCAAAGATACTCTTATTCAGGAACAGGTAGGCGTGAATAAAATTGATTAAGGATATGATCGAGTCTCGAAATAATAATGGATGTTACTCAATATTATTTGTCCAAGTGCATATTTTCCAATAAATCTAAGAAATTATATGAAAACGATAACAGATTTGCGTGCACAAACGCAAACCATTTGTCTAATTAAGGCCCATGAAATATATATGGATATCTATAAGGTTATAAATCATGTTGCAATTCATCTCTCAGTCTTTTGATGTTATTGTGATTTCTTTGAATTGTGTGAAAACATGCAACGACATGGGAAGAATAGGGATGGGGATAGGGTAGACGAAGAGCTCTAGATATAGATAATTTTGACAATAAGGTGTGAACGATGACATAAAAACAAAACAAAACAAACAAACAAACAAACAAGTAAACAAATTAACACCCGAAGGCAAGTCCTGAATTCTGATTGGTGGAAAGTTGAATCGCCTTAGTGTACAATTTGTGTACGCGGCATTTTAATCAAAACTGTCCGCGAAGTGTGTTCAACGCATTATCATGTATGCATGTGTAGAAACAAAACGTGACGAAAGAAACATTGATCTTTAAACCATGTTCACCATTTGGAATACAGGTGACTATTTTTGCAACAACAAAATTCCTTAATCCTACTACCAAACTAGCACAGATGTGTCCAAGTTTCTACGGGATTAAAGCTCCATGTGAACGGGGTGGATGGAGTAGACGATCGATGATAGATTCCAATCCCCAAACCCTGTTCGAGTTCGTGTTAAGCCTTCAGGCTGAACAATAAACATGTTACATCAGTGATTATGACAAAAAGTGACGGAATTTCGAAAGAAAAGTTATGAAAATAATAACAGAAGCGAGGGGTCGGCGTTGACCTTATTATTATTATGTACTACCCCGAAGCAATAAGAAGGTTTGCTGAACTAACACGGGGGGTTTGGGGAATTCTAACACAACTACATCTATGGATGTAGTAGTGACAGAGGCCTGCATGTACGTGAGTCCTTCTTGTGATATACATAATACAAACACGGAGGAAAAACACTGGCATCAAGTTCACCGTTCATAGGAAGTCCTCTCTGCATACTTATTTTATGAATAATCATTTTATTTTATCATTGAAGTCGAAACAAAGTTCCCTAAAACCTCTTTTGCTGGACTAGCTGGATTTGCCTTCTTTGCCTTTCATTATAACCTCGTTTTACCATGGTGATATAAAGTTTTAGCATGGTTTTACATGTCATTGTTCCAAGGTTTCGGGTATGCAGTGATCACAACAGGTCGTATAGGCTACGTGCAACGTACGTGCAACGCAGCTCGGTTGAAGGTAGCCGTTGTGGGCCAATTTCTGCTATTCCTATGTTTCTGTAAGAAAGGCATTATTAAAACCTCCTGCGTGTCGCACCTGCAACATGCGTGTCTGAAAATCATTCTACGTCGTAGAGAGCTGCACGCTTCACATACAACATGTTGTCATCACCGCATTGCGTTTCGTATCGACTGGGCATGTTGTGGGAGGGGGGGGGGTGGAAGGCGTTGTCCCAACCTGACCTTATAATCACTCAGGTGATGGTAGTGATAGTGGTGGTGGTGGTGGTGGTGATGATGGTGGTGGTGGTGGTGATAACGGTGGCGGTGGTGGTCATGGTGCTGATGATGATGGTTATGAAGATGAACAAAACAAAAGGGTGATGATGCTGATTATGGTGATAATGATGGAGATGTTGCTGATTTCGTTGCATGATGGTGATGACGATTTTGGCAACGATGATGATGGTGGGGAAGAAGATGGGTATGAGGATACTGGTGGGGGTAATTGGTAATGGCAAAATGATGATGAAGAGGTTGATGGTGATAGTGATGATGATGATGTTGATCATTACCATCATCATCATCATCATAATCATCATCATCATCATCATCACCACCACCACCACCACCATGATCATCATCAACAAAATCGTCACCACCATATCATCATCATCATCATCATCATCATCATCATCATCATCATCATCATCATTCCTTTTAACGTCAAGGCGCTGAAACTATTGGATATTGTTGTTGATGTATCAGTCTGGTATGATTTATTTCTCAGTCTCGTGATTTTTTTTTCTTCCAGACATGACACTTATGCACTCAAGATGTTGATCTCTCGCTCTCACTCACCCACATCTACCATCTCTCACCATCATCTGTCATTCTCTACCCTCAATGGGGGCAGCTAAAAGGGGTCATTAACCTACCCCTTTTTTTAATAGAGCTTTACCTCAGACACACCTCTAGACCTACCCCAAAACCGACCACTACCAATCTTACGTTTGGTCTGGTGAATATGGGTTTGAGGGCGGTTACGTCGATCCCTTTTTTGCCCTCTTTGATCCCCTTTCCCTCCCCCTGGTGACTTTCTTTTAGTAAACCCCTTTTCAGATAGGGTAAACCTCGAGCAAGGCTTTCATTGACAGTCACTTTTCAAGCCTCTAAACCATACACGTGTATGCCGGTGTACGGTATATACGAAATTGTCGAAAGTCTTTTAAGATTTAATTATTTCATAAAGTTAAATATTATTTTCTCCGTTCATTTCAAGAGACATTATTTTATATGTATGATATCTGGATTCTGCAATGGAAAATTAGGTAAGATTATATTTTAAATAATAAATAATGATATTATTCATCACATTCTATTTGTCCTGGCTGCACAGAGCT
>CALNVZ010000649.1:16196797-16259303 GCA_940671915.1 Paracentrotus lividus | reverse complement strand
GCGAGTATGTTCACAGTCTGAATTTTCAGAAATAGGGATAACTTATTGCAAAGGGAAAAAAAGTCCTGTCACTTGAATCAATTCGAAAGCCTGGTCAGAACATATTCGTACAATATGGCCAATTTTGAGCCAGAACAGCTCATGCGCTTCAAAGTCTTGCTCCTCAATGACGCATAATTATATACACTTTAATGATCACACGGTTTTTAAAAGGTTGAATTCTCAGCTTTCCATTAATGGTATATTTATTTCAATTGGTTAAAAAAAGTCCTGTCACTTTGAAACTATTATAAGAGATTTTTTCTCGATTGGTCAATGTTTACGCAAATCACATGCATATCGCATAGAAAATAATGCGAACGGCGTCTTGGCGGAATCTCTTGGTTTGGAGCATCAATCTATGTAAAATACAGGTTCTGATTACAACTTCAGACAATCATGTTATAGGCTTTCCAAAATGTCTTTTTCCTCCATCTGGTCTGAAGCATCTACTAATTAAAACCATGAGAAAAGTTCATAAATTTCTTTCACCTCCACGCAGTATTGTTCCATCACCGGACGCGATAACATTCGAACATTCGAATGCAGGAAGTCTTCTTACGCGAGTTTTTGTTATTGCCAGATTGCAGCCAGCTGTATAGATTTCTGCCCTTCTCAGCCGTATTTCCAACGTCACTTTGTGCGTCTGCCTCTTAGATAATGGACGCGCCTTGTTTAATTACGATTTAATGCCACACATTGGTATTACATTTACATAGAGTAAATTGATATGTTACAGCAAATCTGCTGTCAGCAGAGTCGCATAAAAAATGTAATTTAAAAAAACAGTTTTGTAGTAAATTTCTCCTGCAAATAATTACGTGAGAATACAAAATATACATCAGGAGTAACACGTTTGTTCCGTTTTAACCAAATATGTCAGCTATAGAACTTCAATGATTTCTTTTCTTCTCTTTTATCAATTATTAGAGAAGAAATTTACAGCAAAACTGTTATTTCAAATTACATTTTGTTATGGCGACTCTGCTGACATCACTTTGCTGTATTATTTTTTTTACAGTGTAGGCAAACAATTAGCAAATTTAAATGATTTGGACCCTCGTGGAAACGTTAAGTTGCTTTTTCACAAATCATCCCATTTCAAATTGAATCGTGTTGCACCATTGCTAACACAGTGTTGAATAATTGCACACAAATGTTACCAAGACATAATAACCATATTATTTCCTGTGTTTTACAACAATGATTAAGTTACGTAGGTGACACAATAATTGATTTAGTCACTTAACCAATCAAACTGATCAAATCAACAGTATATAATGGATCATATCGAAGGTAATGTCATTACAATTCATGTTCTTATGCATCTTATGTGCCCTTTGTTCTATTGACGTTACATCTCTATGGTTAAATTTGAAAATGCCAAATTCACAATTGAAAAGCACACTTCGAACTCTTCAAATTTAAGTAGATGTTGTCGTGTGATCACGTGCCAGAGATAAATCATGTCGTTTCACTTTCACCATTTATTTAAACGAATGTTTGTTTCAAAGAAAGCGATGGATTTTGCCCCACGCATTGTTGAATGTTACAGCAATGTCCTTCCTGGCACGAACTTTTAAAGGAGAAGTCTACCCCTTATTGCAGTGCATTGTAAATCTCCATTGAATTATCGAATTCATTGATTGAAAAACAGAAAAAGTAAATGGGAGCGTTCGCTTTGAGTAGAATGGTAGCGCCCTCTATCTCTTAAGTTTACAACTAGAATTGATATGAAATACAAATATTTTTTACAGTGTATGTTGATATTATCAGTTATTTTGATATTTTTCAGAATTCACTCCAACCTGTTCGTTGTTTTAAAAAAAATATGAATTTCTAAAAGAATGTGTTTTGCTTACATTCTCATTGTGTCCATTTCTTATATTAACAGGAATGTATAGTATCTACTTATCTCTCCAAAAAAATAAGGGGTAAACCTCTGAAAATTAATTAGGACGTTAAAAAATTAGGGCAAAGAATTCTACTCTATATTTTAAATTTGTGATTGCAGGATATAGAAGTCATGACAGACATGACACAGTAATGTTTATTTATTTATACATTGTGATTATATTGATAACTATATGATTTAATGAAGATTAGGTGCTTGGTTCCCCTAAAATGATGTGTTTTGCTTCAATTTTCCCTTAATTAGATTACTAAGAAGACATTGTGTAAATATACGAAAATTATGCTTATCTTTCAAGAAGTTTCGAGGTACTTTATTAAAACTATTTCAAGAATAGAATCACTCCCCAATCATGTCCATATGCCTTCTTTCAGGCCTCAAAGCTTGGCTCTATTAGGAAGTATGATTTGATTCTGTTCCAGTAATACACTGGGGCTACTTCAAATCTAGGTAATGTCATAACGATAGACATCTCCATTCATGGACAAAACACTTGTCATATATACATAATTAATCGAATTACTCGTGATAACACGGCCCGTTTGGATGAAGAAGGCACTATCATCTTATGATCATGTTCACACTTGGAGGAAAACAAACATTGGAATATTGCCTAAATGAAGAAACCATTTTTCTTTTAATTTTTTTACGAGAAAAATCTCGACAACATTGGAAAGTGGAGGAAGAAAAGAGAGAGAGAGAGAGAGAGAGAGAGAGAGAGAGAGAGAGAGAGAGCGGGGCGTGTGAGAATAGAATACGTATTCATTTATGTTTTAGATAGAGCTTAAAATCAAGAAATATAATATATATTTATTTTCAAGACACTATTAATAGCTAAAATCCAGCTGAAGTGTAGCCTATCAACTTCTGTCAGATTTCTTATGATTTATTTTTAAATGTAGCACCATATTCATTCACATACATCCTCAACTTCAAATTCTCTCACAAAATCATGTACCCATCTTCCTGAAATACGAAACACATGCACAGTTAAGCATCCTTCCTGATTCAATTATCAAATTGGCAGCGGATCTATGAACAGCAATTTCGAAGTTTACATCATCTCGTGGACTCGAACGGAATCTGATTTGATTCATTAAGACATGTTAAAATAATTTTGCCTGATGTCGTACTTTCTACGCAGCAGGGGTCAAAATGTACTCTACCAGATCCAGCAATATTATATTGGATGAGCTTTGTGTCATTTCCAATATTCATGCATAAGTATTTTGGTATAGAGGTATACACGTCTGTGGAGAATCTTTGGTGACACGACATTTTCTCCTGCGACAAGTGCTCCGAGATTTATTACGTCAGTGATGTAGGGATACGGTCTTCAACGTGGGATGAATTTGATTTTGATTGATTCGATTGTTTCACAATTTAAAAACACTAAAATATAAGTTCATAAAATCAGCAAAACAAAGCATGGTGTCAAAACAATAATTCAAATTTATTCAATTCAAATTTATTTTTGAATTGGCAGTATATGAATTATGACATGAAATATTAGGAAAAAGCAAGCTTATACCGGTATAATACAGGTTTCCATGAAAATATTGTAGGTACCCACAATAAATGATTAAAAAAAAAAAAAAAAAAAAATGTTAATTTGATCCTACCTGCGGTCAGTTGTAATCACATCGACAAATATGATCTCATTTGGCTTAAACCCCTTTGTCAATCAAACACTTGGTAATCATTAATGAGTACTAATGCCATCTTATCGCATTTAATCACCATCTGTCCTTGTTCCCTGTTGATATTCACAGAGATGATCTCAATAATAGGTTCGATTGCTTTGTTTTGATATTCAAGACACGACACAAATACGGTACTAGGTAATAGCGAATTGCCGTGGTACCATAACTATCCCAATAATTTGATATTAAAATTATTAAATTCAGTTTCAGTCCCACGTGCCTACCCCAACACTGAAAAGGGGGCATCGTAAATGTCTTCTTACATTTCCCAAGCCATGGTACGCGAATTACAAGACTGTATACTGATAGCTAAGAAGAAGTAGGTATGGTTCATTTAATTTAGATTTATCTAAAAATCAAAAGTGCCCCATGAGTCCGGCCACCAGTGAGAGAGAAAAAAACAAAAAACAAAACAAAACAATTTTTTTTTTAATGATTTGTATAATGTTCTCTGAGCTTCAGAGTTTGAATAATGTTTTGTGGATTTTAATGATGTTTAATTTTTGTCCTTTTTCGCGCGGGGGGGGGGGGGGAATCCCCCGGGTATCTAGTATTCAAAATAGATTGACAAAATTTAAAATGATCGGAGAATATAAAATTGACCCTCAATTATAAAAGATGCGTTTGCGTTTATTTTGCGTCATGTGAATTGATTGTTGTTGTTGGATTGGTATCATTGACATGTTTTTTTTCCTTAAATATCTGATTGTCAAACATAAATTCTAGTTATGAACAAATTTCTCAAGTGCAGATCGATGTGTATACTCACTCCAGTGCGGTAATACCTCTAGATCATTGCCAATAGTTCAGCTAAACGTTGAGCAAATATGATGAGAAACTCATATGTTTACATTGTACACAACCAGGTTACATATTGTGATCCATACATGTTAGCAGTCTGAGGCAGCTGTATATACAGCTAACGTTCCCAAGAAATAGCACTGCTACTTCACAATTTTCATCAATTGTCTCGTTAGGTTTCTTAATGTGGTATCTCACGTCTCCGAGACGTCTCCGAGATTCAGAGTCGCTTCAGAGATGTTTTTGAGACGCCTCCAAGACGGAATCTCATTAAGACCATGTTCGATTTCCCGCGACTCATGAGACGTCGCGGATACTCAGGAGACGTCTCTGAGACGTTTTTTTGCAACTATAGTCTCGAATTCGTCTAATGGCAAGAGGTATACCACCACATGAACACTTGATATGATGTGTTAATTACTGCTTGGGAGCTAGCAACATCGTAATGCACAACTTCAAAATCATGCTTGGAGAGCATAGGACTTATCGTAACGACGGAATTATGGTTATTGCCTTTTTTTCTTTTACACCTTTATTAACTTCTCTCTGTTATTGTTGTTATATTACTTTATAGAATATATCTTTCTTTCATTATATACGGTGAGCATATAAAATGGAACACGCCTGATACTCTATCATTATTCAGGATAAAGCGCTTTTATATCCCCAAATATGATTACTTGAAAAACAACAATTTGAAAATAGTTTTTTTTTTCTCACAAGAGTACTTCGTGGAGTCTGAATTTCAGACTCGACTTCGAAGATTTCACAAGCGGCAATATTTCAACACATCTTTAATGATTAACACATTTAGATGATGTTTCTCATTATCCGGAGAAAAACCGAGAATGGGGGATGTGTCGGATAAAGATGAATATAATTTTTAGCTTCTTCAGGAACATGATATGATATGGATAAGACATGAATTTGACATGATCCAATATTGAAACATCCTGGTTGCTAAAGGGATCAGGGAGAATTTGCAGTATGGTCTAATTATTGGATCAGGCAATTTTGGGTTGTTGGGAGTCATGTATGCAGTACACTATGGCACTTAATGCTACATGCAGTCACACAGACACTTACGTTGAGTTACGTCCGCTTGCGTCCAAAAATTGTTTTCTTTTCTGTGGATCCCCACGGATGCCTTCCCATCAGCAGTGGAAACAGTGATAATTTCGTTCATCCAATAAAACAAAGATATACATAAGAAATGATAGAATAAAAGATGAAAGAAGGATAAGACAACAAATACGTAACTAAACGTAAGTGTCTGTGTGACTGTAGCATAACTGAGTTTTGATAACAAGATTGATCATAACGAAGTTCTAAATATCATAATATCATATTCATTCTTATTTGTTAAAAAAAAAACAATTGAAATATATTACGTCATTGTTTTACCATCATTGCAATTGTTATATTGTCCCGTGAAAAACAGAATAAATAAAGTATATTGAATCAACTGGAATTAAAGTAAATTAGATTGAATGTGATGATTGACAAAAAAAACCACACACAATAATTTATACAAACAAACGAAAATAAACAAACAAAACCCACCAACCACTCGCGCACACATGTATTGAGTATGCTTCAGTGCTTTATGACAGCTTTATTCGCTTCTGCGCTTACTTCAAGATATTTTTTATTTTTTTCAATAAAATCATGGAAATAGAGTTCATTTTAAATTATTTAGACATGCTATAAGTCATTGAAAAGGGAAATTATGAAGCTAATCTCCCTTCTCCTTTCCAACCCGTTTCCTCCACTGGGCATTTTGTAATATAATCAAGACATCTTCGTAAGGAGCACATCAAACTCTTTTATTTGGGTCATCTTCCGCCGGATTCCATCTTGTTTGCCTCATGAAATCCATGGTAGGGTTAAAAACTTCAATCATGAACAAATATGCACTTTGGTGCTAATTCCAAGTTTGGTTTTCTTGCAAGAACAGAAAATTGCACGGCGTATCATCACATTTTGACATTAGCTTGTAGTTGTTATCCTTCTGATATAGATAAAGTGAAGCACAGAGTCAGGGGAGGGGTGGCCTGGCGGGCCCAGCCCTCCCCCAACCCAATTTTTTTTACAAAACAAGTGCCTAAAATCGGGCATTTTAGACCTTTGCCCCCCCCCCCCCCGACCTTAAAAAAAAAGATATGGACGGATGAACAACACAAGTAAAAAGACAACCACCCCCTAATTTTAATAATGATGAAATATTGATAGGCCAAAGGCCAAAAACTTTTTGACGCCTGAAAAAATGGTGTGTCAAATCATCGACTCCGGAATGGTCATGATGGTGTATGGCCCCCATAAACTCGGAATTAAGTAAATTTGACCCCTCATTATTAAAAAGTCTTGGGAATGGGCAATGATTAAAAAAAAAAAAAAGCAAAGAAACAGCTGCGTGGTATTCTGTATAGATCTATGTGGTCCTCAGGGTGCTATCTCACTTCGCGGAGACGGCTCCGCGACAGAGTAGAAATTTCGTCTCCGCGACGGATAAATAGTATTAGAGACGTCACCGAGACGTCTCGGAGACGGATTTTTTTTTCTTCATAAATTGTCGCGGATACGTCTCGGAGACGTCTCTAATACTATTTATCCGTCGCAGAGACGAAATTTCTATTCTGTCGCGGAGACGTCTCCGCGAAGTGAGATAGCGCCCTTAGTACAAAGAGCCCTGTAAAGGGAATAGAGCAAATTAGAAGATTATAGTGACAAAGAAGAGAGGGGTCAACCGTATATAAATAGATCGGATGACAATTAATAGGAGTAAACGTTTCAATAGTGCATTCATGAATAGGTATGTGTAAATAATTTTAAGCGAACCAACAATGTTTGGCTTCTAAGAGTAGCCACTTCAGTTTGGAGACATCAGTCATCCTAGTTCCTTTTTTTTCAAAGAAACTATTCTATTGCTTGAAAAGTAATTGCGTAATGATAACTGTCTGACTGCCTTGGGTGAGGCCAATGCAATGGTGACAATGCATTTAATCAAAACTCCTTCTTTTCCTTCCTTTTTTATATTTTTTTTAATTGGATTTGGCAAAACTCTACTCTTTGTGATTCGGCGGCTAATTAGTTATAATCGCATCACGAAGTTACCATATTTAAGTTATAAAAACCAAAATACGTAAATTGATCATTATCTTAATTATGCAGACCGTAGTCTCGAACACCAGTGCCCTGTAACATACAGACTTACGATCAATTGAAAATCGGAAATAACCATTCTGATTCAGCCATATTGAGACTTTCATGTAAGAAGTCCATTTAACAAGGATCCTGTCTGGTTTTCAATTGAATGAAACTTTTTATGTTACAGGGCACAGAAAACTTAACAAGACCCAATTCGAACAAACAGATAATAAAAAAGATAACCGATGCACATTTTTGTAGGCGACAACTCCAAATCAGTCCAATTATTGAGATACTTTGGACTGTTACCATGGCTACGACAGGTTTTACCCTATTTCCTAAACAGGATTTGGGCTAGCGCTGTAAATGGGTCATTTAAACAGATCGTATATTGTTCAGAAATCGTCTGTTTATATCATAAAGGACGTTTAGCTGAAATATGCCCTTTTGAAGTTCATCATACCAAATGCTAACTACGAATGTTGTCTGAATTTGGGGCAATTATGATTAAATTGATACAATGTTTACCACCGTGTACTGTAACTCTCGTTACTCCATACCCTCCCGTTCTTTCGATTAGTTTCCCATCAACATAGCCAGGGTGTCACTAGTCCATTTTGGCAAGAAGAGGGTGAGGGGAGGGGGGGGGTTGTATCATTACTTCTTCCTCACCTAAAAATTGAGTTCACTCAAGCACAACTGAAACAAAATATAATTTTAAAACGATATGAAAAGCGTGACCAAAAAAGTGCATTAGCGTGGGGGGGGGGGGTAGGGAAGGGTTTCGTCATTTTCAACAAGGACACCCGCTTGTTTATGAAGTCGAATCTGTTGAAATCATGGGGCTTCTCTGATGTCCCACAAGCTATTTAGACCGATTTCCAGACATTGAAATAATTCTGCTTTCTAGATTAAGATTCGAAAAACGCACACAAACATGAGAATCTCGTTGTTTCTTTGTTGAAAGTTCCTCACACATCATGTATATGCTACAAACAGAGATATTGTTCAAGAGAGGGATATGGGCCAACAATTACTTTGATACAACATAAGGTTTCCTTTAAACTATCATTGGATTATATTATTAGACTGTAAAGTGCCTCAAACGGCCTGTTTTAATTACAAAATAGAAACCAGATAAGCATTTTAATCTTTATTGTAATAACGCCACCGAATCCAAAATGGCTTGATCAAAATTAAGAAAGAATAGTGTTCAAAGAACAGGGGAAAGGGCCAGAAACTACTTTGATATAACCTAAGGTTTCCATATGTCATAGGATTAGATAATTAGAATAGAAAATGCTTTAAAGGGACTATTTCATTACAAAACAGGGAAACCGTATAAGCGTTATAATCTTTATAGTTTAATCGTATAACGCCACCGAATCCCAATAACTTGAGGACGCCGAATTGAACAAAAATTACGAAAGACGAAAGACATATTTTTGTTGGGAGGCACCCAGGTCCGTTGAAGCATTTTGGCCAGCATACTGTAATAATATACTGTCCATCTACTCTACAATAATTGAATAAACTAACAGAATTGATGTTGTTAACTCTGCCTTGACACAAACATTACGGAAGGTCGCAACAAAACTAAAGGATTTTATTGAATGAAACCTCTAAATGAATATAAATGTTTGATTTCACCTATTGACTATGATTAAAAACAATTTCGGGGTGAGCCAATAAGTGAAGGAAATTATTGTTGAAATAATTTGGGTCTGCAATGGGAAATAGTGTGGAATATATGGCATATTAATAGTTTATGGCTGCGGAACAGTTCTGTCCATGACCTGGTATTATTATTTTTTTGTGTGTGTTAATCATCTTATTTCTTTACGAGTCATTTTATCTTACAAATGTCTTATGTGTTATGTTGTGAAATCAAAATTTGAACAAAGCGTGAAACTGACCAGAAATATATATGAAAAAAAAGAGCAAAAAATGGAAAAATGGGATTCCAACGGCATTCGAACCCAAGACTTTATGATTGCCAGACAGGTGCTCTACCGACTGAGCTATGACAAAATGGGGTCCGTCCCAGAGTACCCCTTCGTGTTGTAAAATATATAGGCCTACAAATTATGTTCGCTCACGAGAATATAGGCCTACATAATGTACCTGATTATTCGATATTTTCATAAAACATGATTTATTCACGCCTGTTGTCTTTTCCTTCACACATAATATATTATGGTATCGATAACGCATGAACAGATTCGAAAGCTCATTTGACAGTGGACCGGTGCCCAACGTTGCGGTGCCCCATACCAATAATGCTACAGTCACACAGACACTTACGTATAGATACGTCCGGTTGCGTCCAAATATTATTTCATCTTCTATTCTATCATTTCTTATGTATTTCTTTGTTTTACTGGATGAACGAAATTATCAATATTTCCACTACTGACTATGACAGGTAGGCATCAGTGGGGATCCGCAGAAAAGAAAATAATTTTTGGACGCATCGGGACTATATACGTAAGTGTCTGTGTGACTGTAGCATTAGAGTAATGCTACAGTCACACAGACACTTACTTTGCGTTACGTCCGGTTGCGTCCAAAAATTATTTTCTTTTCTGCGGATCCCCACGGATGCCTACCCGTCATAGTCATGATAGTCAGCAGTGGAAATATTGATAATTTCGTTCATCCAGTAAAACAAAGAAATTCATAAGAAATGATAGAATAGAAGATGAAATAAGATTAAAACAACACAAACGTATCTTTACGTAAGTGTCTGTGTGACTGCAGCATAAGGGGAGAAAACCCAAACTTAATTTGTCTCTTTATATTTTACTTTCCTTTCTCGCAATGAAGAACAGCTCGTTATTTCTGACCAATCTATTCCATCTCCATTTATTACCAATCTCCTATTATAAGATGATGTTCTGCTAAGCTTTCATATACTGGATTGGAGTATCATACTTTAATATATACAAATTTCAGCCTTTTCGTTTCAATAGTATAACCCCTGCTATCGAATAGAATTATAATCTGTCATCTACTGTCTCAGTTTATCGTCAGACTCGTCTCTGCGCTTTGTCAAAATTTAAGGGGCGATCTCGAATCAACGCTTTATAGAATTTTATTGAAAAAGAAAACAAAAAATGAAGAGAAATATGATGAATCGAAACGTCGACATCAGAGGTGCATTTGTTATATTTCAGTATCATAGCATTGGAAAGTTCATACATATTTTACATCTGGTCTCATTGACAGAAGACCACGAATATTTCGTCAATTTGTGCGGGCTGTTTGTGACTACTGTGAGGGGGCAGGTCATGAGTGATTGTGAATTAAACCGATCAGTGACAATGCGACAAATTCTTCCTGGACAATTTTGATAGGTTTACCCGCCCTTAGATTAATCTGAAATTAGTTCGAATACGAGAAGAGATATATCATACAACAGTACCGGAAAGAAAACTATTTCGTTTTATCTAAAACGTTCTAGAAAGCTTTCAATGATAAATAATAGTCACCATAGAAACCAACAAAAACATTTAAAACGTGTTTGTTTGAACCCTAAAATGCTAAACATCATGAACATGGGTATGGGTGAGCAGAGCAAGGGTGCCCGAAAAATGGAAAAAACGATGTGGGTGATAATTCTTATGAAGAGATGGGTGGGGGAGGGGGCAGTGGAGGGTTTACGGCCGGGTCTACGGAGGATTTAGGGAGTTCCCTCCCCCCCCCTCCAACTTGGGCTGCCAAAAATAGAGGATCTACATACATTGACATAGAAGAAGGAGGAAAAAAAGATGAAGAAGAAGAAGAAGAAGAAGAAGAAGAAGGAGAAGAAGAAAGAGAAGAAGAAGGAGAAGAAGAAAGAGAAAAGACGTTATCAAGCCCGCAACTACACTGTAAAAAAATTACGGTCGTCCTTACTTAATTCAATTATGTTAAGAAACTGCTTTAATTTGTTCAAGTATTAACAACTCCATGCTATTTTAAGTATCTTCTACTGAAAATTAAATGAAATTATTGTTACTTTATTCAATTGAGTAAAACTTGATTCAATTGAGTAAAATAATAAAAAAAAAAAAAAAAAAAAAAAAAAAAAAAAAAAAAAAAAAAAATGAGGAGGGGACTGTCTAAGCACGAAAGTCCACTGACATCATTTCAACCTACGTGTTTAAACCATATATCAGACTTCTTTTTGTCACTTACCTGTAATTGATAAGGTACTGACATTTATATCTATATCTCAAACAGTGCATCCTAACAAATCCTAAAACCTAAAAAAAAAAAGAATTTTCAGTTGAGTTGCTGTTTAATGTTGCTCTTTCTTTGCTTCAAAAAAAAAAAAAAAAAGAAAAGAACTTTCTACACACCCTAATCTAAAACAATTTCAAGCACAAATATATATGACAGTTATCTAAACATTTACTTGCTCTTAATGAATATTCAAGTATTATGTAAATAAGGCGTTAACTGAAAAAAAAAATCAACTTGATTTTTTAAGTAATAAGTATTTAAAAGAAATGTGCTTAATTGAAGTTAAAGTTACTTAATCAACATGATCAAAGCAAGTTAGAATTACTTGAATTTTCCTAAATGTATATTGTACCTTTAAAAAAAAGAGTAAATTCAACGACACTTAAATTTTGAGTTAGTAAGACTTAATTTGAATGTTTTAATTTTAAATCTACGTACGAAAATCATGGAATAATTACAAAGGAGCATATTATTTTTTACAGTGTAGCACGACTAGGGGATTAGGTGGTTCGGACCGTGGATCTAGAGCTATTAGGTCCATGTTCCAACGGACTCAACGGGGCTCATCATCACTGGGTCACCCCCCCCTTGGCAAAAAGGTAGATCCGTCCCTTGGGATGGGGGGGGGGGGGGGGGGGAGGGGTTGTAAATATCATACTGATTGGCGAATATTAACAGATATGCAGCGAAGTCATTACACCGTTGATCTGATAAACCCAATCGTTTTGCTCTTTGAAAGGTGCAGCCTCTGGGGTGTAACTGAAAGGTCTTTTACCCATCTCACCTTACCAGTTATAATAATGGTGTCATCTATTAGATTTACGGGTCCTTTACACAGAGGCCAACGTTTCAATACCATTAATCCTATCAATGTCAATTCGATACAATTTCAACAAATGGTTAACCTAAATTTATTTGGTAGAAGATTGATGATTATTAAGGTTTGTGTGCCTTTGCATAGTATCATGCGGATTATTATGATAGCATTTATATGTTCAAGAAGTGAACAACGGTGTCATATAACAGGGGAGCGAGGCAGTTTTAAAAATTGGAGGGGCTGAGGCGAAAGTGGGGGGCTGAACAGGCTAAAAAAAAACACAAGTGCATTATACATGGCACTGTTAGTGACCATTTTAGGCTCCAAGGCTCATGGCCCCGCTGCCCCTGATATAAATGTGTTACAAGTATTACATTTTTTGAAAACCCGTAATCTTTGATCATTGACAAGCGCCCCCATAAAATTCATGAGTACCTTTGCAGTCGCATAAACATGAGGATAAAAAATATCAAGCAACTTACTCGTCCAAAAGTAATTTTGGAAGGGTGGTTACCAAGCAAATAAAATACACCTAAATAGTATGGCTATGGCGTTATTTTTGCCATTTTCTACTTATATCAATACGTTGAATACACTGATACCAGTTTGCATACGACAACTACAATACAACATAGAAATATATCTCAGATATCGATATTTGTTGTATGACATCCAACTAAAATGTTGGCCTAGATCTAACAGCCTAAGCAAGTAAATAAAACACATACAGACGATCTGTTGAAAGATTTATCTGAAGAAAATAATGAAAAATTACAAGAGGACGCTGTCATGAAATAAAGCGATTTCAGGTGTCACGTGATACTGTTTCGAAACTAGTCTTGAATATAATCCTTTTCAAAGATGATACTAGACTCCGAGGCATGTCATGAAATGTATGTGGGAAAAATTGATATACAAAGGAAAAAAACATAAACTCGTCGAAAACACCAAAATACCAGCAAATGCATAAAAGATGTGAAAAGATATCAAAATTGTTCGAAAGAGCGGTGTGAAATAAAATTGAGAATAGGGAAAAAGGGGTCCCGCAAAATATTCCTAACCAATATCTGTCAAGTACACCCTATACCAGAGGTCATGACCTCCAGTCAACTATTCTTGACACATGTCTTTAAAGAGAGGGAATTATGACATGGATGGTGTCTTTTTTCAGACGTTCTTGATTATTTTTCCCAAGTTTGAAAAGTTATAGATATTCATCTAATGTGTCCATTTGCATAACTTACATGTAAGCCTACATGATGGAATCCTGATCTAACAATGGACGTTTTTCTAGACATGTATATTATTGATCACAAAGTCGATTTTGGTTAAGTTTATAAGTAAGAAAACAAATCAGATTATTAACCCAACAATTTTTGAGAAAATGTTTGGCTTTGAAAAAGATAAATTTATTACATTTTTGTTTCTTTTGCTCAAATACTACATTTACATATGTAAATTTCAAGGGAAAATTCCATCTTTTGATGGATATAAAGCATATATTGTGAGTAACGAAGAGCTTGAGTATGCTATTGCCAAAAAGAATCATAAGTTACCTCTCCATTTCAAGAAATGGAAATTCAAATGAATGAACCTTCGCTCCCATTGCAGAATGTACTTTGTATTATTTCCATATAAAGTGTGTGTAAATAGTAATGCTACTTCAGATAAGTTCTTGATTATTTCTGTGATATTGAAGATGTCGGCCAACATTTATACAGTGATATGACATATTATTTTACATGTATAACCATTATTGTGTTTAAATTCTACTGCTGTTTATAATGAATATTTAGGATGACTGTTGTTTTTGTTTTTTTGTTTTTTTTTGTTAAACTTTTGTTACTTACACAATCGCTTGTAATTGCTTGTAAATATTGTAATTTTCTTAATTCAATAAAACATACAAAAAAAAAAAAAAAAAAAAAAGTCGATTTTGGTTCTATATTCTATATACTTGCGTTTTGTAAGCCTTGAAATAGACTGCGATATTGAAGTTCAACAAAAATACAAATCTGTCAGATTTGGCCACAAGTCGCATGCCATAACCTCAAAGTACTATCAGGGCGGGCAGGGTTGTTCCCACTGCAACAGAGTTTCAAACGATGTCTGGATGAGGTAATGTGAGGTGATTACACATTAAAGAAATTTCGAAAAACAATAATGCGCATTACAAAGAAGGGTTGTGTACCACACCAATTCCAATAAGATGCGCTCAGTTTTGGAAGAGGGAGATGCAGTCATGTCAGTGTGTACAGGGTGGGGAAGCGTACTAGTAAAAGTAACTTTGGTTGATTTAGGCCGACGGGTCTTTTGATGTAATACAAACAAATTACTTCAACCTCTTTTGTTGTATGGTTTTACATCTGCAAATAGTGCGCGTCTGTCTGTTTGGTCTCAAGAATAATCATCGCGACATTATAAAGATATCCCTAAAATGCAAGTTTGTAGCCATAGGGTTATCTGAACATGGATGAAAAGGACTTTAGCTCCCCTCCCCCTTTTTTTCTTGGGGGGGGGGGGGGGTGGGCAAGGCATCCTATCATTGCTGATTATTCATATGAATAAACAGATCGATTCAGTGCGTGAAGTTTAGGCCAAAAGGTGAAAACATTGATTAGCATCAGGTGACATTATTACATAATTACAAGGTGACTAAAACATATTATCATGAGAGTGTGGAATGTGGAATTATATCATTTATTATGTCATATTGTATTCGCGAGGCTGAATGCAACACGGGTGGATTTATTCATTCATTGAGCAATTACATTAACATTCGTTACATTGAAGCAATGTATTGAAGGAATAGAAATTTGCTATAAGAAGGCAAAGAAAAAGACGTACAGTTCCAACGCCGAAACTTGTTTTTACAGGAAAATAAGGGGAAATGCAAACGTCGACAGCAATTAGCAAACATGGCAAAGTAAAGTTAACCTGAAATTAACAGAGTACATTATACCATTCTATAAAATCATATACGAATATGATTTCACGACGGACTACGTCTAGAGATGTTGTCAGCTCTGTCTTACAACCCACAGAGAAGGACACCGGTTCAAAGCTCATTCTTAGTCTTTCGGATAAAGACGTTTATAAAGTTCCGTGATATTACAGTGGCGGATCCAGGATTTCATGAGAGGGGGGGGGGGGGGGGGGCAAAATTGGAATTTCAGATTTTGGTACACCCAATTTCCCCCCCCCCCTCACATCGCCGGGGCGATCAAAAATGTACATCTAAATATTTTCACGTGACACTTGCTGTGCAATAAGCGGGGAGGAGGGGGGGGGGTGTAAATTTGTTCCACATTCGGCCCAACATAAAGGTCATCAAGTATCGGCCATAAGGGTAAGGTTCAGTTGCTAAATCGGGCCGATCGTCCGTTCCCCCTTTTTTTTTTCTTCTCCCCCCCCCCTCTTTTTTTTTTTTTTGGCTTGGAGGGGGGGGGCGGCCTCGCTGGCCCCCCTAGATCCGCGCCAGTATTATACCCGTACGTCAAATTATAATAAAATATAATGTAGATATACAGTTCGAACTATGAGAAAATCGTGCTCGCACCTCAAAATCTCACGAGTTAGTTTGTGGTTAGACATTCACGTGAGTGTACGGAATAACAAGATCGAACAATAACGAAGTTGATTCGTGATTTAGATCCAACTTCAGACCATATCCTTCATGGTCTGAACGATGATTCGGGGATTTAGGCCAAACTTCCGAAAGATTGCTTTGATTTCTATTCAAATATCAGAATGAAATAAATTGTAGATTGGATTTTGGCCAAAAGAAGCAGGTAAGAATCATGAGAATTGGGTTTTCGTAAGGACAGTCAGTACTGTACGTTCTTCGTTTTTTTTTTTTTTCCTCAGCTCAGCTCTCGAGCAATACAGGTGCAATGAACTTTATATCATTCAAAGGTTGAGTTCTTCCCCTGTCATTCTCTTTCCCTCTCTCTCTCTCTCTCTCTCTCTCTCTCTCTCTCTCTCTCTCTCTCTCTCTCTCTCTCTCTCTCTCTCTCTCTCTCTCTCTCTCTCTCTCTCTCTCACTCTCTCTCTCTCTTTCTTTCTTTCCTTTTTTTTCTCTCTCTCTCTGTCCCCTCTCTTTCTCATGCCTTTCTTTGGCTAATTATCATTCTCCTTCCATTCCCTCTTTCCCTGTCTACATCTTGAAGTTGTTGCCTTCACCTTAATATTATTTCTGTTTTAATGGTTTTCTATATTTGAACCTCTTTTCATGATTGTATATAACCTGTGACTCTTTTCATTATTTCATTTCACGACAACAAAAAGAACAACAACAACAAACAAACAAATAAAAAAAAATGCTTAAAATGTAATATCATCTCGGGAAATCATTCTATACTTGAAAGCTAAAAAGTTTTAAAGCAAAGAAAGTATTCATTTTCATCTGTGTTAAAATCAAGAAATGAAAATCAAGAAAAGCATAAATTATTTTGACGTTCAAAGGAATTTACACCAAAGTCTTTACTTACCCAGAATTATGTAGAAAGCCCTCCGACTGGGGTGTAAAAACTAAGATGGCAGCTACAATAATCCTCGATAGCACACTTATCGTCGGCAGCTCCATGTTTTATGTCAAAATGTACTTTCCGCCAAAAGTGCAAAAAGAAAGTTACAAATCAATTCCTCCTGAGAGAATGATCACAAATCTATCGTCCAGTTGTGATGTGCATTGGAGTGGAAAATATACGCGATTCACAAAAGTTTGCTTCCAAGAAATGATAACTGAAAAGTCAGAAAGCTTTATATATCCGTAAGCTTCGCAAAAAGCATACACACTTAGCAGACGACACATGCAAGCTCCGTCTGAATTCGAGTCCGTGTGCATTATTCGCAAGAGTGCGTTTCGTCAAGTATTGTCGTTTTTCGATTGTAGTAGTAAAATTTCAAGTAAAGTAAATTATTGGATAAATAGAGGACAACTGTAGACGTTTGCAGTATTGAAATAAAAGAAGAAGTGTTTACATTTCCGCTGTTAAGTAAGAAAGTTTTGCAAGTTCGTTTATTCTACGGTATACACAACCATTTGTGAATCACATCCGAAACATCTCTCAGACAATAACTTTGAAAAAGTATCGGCAAACATAAGACCACAAATATCACCTTGGTATTCACCACTTCCTAAGAATTCAGTCTCCTCTTAGGATCAATTGACCAATTAACGTGGCAATTTGTAATTGATATCTCATAATTCAGTTTTTAATGTTTGGTCTATAGCGTCGGATCTTAAAAGTTTAATGAAAGATAATGCTCTCGTTTCGGAAAAAACAGGAAGTTTTTTTCCGAGGGCGTTTTATCCGGGGGTAGGGAGCGGTAGCACACACTCTGGTCAATTACGTTGCTATGAGCTTATGACGACATATATTTTAATTCATATTCCAGATATCAAAGCTGTAGAAGTACAGATTCGGAATGGTGTAATGATAATGATAATTGGTTTAAAATGTGCTTCCTGGCATCACATTCTTCTGTGGATTCATAGCTTATGTGGAATGGGGAAAGAACATTGGAAATGGAATTGACTTGTCGGTATTCAGAAGTTTATAACCATCGACAGTTCGGAAACATTAGCAGGTACGTGAAGTTATGCTGGCCCGAAGAGTACAGCCCACCTTTCGGGGGTAGACTAGAAGGCGCGACGATCCCCTTTTCAAGTTTAAACTTATATCTTGATTAGCGTTGCTATGCGGGGATGGTTAGCGGTCCACAATGCAAGGACAATCTGCAGAGAGATGAGATTCTTTGCTTAGAGGTATTAGCAGAGATATGCCAGTCGTTGTAGGTCTATGGCTAAATCGAAATATGCATATTTGTAGAGAGATAAATCCGTGTGATCCGACACGTTACAAGCTTTACACTTCACACGTTACATTACAAGGTCCAGAGCTTAAAAATTTAATCCAATAAAAGATATTCGATTCTAACGCGGAAATTATTCACTCAAGGGTTGCCCGTCGTTCAAAATGATCTCCTGTATATTGTGAAAGTCGAAATACAAAGTTATTTAAATTCCCAGTCCAGTCTCAAAACATACTGCAAACAAAGAAAATCCACGTTGACTCAATGATAACTGACTTCATAGCATAGTATAACAGAGTAATGACAATAATTGTTAATTTGGTCCGATCACTCTCAACACAAGACAATAATAAATGCACATGAAAAATAATCAAGTTCACAAACAGGGTTTTGAAGTGCTTGGCTCAATAACCTCACAGAAGGAATATATTCCAAAACTCTGACGTAATAGTTTACAAGCTGAAAAAGAAGCTTCCCAAAACGAGACCGAACGGTAGCAGAGCTGTAATTAAGGGAACAGTAACTTTCAAAAACAAGAGCAATTAGATCAAGATGAATAAAATTATATTGCTCTAATAGTAAAAACAAACTACTGAAAATTTCAGATCAAATGGAAGTCATTTACTACCACAAAACAGTGTAACACGCCAAACGCGAGTGAATTTTCAACCCCTTGCAGCAAACCCTCCAGCCCGCTAGGGTCGGGGGGAACACGACAGGAAGTGGGGTGTCTTGAAAGCACATGGCAATTTGTTTTCCACCACGAGATGGTTACTAAATTTGAGTATGAAATCATTGATATCTCGAAAGTAAAGCAAGCAATTAACTTGTAATTTTGAAGAGATACCAGAACTGACCTATAAGTTTATAATTATGTTGACAAAATAAGCTAAATCAAGAAATTGTGATTTGAATATCATTCAATGTTACTGCATCCCTTTAATAAATTTCAAATTCGGCTTTCCTCGGAAAATGAGAAGTGGGTCCTATTATAACACCAGCAGCGATAAATAATTACTCTCCAGCAGGCCTGAAGCAGTCAAATTCAATCTCGATTTAACCCCCTAACGAGGCGAAGATATGATGGACGTGTTATATTCAAGGCATCACCAACACATCTGACGCATCCTCGATTAATGACGAGCTGAAAATTCTATGGCGAAAGCTGTCGTCTGTTCGTCTGCAATTGAGACGTGATTGGTCGAAAATATCCAAATAACTGCGAGACAGAGAACAGGTGATGGATAGAAATGATGAATTATTTTCCTTTTTTATAATCCTCATCATCCTTCACTTCGTACCTTGATCGCTTTGCTATCATTTAGCTTCTGTGGTTGCTACTTCTACTGAGGTGTAGCATTTGAATGCAACATATCGTACGGTTCCGCCGGGTGCCGAAAACAAAACTTTGTTGGATGACGGGACTCGCCGCAAGCGGGCGTTTCGCGGCACACAACCCATTG
Source organism: Paracentrotus lividus (assembly GCA_940671915.1). Lineage (NCBI taxonomy): Eukaryota > Metazoa > Echinodermata > Echinoidea > Camarodonta > Echinidae > Paracentrotus > Paracentrotus lividus. The sequence goes on along the minus strand of CALNVZ010000649.1, from coordinate 16,239,377 downwards.
ACAGAACCGCGTTGATGATGATATAATATATTTTATATTATATATATCTATTTTTTAGATATATGTAGCCTACATATTATGTAGGCTACATATATTTAAAAAAAAACTATATAATAATAATAACATTTGTGGAGATGTGTTATAGGCGATATGACATTCCCTAGTTACCCTTTAAAAATATTGAAATTCAGAAAAGAGAAAAATCAAAATGTGAAAATAATCAATAACATTGTTATAATTTGATATAAAGATGGCATACAAGTGGACGTGTACCATGATGAGATTCTTTGGATGTTGTCTAAAAAAAAAAAAAAAAAAAAAAAAAAAAAAACCTATGCATCACGCTCGTGTGAAGATTGAGGATATTGAAATTTGCACAAGGAGTCACTGAAATAACAGTTTGAATTAGGGTTGAGGACGTGATATTAATGAAACGGCGATAGTCCGCGTGGCAGATTTAGGCACACATGACTAAATTATCCCTCGCAATTCATTCTTGACTATACAAGGGTGATAAAAACGATGTACTAATTATATATGATTGATTGCAACACAAAACAATATAAACAAGAATTGTCACACTTTACTATTTTGTCGATGCTTACAACTTGATATATTTCACATTAATTATTGTATTATTTGGTTTGAATCTAAATTTGTTCCCGTCTTGAGAAATCAGAGTATGCTAAAACTCTTTTGACCCCTTTTTAATGTAAAAACAGTGCCCAAGATTGATTTTCTCAATAATTAGATTCAAGTGTATTTTCAGTTTTAAAAGTCATGTGAATGACTAAAACAATTGCTACTGTAAGGTTGTTGTTGCTGTTGTTGTTGATGTCGTTGTTGTCGTTGTTTTTGTTTTTTTTAGTGGATAATTGTGATAATCATTATTTTTTATGAGCGTCTGTTTAGCATGGAGCATAGTGGGATTTTAAATTGCTCGTGTACGTCACTACTCCCTAACCATAATCATGATAATACTCAAGCCTTCTTAAAATGTTTAGCATACCATCAAGATCTCAGGGATCAATGAATCTTCTCCTCGTGTCCATTCATCTTCCATTCCTTCAAAGTTCTTCCAGACATCCATATCTTCTTTGAAATGTCTGCACTGTTGGCTTGTTTTGGTTATCTCTCCCGTGTCTTCCGTATCCCCGACCTTCATTATGTCTGTATTATATCAATGGTTTTATGTTTATCAATCTTCTGTTACCATGTTTTTGTTTACAACATAAATCTCCAACAGTCTTTTCTTATGAACGTCTAGGAATTTTGTTATAGTTATAATTATGAATTTTGTTGACATAATTCGTGATATGATTCAGGCAATGCAATACTCAATCCATTTTCAATTCTCTCTCACATTATGCATATTTTTATTCCCTATCTAGCATTACTCTCATTTGATCATGATTATTACCCCCACCTATTATTACCCCCACCCATCATCTATCTTCATCTTCATCTCCCTCTGTCCTCTCTTCTCTGCTCTCTCCTTTATTTTGCCTGTCCCTCCCCTTCCTCCATCCCACGTACATGTACCTACAGTCTGTGTCAAATAAAATGGAACAAGTGGAAAAACATCTTTTTACAGTATAAAGATTAATCACAAGCTGGTATTGTTTGGTATTTTCAAAGAGCAGGAATATCAGACTTTCATCTACAATTTTTTTCATCAAATTTGGTGTTGTAGTTTTTGAGATATGACTAGTTACCTACAATCCAGAAAAATCAATTTTTCGCACGCCGTCCCATGCCTTTGTATGTTTCACATAATGACCATGAATTTAGCGCTTCAGAACAATAGAAGTGCATAATTTCTATTTGTTCCTCGTCGCACAAAATTTAGCATAACTTTTGTTTTACTGAAGCAAATCAGACAAAACAAAGCGCATCAGCAAGAAAAATCTTTTGGCTTTAATTTGGTACCCCATACATACATTATTTGAAAAGATTTCCCATCTAAATTATTTTTTTCCCCGACTGAACCATTTTTTTTTTTGGACACAGACTGTATCTCTCAGCAAAGTCATAGTGTATCATGTAATGTGTATAGTCAAGGAGGTATTTCTTATCCCATGTTTAGATTTTGCATCAGTATCATTCTTAATGTATACATGAACATTAGCCGAAGGGCAGAACTATGTCAACACAACCCTTCAGTCAAGGTGATGTGCATCTCCATGTGCATCTTAAAGGGATGCAGTAACATTGAATGATATTCAAATCACATTTTATTCGATTTAGCTTATTTTGCGAACATAATTATAAACACTTAGGTCAGTCTGGTATCTCTTCAAAATTGCAAGCTAATTGCTTGCTTTACCTTCGAGATATCAATGATTTCATATTCAAATTTTATAAACCAACCCCGGATGGTTTATAAAACCATGTGCTTTAATTTCCACATAGCACAACATACACCCTTTTCCTGTTTTATAGTCCCCGTCCCTAGCGGCCTGCTGAGCCAGCAACAGAGGGTACTGGTGCTCGGCTGTATGCTTTGCATTGTTTGTTACACTGTTTTAAGGTAGTAAATGACTTCCATTTAATCTGGAACTATCAGTAGTTTGTTTTTACTGTTGGAACAACATAATTTTATTAATCTTGATCTAATTGCTCTTGTTTTTGAAAGTTACCCAATCCCTTTAAAGGGATACGTTCACAGTGTCTACAGCGTAGAGAACGCACTTAAATAATGTTTGCTTCCACATGACTAATCTTTCATATAAAACATTCCATTTTAAAGCCTGTACGAAACAGCAGCCTTGTATTGCATCATCTCAAGTCCTCGTCAACTAATCTATTCTGTCCTGATTCCTAACCCATAATGCAACATCGTGAGCAGTGTAGTCTTCAATACCCGCCCACTTGAATGGTAACACCCTATGTCTCACTACTCAATACCTCAATGATAATGTTAACAAGTTGCAAATGCTTTTATCCTCAAAATTTTTAATTTCCTTGATAGAAATAAAATGAAAGGCTATTTTAGTCACTAAAATATTAATATCCTATCTCAAAAAGGAATACTTTAAGACTAGCTATTTATAAAGCACAATCAATGAGAGTGTTGGTCATTTCGCTCTCGCTTTAAGTTACCGTTTATATAAGGTAACCCTACAAATTGAAGGCAGCGGATTCTACTAATTTTCGCACCTAAAGTCCCATACGTACGCACATTAGTATAATACTCCCAGTATACTCTTTATTTCAAACTCCATGATCTGAGATCATCGTACCTTTAATATTTGGTGGTGCGAAATATTTCTTTTATCGTAATTATTCATGTTGTTTATTATTACGAGGTAGGGTCCTTCCTGCAGTTTAGTTGTTTTATATTATTTTATGAATTAAGGGGATTTGAGGGAGAAGGTGATTAATGATTTAAAGGTGCTATTCAGCACTAAATTTGAAAATCCATTGAATAAAAACTTTTGATACAAACATTGATAGAAAATTTATAAAAACCGCCCCGTAGTCAGGATTTCGCATTATATTTCACTTTATTTTAGATGCCCCCCCCCCTCCCCGGAAAAGAAACCCTTAAAGTTTGTATGTCATTTAAGAATAGGAGACATCCTTCTTCCGAATGTTGAGTCAAAGTAAATACTTGAGACAGTTTATTTTCTCTGCAGGCGTGAAACATCTTTAAGTTGCAATTGTGCCATAATCATGCTGTGTTAAATAAAAGCTCCACTAGTATTATGGACGCAGGCAGTAATTAGACTCCTATTCATGTATGTCTATATGAAGCCCGATGTTTGGTTAGAAATGACAATATTTTAACAATAGGAAGATATTAACAAAATCCTCACGGACGCGTCGACAGGTAGGCCTATATTGTATAGTTAATGCCACAATAATTCCATTTCAAATTGCGTTGTGTTTGTATACTTCATGTTTCACAATGACTAGAGGGGAAAGAAAAGTTAACTTTAAAACTTTCTCATATATTCGTTGCTCTGGCTTGCTAAATAATACGTTGATAAAATCAGAGAGATGAGAGGAGTCTCCCCAAAAAATCAAGCCATATTCCAAGTTTAAAGGAAAAGTTCACACTGGGTTTAAAAAAATTTTAAATGCAGAAAAATAAAATAAAAATATGAGACAAGATTTAGGGAAAATCGACCAAAAAACCCCCCGAAGTTATGAAGTTTTGATTTTGTGACGTCACATGCGAGCAGTTCCCCTATGTGTTATGTAGTGTAAATTCCATAAAGTGTGATTTTTTTTTCAGTAGAAAATTAATCATTTCACCTGTGCGGTCAATATATATATGTTAATATATTATTTATGCCTCTATCAAATTGAACCATTCCTTTATCAAGAACCATGAAGAAAGATAAATTTATGGAATTTACATACAAAAAACATGGGAGAGCTGCTCGCACGTGACGTCACAGAATCAAAACTTTAAATATTCATAACTTCGCTATTTTTTGGTCGATTTTTCTTCAAAGTTTCATTCATATATTTTTTTTCCTGCATTTTTCAAAACCAATAAAATTCTAGGGTGAACTTCCCCTTTAAGATTAGGAAATTTAAACGAGTTACTCAAAATGAATAAATAATAAAGTCAGCCAATTTCGATGATTTTATTATTTTTTCTTTTGTAATAAGTCAAATTATCCAGGGACCCGGCTTTAGGTCAGAACATCCGGGTAAGTCTGTAAATGTGATAATCAAGTTACTCTCCAGTCCAGTCCTACTATTGACCAAAGAGGAAACTGCTGAATGAATACTCCAAGAAGTCAGGATTAAGTCTGTAATCTATCTGTCTGTAATCAATATGGCAATATGACTGGATTATATGGACACATCTGATTCTATTCAGACATAGATGACAATACCTCAGGTCCCGCCGGTGAGACCAACTTCAACTTGTTTGACTCACCATTTGCCGCACTTTCAATTTTTTTCCCTTCTCTCTCTCTGAGGTTTGGAATGTTTGGTATCCAACAGGGGCCGCGGAGCGTTTTTGAAAGTGGAGGGGCTGAGCCGAAAGTGGGGGGGCTGAACAGGCTAAAAATCACAAATGTATGGTCATTTTTGCATTTTTGTACACGTTGGCTGAAAAAAGTGGGGGGGGGGGGGGGCTGCAGCCCCCCCCCCAGCCCCCCCGGCTCCGCGGCCCCTGTCCAAAACGTCTCTCAAATACCCAACAATCGCACTTTTATTACTATTTTTTAAGTTCTGTTACAGACTCATAAGACTATAGCTTTGAAAGATTATTGTATGTCTTAAATAGTTTATTAGTTGTTTAAATTATTCACTAAACCTCCCGGGTGGTCCGGTACCGTGATGAGTCATTGTTATATTTGCCTAGTTGTATTATAACAAGATTATGATGGATATTTTTTTTAGTGAATGATTGAATTTATTGATATATATTATTGGATTAGGGATTATTGAAGATTTCCCCGAAATGTCACTTCAGTTTTTTCCTTTCTTTTTTGTTCTTTGAGCGGGGCGAGAGGGTAAGGGGGTAGGCGTTGGCAGCTATCCTGTGTCTGATTTTGCAGGAGATCCTTGAGTCTGACGCAGGAAGATGCCTGCAAGCTAGTCTTATGCGGCGGTCACATCTCGCCGTACCTTCGACGTGCAACTCCCTATGATGGATTTCGTAGAAAATTCGTGCAGCGTATGTACCATGCAGGCACGTTGCCTGTACGACGTGCAGGAAGTTTTTTCCAATACCCTCACTACAGAAACGCAAGAATCGCAGAAATTGACCCAGGACCTATGCGTGCATTGTGCATGCAACGCAGGCTACGTTGATTGCACGTGCCCCGTAGCCTACGACGAGTTGTGACCGCAGCATTACTGGTAAAGCCATGTCAAAACGCAAGGAATCGCTGGAGTTGGGCCGCAGCCTGACGCAAGTAAACCGATGCGGACAAGCACGTGGAAACCGCGCACAACCGGTTGTGACCGATATGGTATAATAAGCTCTTTCAACAAAAACGATGCCTGGTTTTACTCGTGAATTCGTGAATTAGCGAAAGCTGTTGGCGAACGCTTGCGGATGATTGCGAATGCTCAAAGCTACTGTAATCATGAATTTTCAGCATTTCACAGAAAAATTTTATTCTGAACATATAGGCCTATTCCAAATTTATTTCGGAATTTAAAAACTCTTTGCAATCCTATCATCTTTGCGAATAATCAAATTCCCTACGTTTATTCGAAAGCACTCGCCGCTGCATGTTAAAGGAAAACTCTATCTTTGCAACAATTCGTTAGCCTTGGCTATACGTATAATATTATTCGCTACTCAGTGAGATACCCCCTCCAGAGATTGGCCTACTTTCATCTAATTGGCAAATAGAATTCCATTCATAACAATACCTGGTTTCTAATCGCCATTAACTAACAATCAGTCGCTATTCATCAACGGTCGAAAATATTTGCAGAGCAAGATTTGTAGCGGTAAATCTAAAGCTGTTTGTCCCGCTGATTCCGAGGTGTTTTAGCCGTATGAATTAGGGGAGACCGGGGACAAATGTAACACGGGGCAATTGTAACAGGGGCTCCCATTCCTAGCAGAAACACGCTATAAACTTAAAATTTGTACAGAGCATGCGTATTACATCGCTCCATATGCTGTATGAGTGTTAGCAGATTTAACGGTTCGTGGAACTTTCTACAGCAGAAAAACCGTTTTTTGAGCAGGAAAGTTATATTTCACATTACCTTTTCTGGGGTATATGTTCTTCTTCTGGACCAAATATGTGTTTGATGAGCTAACGGCTTGTCATTTTGGTTTATAAGTACATTTAATAACATTCGATGTGTCTTAGGTCTCCTATAGTTTTGGCTAACTTCCGCCTTCTAATCCCGAAATGAAATGACCTATAGCTATTTCAGAACTACGATAGAACAAATCCTGCTCCCAAATATCGGGCCTCCGCACGTCTGTCAGGCGGCCAACTTGTAACCAAACGCGTGCATGTATCACAATTTAGCCCCTAAAGGACATCTTCTCCGTCTAACGTAATCTCCGCTAGGCAACCGCCCCGCCGATATTAAGTCAGACTTTCCCGGCCGCACTCAACAACAACTCAATTCACCTCATAACCAAATCAGGGGCCACGGCAAGCGATTTCTGAAAGCCTGCACGCGGCCTGGCGCCGGCAAAGGGGTTTGGTGCGGGGGGGCGGCTGCGAACTCAGGATTCTTAGAAAGTCACATCAAGCTTATGCGGCTCATTCTTGTACACCGCTTTTGTACCGACATCCTGCGGGCCGCCCCGGGCCCTGCCCCTCCTTGCTTGCTGAAACTGCAGACAGGTGCGCAGTTCGGGGGGTTGCTGCGCGCTGGGCGTTAGACCATAACTGCCAGAAATCTTCGCATAACTTCTGCACGCCACGGATTGTAATGACAATTGTTATTGCTGTTTCTACAGGAAAGAAGGGCCTTATTTTATACAGCCTCAAGATATGAGAATCTTAAATTACTTTTGAACAATCTGTTCCATACATTTGCTTGTAACAAGCCCCAAACGAATCAATCGATTCTTAGTCCGAAAAAAGGGGTGTCTTAGTAGTTGATTTATTCATTTAGTTTCATTGTAATATGCCAGGACCACTCAAGTTTTCTTATTTTGTTTTTTTTATCACTTTCCATACACTTTACTAGAACAGAAAATCAAACAAATAGCAAGTAGATGTGAATATAGTCTCTTTTAAATGCCAAACGTCTGTAATTCGTGAGTTATGACTTTGCAATATAAAACAGTAATAAGAGCCCAACCAGAGCTGCCTCGTTCGGATAAGGCCTCACTAAGACATCCAGGATAACTTCATAACTTTGAATGAATTTCAATTCAACCATCTGCCCTTACCACAAAACCAAACAGGTACACCCATATCTCTATAAGGCCTCCTCATGACATGAGAAATCAAATAACACTTCGAACAAACTGTTCAATTCGTTCCCCAATTTACGTTTTCTGTTCAGCTAAATGTTGCAAGAGATAATAATTGCCAACGTTTCTTGTACCGAAAATTACGTGCCCTCTACAGTTTCGTTCCTATCTCAAGTTTGTATTCATCCCTGTAATCTCAGCGCCGCTCCCAATTTTTGTCTTAATTCTGTTTGTGCTGATTGATACATTTCCGTCAGATCACTTCTTACTGAGAGAACTTGCCATAGAGCTTCAATGAAGTATCTGAACGTGTTATGGTCAATTTTATAGGTGCGCTTGTTCTGAGCATATCTTCACAAATAGGTAACTTAATCCTAATTGATGTTCAACACTACGCAGAATTAGATATTACGACTAGACGTGCAACACTATACATCTTGATTCGTGATTCTAGATCGTTGATTTTATTCTGTCCCGACACGTGCTCACACTGGCGTATCCTTAGACACCAAAACAGAAACACTGCACAGGGATATTGCCCCTTTGAAACTCCTGTACAAACCGCGCCTCTATTTTAGAGGGCGTTATATTACGAGAAAACGAGACTTCAGCCCCCGCGACACTCCCTCCTCACCCAGCGTGTGGGCTTTCTTCTCCTTATTAAAAGAAAACAACAACACACTTAAAAGAGAGAAGAAGAGAGAGGGAATGTGGAGGAAAATGAGAAGGAGGCAGGAAAGAGAGTTAGAGGGGACATGGGCAGATACGGCCAAAGCAACAACGGTAAGAATCGGTGCTGAAATAGCAAGAAAAACAAAAGACCAAAAAAAAAAAAAAAAAGAAAAGAGCGAGAGAGAGAGAGAGGAACGATGGGCAGCCCCGCCATCAATAACGAATTAAGAATATATTTTTCAATATGATCACCTGAAATTATACGTCCAATCGTTTTGTTAACAGGGCAAAAGAAATCATTGACTGTCTACTTTGCCAAAGACAACAAAAAAAAAAGTGCAGTAAATTTTTAAGATTGATTTCCTACACCACAACCTAAAAAAAGGGACTCGGTCATTTTTTTACCTTCCTTAATCAGAAATAATCTAGTCATTTTATTTGGAAAAGAATAGAATTGTTAAAGTCCAAAAGGCGTAGGCCTAGATATTATAAGTTGTAACTCACCCCAGTTGTCAGTTCTAGAAGATCTCCTTGGGTACGGCACAAAAAATGTATAAAAGGAACCGAAATGAAGTGGAATCCTGATGAAAGGTTCTCATAGTTTCTTACAGTTAAAGGGTGAAGCCCCCAACAACCTTTAAATAAAAAAACAAAAAAAAAAAAGATCATAACTTTTGCCCCATATCATGAATATAACAAGTGGAAAACATAATATAAATGAGTCAAGCATTGTCATGTTTACATTATAATTAGCTTATGTGGTTAATGATGTTTAAATCTTGGATCTGTCAAGTGCATAACTTTGATAATTTCATGTGTTACAATTGCCCCGTACGTCTGTTACAATTGCCCCTGGACACGGGGCAATTGTAACACTCGACCTCTTGTTTTGAAATGGTAATGGCTTCAAAATAACTTGTTGTACTTAGCCCAAACCTATTCATATGTCAAGCTAAGATATACATATTTCATTTTATTTAATTTTAAGCAAGTATTTGGCTTTAATAAAGTTGATAGGTAAAATTTGGAAAAAACTGATACAATTGTCCCAGGTCTCCCCTACCTTGTAACGGGCGTGGGAGAATCTCAAGGACGAGAAGTTCAATACATAGACCTTTAATCAGCCACTGCCGGCAAATATTTGATACAAAATTGGATTGTTTATTTATAGATGAGGCAAGAATATTCAATTTTACAATATTCAGAATTAAGTCATGCTATCGGTTAATTGAAAGTATCATTATTTCAAAAAGATATATCGGCTTGGCTACTTGGATACAGAAAAACAGTTTGCGACCATTAACTTGACATTGTTGCAATTATTCCATAGCCTGTGGATAGAAGATATCGTTCCTTTTAGGGATACTATACGCAATGAAATATTTTATTTTAGATAAATTTTAGCAGCTATTGCACGAGTAAAACAAAAAAGTTTTGTTTTTACTTTCCCGTGATGTATGGAGAAATTATTCTTAAAACATTTATTATTTACAAATATTTACGACTTGCTTTACCCCGTGAACCTACGTGTACATCCTACTTTTGCATACAAAGTTAGAAATAATCGTTTCAGGTTAAACACAATCATTATAGCGTTTTCATATAACAGTGTGAAACTTGCTGCGAGTCGGCACTATGTGGGCAAATAGTCCGTTTCTGAACCCTCTATCCTTTTTGTAAATTAGTCGGGACTTGGATACTAATTGTTGTGATTTGTTTTCAGCTCATTTTATGAATTATCTGGTCAACTTCAAGACCCTTAAGGAAATGAGCAAATATTATGCTGTTGTCAAAGAAAGCCAATTCTATATATGGTTGTCAATGAGTGTCGGGACGAGAGAGAGAGAGAGAGAGAGAGAGAGAGAGAGAGAGAGAGAGAGAGAGAGAGAGAGAGAGAGAGAGAGAGAAAGAGAGAGAGAGAGAGAGACAGAGAGACAGACAGACAGAGACAGAGAGACAGAGACAGTGAGAGGGGAAAGGGGGTGGGGAGGGAATTATACACCAAAGAGGAATTGGGAAGATGGGTAAGGCTTAGGACACAGTAAACAACTTGACTGAACCTACATATTTTATTTTATTTGAGTTAATTATGCTAATTTGTTCATGAAATCATTCTTTTTGATCTATGGTTAAAGAGAGTTGGGATAAAAATGGAGAAAGACAAAAAGAGAAGAAACTTAGCACTAAGTACAGGAAAAAGAGAACAGATAAAAAATATTTGGGTAGTTATATTCGTTCTCAATCAAAGGCAGAGGGGTAAAATTCTTATATGGATGCAAATAAAACATTTATATATTATGATTTTTTTTTCCCCTCTTACTTGATGTTTTTTTGTTTGTTTGTTTTTTTTTTGTTGACATTATGTTGTATATATATAGACTGCATATTTCATTCAAAATGTGTATATCCTGCCATAAGCTATAGTCTGACAGTCTTTTCCAAAAGTTTGAGGTTATATCTCTACCGGTAAAGACAGACAGAGCGATTATCCAAATTAATAAAAGCAAAATTTTAGTCGTCTGGCCCCATCTAGCTCATAATGCCCTTGCAAAAAAAAAAAAAAAAAAAAAAAACCTGAAACCATATCTATAGGGATTATTTGATTTGACGATGGGCTATAGTTTCGACCTGATAATTTTGAGGTATAGGTCTTGAAAAGTTGGGGGGAAAAATCACGGAGCCAAAATTTTCCACCAATGCATGCATCATCCTCTGCTGTTCCTTAAATTGGCAACCGTAAATTTTGATAATTACAATGTCTTCATTTTCCAAAGTCACAAGCAATATTTTTCTTTAATTAAATTCCTCTTACTTTGTTTGAAAGCATTTCCAATAAATAGTATATACACGTATCGGTACATTCGTGGGGGAATAAAGGATGTCTCGAGAACATGAAATCCAGTCCGTAACGTCTGAGTCTCCAACACCTTAGTAACCATAGTAACGAGACGTCATTTAGAGTTGGAGCCACTGTAATTAACAAATAAAATAAGGGCACCATTTTCTCTTTCAATATAGACTTTAGAAATAAATTATTGATACGTTCCAAAGTGATTATGATTTATATCTGAATTTCCAACGTGCCATGTGGTTTATTTTACAATCTTGGTGTTCTTTTTTCAACGAGGAGTGCATTAGCCTTAACCTCAATTAATGTATTTTCCGTTAACTATAAATTACAGAAAGCTTTAACGGGATAACATGGTCATTTGGGTTTATTTCTTATCTTCTAGTGCTTTGATTTACGGGCCCGCAAATTCAGATTTTTCAGATATTTTGTTCTGTACGGATAACCCTTTGCCTCATCTATGTTGATTGTGGCAAATGTATCTTGCCAAAGGAATTCCATGAAATGGCTGGGATTCGAACCGCGTTTATCCATTTGTCTTTACCCACACTTATGGTGGAATCTCACTTGTCATGAGACTGATTTGGGACAAGCTAGAGACGGGTTTGAGACGCTTTTGAAACTAGTCGCGGAGACGTCTCGAAGACGTCTCAGAGACATCTCCTGAGTCTCCGCGACCACCTACAAGTCTCTGCGACGTCTCATTGGTCGCGGGAAAATTGAACAGTCACACATATGCTGTTTTTCAGTCGCGGAGACGTTTCAAAGACGTCTTTGAGACTTTTCGGTGTCTCTGAGACGTCTCAGAATCTCAGTGTTGAGATACCACCTCATAGATAAAGTAAAAAAAACAAAACAAAACAAAACAAACAAACACACTTAAGATATGCTTCATACAAAAGCTGATCTAAGATGGGCACGAAGAACCTCTCGAATCTCTCGGAGAATTTGGACTTATCAATCGTGATGTCACTGACACGAAGCAGAAATGAAACAGAATATCAAATCTTTTTCTTTGAAACTCTTGACATCGATATCTCAACTTGTAAATTGGCCATAAAAACACCAGACAACACAAAACCTTTGCATATACACCGTTTGTTCAGACGGCCCAATTTGAAAACAAAATATTCATATTAGGAATGACAGCGCAGTAAATACACATACAACAATAACAAAAACAACAACGATTCCCTTTATAACAAGAGAAGCGATATTGCTTTGTTGTTTGTTTGTTTGTTTTTTGGTTGTTTTTTGTTTGTTTGTTTGTTTGTTTTTTTAAACAATATTTAGACATTTTCATATACGTTTTTATTGATATAGTTTTGCTAGAAGTTATTTGTTTTTAGTTATGTATAATGGATATTTTTGTGTCTTTATTTCTCTGCTGAAACACCAAATATCACCTGCCTTTATGTGGTCAAACATTAACACAAATTATTTTCAAGAATATTCTGACTAACATGACTAAAACGAAACTTGTGAAACCACTAGTCATGATCTCCTCTTTTCACATGGTCTTGTCTGAACTCCTTTTCTATTTGACAAGGGTCCCGTTCAAAGACACCTCCGTGGAAGTGACTCGCTTTGACTCATCACTCTTCAAGAAATTCGTTGAAATGGGAGAGCTAGAGCAGGGGCGTAGGGAGAGAGGGTGATTGAGATTGTGGCATTGTTTGAAGGCAAATGATTGATTTTTAACAATTAAATCAAACATGTGTAGGAAAATTTTAGATTAGAAAATCTGGAGCCCATTTATTTTAACCTTTAATGGATGTTTCATAAAGCCTGGAACACTTATCACTCTGGGTCTCGTACGTAGAGTACAAAACGGCCGTTTTGCCCATTTTCGTAGAGTCAGTGCTGTTCGAAACGAACATATTAGCAACACGGTGATTAGGGCCCGGAGAGATGTGACCCATGCTTTACTGAATATTCATGATGTTTGTGAACATTTACCTGCAATTTAATTCCAAAGTATATAGGTACATGTAACTTTGAAAAATTTAATGACTGTTATCTTTGCTAGTTGACAATTGGAAATTCCACTCCCTGTCACCCATTTAAAATGGTAAAATATAGCGACGCCCTTTATCGGTTAATAGGTCGTGATCAAAAGCAGTTCTTTTCTATTACATATAATTCTTCTGCTTGGAATCAAAAGGGCAGTATCTCATGGCCCTGTAACATAACGGGCTTTAATCAATTGCAAATCTATAGTAGCCAATCAGGATGTTTGTTGCAATCGCTTCTTGCTTAAAAGTCTCACTCTGAACCAATTAGAAAGTTTGTTTCAAATGTTCAATTAGTCGGAGTTCTTTATGTTACAGGGCACATAATTTTATCATTGTACACTGAGCTAACGCCCTTCTGGCGCTCAGTATAGTTGATAATAATGCTCTTGAGATTATTGAGAAAATGCAGTCTGTACGCGACAGAAAGCAACGTCTGGAATAACTTTTCGAGGACGTCTGACTCAGTAGATAAGACACTACGCTTCTTGTCTAGATAACATGGATAAAGACAATGTAAATTCTCCTCAAGAAAATGAATTTCTACTTTATTCAACCTTATTATGAAGGAGGCTCGTAAGAAAATAAGGATTTTCAGAAAATATTTATTTTATAAAACAATATTTTTTTTTCCTTCATGTGCCAAAATTGTTTCCGCCCGGGCTCGAACCGGGGACCTTGAGTGTGTTAGACTACACTACGGAAACTCCGATAATAATGATGTTGAAATTTTGTTTTCATTAGTGCACATTCCATGATGCAGAATGGCAGAAAATGTGAATAATTGACCAAAGATAGTGATGAAGCAAACCGATAATTGGCATTTTACCTCCCCCCCGCACCTCCGCAGTGGCGTATCCAAGCGGAGGCGCAGGCGCAGGAGACGCGCCCCCTATAATTTGAAAACACTCAGCGACTGTACATGTTGAAATCGGGAAAATTTCGCTGGCGCCCCCTTATTTTTTTTCTTCAAATTTACGGGCTACGGCCGTTTTTACATTTCCGCTCAAACTCTTCATATAGGCCTACCCCTATTCTTTTTTCCCCTTTTCGTTTCTTTCAAACTTCAAAGGGCTTTAAAGTCAGAATTTTTATTCCGATAAACTTCATTACCAAAAGGAATGAGAACAATACTGTCATTAAAAGCCATGTAAGACAATAAAAGAAAATAACATGGATGTTACTGAGGAAAGGCTCAAGTCACCCTGTTTCTTAAGGGCCTGTCCCACAGGCGACGATCGTTGTGGCGACAACCTGATGAATTCGGCTTTAAAAGGCGATTATAAACTTACATACGACTCTATCTAAGCTAGTCCACAACAACAACCCGCCACCACACCCACAATAGCAAGATCGCCAGTTGTCGCAACAACGATCGCCTCTAGTGGGACAGCCCCTTTACTTGTCAAACATTATTCAACAAATAACATTCATCATGATTTCTTCTCGGTAAGATCATTTACAACGCTGTCTGCCTTTTAGTCTGGCATTCGTCTGATTTTACCTACACAATGCTTTATCTTACATGAAAAACATTACGCGGTACGCGGAGCGGTTGTTAATGTTGCGTATAATGATAACCTTTGACCCCTGTATGTCATCGGGACCATTTGTATGTCATGTTATTTGGATCGTCCGTGTTTGCTCAAACTTTTGTTTTTACCCTACATCTGTCACGTTTATCAACCCCTTTCCCTGTCACATATCTGTAATGCGGTAGTCACAACAGGTCGTATACCATGTATACGTGCAGCGCGCAACTCTTTTCGACATACGGATTTCTCTACGTTGCACGTACTTTTTTTCAGACACGCACAGAGCAGGTACGACACACAGGAGGTTTTTGCAATATACCTGTACCTCTGGTACAGAAAAGTAGAATCGCTGAAATTAGCCCACTTTGGCGACATGCAACGCAGCTATAGTTGCTCACACGATCAGTTGTGATCACCGCCTTAAAGATCATTTACTGAGTAAATACAACCTTACATCGATTGAAAGCTAAGTAGGCATATAACATAAATACACAAAAATAAAATTCAATTTTCATAACAGTATGATACAACCTCAACCAGGCCACCCGTCCCAAATACTCGAAACATTACGCGGGGAATGCTACAGCCATCCAGCGGCCTAGTTGGCCTGGCATGATTGGGTTTCGCCTTTAGAAAACACATTTGTATTGCTATGTCAGAACAAAAGACCCCATGGTGCTAGAATTCTATTGTTTTGAACTGAACGGGCAAATTCAATCATGCCTAGCTGTCAGGTGGTTTTAGCATTCCGTTAAAGTCCTTTGACGTCATCACACGCGCCATTTAAAAGGGGGTCATTTTTCGAGTATTTGGCCGGAGGAATGGCCTGGTCGAGATTCGATCATCTTCTAGTAAAATACTTTCTAGATGGATAACAAAACTTAATTTTCGATCCAGCCAGGGACTTTAAGGGTCTTTCACAATTGCTCTTGCGATCGTTTGCGAGCATTTGGTCACAATATATTATGTTGCACACAATCGCAACGGTTGTAAGCAGTCGCACCACCAATTGTGAAATGGGCTTTAGGAATCCAAACCCAAAATCAAAAATCCTTCTCTCATGTTTTTGTAAAAAGGTATCATTTTTATGGAAGCCAAGAGAAACAGCCATTAACTGTCTGCATAAAATGATAATCTCTACAATGATAATAATGTTATTATCATTGTAGAGATAATGCCCTTTCAAAAGGCACTAATCTTCTTTTGCCACACTTCACCAGGTGTAGCATATCAATTCTACTCTATGTAAAATGTATAGTTAACGTATACCAATGTGCGGCATTAAATCGTAATTAAACAAGGCGCGTCCATTATCTAAGAGTAAGAGGCCAGACGCAACAAAGTGACGTTGGAAATACGGCTGAGAAGCGCAGAAATCTATACAGCTGGCTGCAATAATAAATTAGCTCACAAAAACTCGCGTTAAAAGACTTCCCTCCAGTGGAATGATATTGTCCGTTCGGTTGAGCAATCTACTCGTGGAGATGAAAGAAATTGATGAACTTTTATCATATGTTGTTAGTTAATAGATTCTCCAGACCAGATGGAGGAAATACACATTTGGGCAAGGTTATAACATTATTGTGCTGAAGTTGAAATCAGAATATGCAATTCATATAAATTGATGCTCAAAACAATGACATAGATTGTGAAGACGCCGTTCACATGCTGCTATGCGATATGCATGTGATAAGCGTAAATAGTAAATAGTGGTAGTATTTTACGAGCTGTGATTGGTTGAAAGGGTGTCACGTGTCGTTCAACATTCTGGTATGTTGAACGCTTTTTTGTTATGTTGAACGGTTTTATCCTGTGTTAAAATGAATGGCGAAATCGATTGCTTTGTTGCGCTAGCGCGTAATAACAGTAAAATGGTGCGCACAACAATAGATACGCGGAGCAACAATATACGTCACAATAGCTTAATTAGCACCAAAAGTTTGGCAAACATTGGCAAAGATAAAACCAGATTAGGCAAGGTCAAAGATCTAGGGGTCTATTTACTATAATAAATAGTGCATGCTCTATTAATGCAACATTACTAACTATGTGAACTCCAAATACTAAATTATCCCTCGTGCACATCTGTTTCAACTCGGCCTACGGCCTCGGTGAAATAAATGTGCCCTCGGGATAATTTAGTATTTGTCGTGCACATAATCTAGTATGTTGCATAGTAGAGCATGCACTATTTATATAATATTGACTAGTCGAGGAAAGAACCTTTTATGATTATGTTCAAAGTGACAGGAAGTTTTTTTAATCAATTAAAATGAATGTACCATCTCCGGAAAGCTGAGAATTCAAGCTTTTAATTGCCCTGTGAACAATAAGCTATAATATAATAGTATAATGCGGCATCGAGGATCAAAACTATGGAGCGCATGAGCTATTTTGAGAGCAAAATATACCATATTGTACAGGAATTTGATCTGACTAGGCTTTCGAATTGACACAAGTGACAGGACTTTTTTTTTCCTTTGCAATAAGTTATTCCTATTTTTGAAAAATTCAGACTCTTATTCAAGTTGAACATTTCCTTGAAAAGGTAGTTGCTCGCCACAATAAAGAAAATAAAGTGAAAAACTGTCCAAAAACAAAAAAAGTCAATGGGCACGTTCGCTTTGATTAGAATGGTAGCGCCCTCTATCTCTTAAGTTTACAACTAGAATTGATATGCAACATTATTGGCGACCTAGGCTGAGTCAGTGGCAAAATGGCAATGGCCAATCAAAATCCTTCTTTCATATAATGCCTTTTCTCAAAATGCTGACCATTTAAAATCATCTTTTGTTTCGAATTTGCAACAGTTCGCAAACCTACCATTAAACATGTTAAAAGCTAGCTACCCCCTCTTTCCCTCTCCATCTCTTTCTCCTCTCTCTCTCTTGCTCCGTCTTTGTATGTCTTTCTTTCTCTCTCTGCCTCTGTCTCTCTCTCTCTCTCTCTCTCTCTTTACCCCACTCTATCGCTCTCTATATCTCCCTTCCTCTAGTTATCCCACTCTCTCTCTCCTCACAATCTCCATATCATTACCCCCTCTCTCTCCCTTCTACTTTAAGCCCCCCCCCCTCTCTCTCTCTCTCTTTTGGTGATTATGAAGTTCATCTTTGGGTGATGTACTCGACAGTGAACCCAAACATGTCACTTTGTTCCTGCCTCAGTCCCATTCATTAGCTTTCACATCTCTCTTCTCGGCGTGTTTTGTTTACATGACCGTCATCTCAAAGGCAAAAGGACGTTAATCACATAGTAATGGATTCAAAATCAATTACATTAACAAAGAGAAGAAAAAAGAAAGAAAGAAAGAAAAGAAAACGGGGCTGATATATAAATGTTTCAAAGGTTCGTTAGCCAGAAGACAAGAATTTCCTATATTCCTGAACGTTCGTTTAATTCGTAAATTAAATAACGTTCGTTTATTCGAATATCATTTTTGATTTAAAAATCCGAAGATTAGTTAAACGAAATGAAAATGGATTTTTAAATCGAATAAAATAATGTTCTGCATTAAAAAAAAAAAGAACAATTAAATTCCGGAGAATTCCTCGATAATCTCGAACCCTTTACACTTGAGTACCCCCCCCCCCTTTTTTTTTTTTTTTTTTTTGGTGATAAACTGTATAGCGTTAAGAACCTTCTGTCTCTCAGTGCTGAGGTCACATAATGTTGTCTGGTTGGTTTGGCTGAATGGAACCATGTCATCCGTCACAGCTAAAGACATTACTTATATCAACCATCGTCTTGTTTAAAGGTTGCGATATGAAAATTAGGCCGTGATTTTGGGACTTTAAACAATTGTTAAACTCATGTGCACGCCCTGTTATTTCAGTTCCATATCTAATCATAAACCCCTTATTAATGGCTACTGTAGTAGGCTACTATCATCACCAACACTTAATAGTTAATACAACCCAATGCATTATCAAATAATTAGGCCTATATTTTAATTATGTATAGCCAAGGGGATGCATTATTATATATTAATTTGCTCCTTCTCCGAGTGCCTTCTAACCATGTAATTGTCGACATAAAAGACAGGTGTAATCCAGTTTACCCTGATAATATACAAACATTTGATACAAAATGTTGACATGACCTTTGTTCTACCTTTATATCAACGCATAAGTTATATCTTGGAGTATTTTCTCCAATACAAAATATACGTGTATAATGCTGTATAATCTCATCAATGCCTTTGAACAATATTGATCGGGTATTACTTCACTGTTAATTAAAATTATTTACTAGTATCAAGAACAAATCATGATTTTTTTTTTAATATTCTATATAAATTTAATAAAAAAAATAAATAAATATATATATTGATTCATGCCGCTACTATAAATGGTAATATATGTTTCTGATCAGTCTTTAATCTGTGTACCAATACATGAATACAGATCCGTTATCTTATGGTATGGTAATAACACCGTATTGATATCCAAGTTTCCGTAGTGTAGTGGTTATCACGTGAGTCTAACACACTCAAGGTCCCCGGTTCGATCCCGGGCGGAAACATTTTCTTACTTTTTGTTGCATTTTGTTACAATCTGTTCTTTTCATATCAGATTATTATTTCATTTTTCATTATATTCTGTTCTTATTTTCGGCCATGCTCCCTTAGATTAAAATTTCACAGGGCAACTTGTAAATGCCAATTGGTAGAATAAAAATAATATATAAAAACAATATTTTAAATGTGCTCCCCCTCTATAAATCATGGAATCGCCGCTGAGATCAGCGACGCAAGTTATAGGTATGCGGAGCTATATTCTGCAAAAGAAGATAAACACAGACACAAACAAACAAACAAACAAAAAAACTTATCTATTCATGTGATGGTGAAGAATAAATTGGGTTAATTACCATCTCTTTTGAAGCGATAGCAACCGTAAATCCATTCAGTGTATCCAAGTTTCCGTAGTGTAGTGGTTATCACGTGAGTTTTACACACTCAAGGTCCCCGGTTCGATCCCGGGCGGAAACATTTTCGTCATACTTTTTGTTTAAATTATTATTTTAGCTATGAATAATAATGTTCCTTTTCATTCCATTCGGTTCTTATTTCCGGATGGTGATTATTTTCTCTATTTAAGTGTACCCAGGTACGCTTGAGACCAATGTAATTTTCAGTCATCAATATCTCAACAATTGAATGACTGATTAGCTTTAGAATCTCAGGTGATTCCTGTCTGACTTAAACGTTTCAATAACACCGTTAGAAAAAAATTAAACAAGTTGTTTAAAATCTTAAACAACTGCGTGTTAATCGGTGAATCGCACAGCGTTGTTTAAAAATTAAACAACCTGTAGTTGTTTAAAACTTTAGCACTCTTGTTGTTTCAAAGTTTAAACAACCTATTGTTTAATGGTTGTTTAAAATATTAACAGTATTGTTTAATGCTTTTTTTTTAAATAAAAACGCTCCAACTTTTGGTTAACGCGGCTGGGTATCGAACTCACGACCTTCCGATTATAAGGCAGACGCTTTATCCACTGAACCAACACAACTGTATATACACTTATTTAATGTGTGAGGCATAAGTTGCGCCGATTTCTCTTGCATGTAACGAGTGATGCCATTAGCTCATGACTATCACGTGACATTTGCCTCGTCCTGTTTAAACCAAACCTGTTTAATACAGTGTATTATGTCTCTAAACAGGTCTTGTTTAAGGCTATAAAACCTCGCTTTTTCAGTTTTAAACAACAATGTTTAAATATTAAACAAGAATGTTTAACTTTTAAACCAAATTTTTTTTTTAAACAGCGAAATTTTTAAATTGCGTTCTAACAGTGTAAACGTTTGCAATTATGATTACAGTAGGCCTAGTTTAAGTTCAAGTTTTATTCCACTCATTAAAAATGATGCACGGTATAAACATTATACACGTGATCCTTACATATAAATACATATACATACAATGTATACATGCATGTAAACATAAATTAAAAACATATTGATAACTAAAGCTAAGTAATGGAGACAGATTAGCTTCAAACAATGTATCCAATTTTCCGTAGTGTAGTGGTTATAATGTGAGGCTTACACACTCGGGGTCCCCGGTTCGATCCCAGGAAGATTTTTGTTGTTGTTGTTGTTGTAATTTCTCAGTTGAAAATTTCTCCTTGCTTTAAAGCATTTTTCTTATCATCACCCCTGTGTATATAAAATTTCAGGTTACGTCTTTCCAGATTTTTCTAACCTAAACAACGAATCATAATTTAAGCTCATATTGTCAACTTATGAAACATATGTAAATAAAACCGTACTAGGAATAAGTAAATTGTGTAAAAAGTAAAGAAATCCATTTTTTATTACATACTAGTCATACTTATTCATTAAAAAACTTATCAACCCATCACTGAATCAATCAATCACGGGATTAATCAATCGAAAGGTCAATTTGATTTGATTTGATTTGATTTTTTTTCTTCTGCATTCTTAGAAGTACATTTTTTTTTCAATGACAAAGTTAAATGAGATAAAATAATGAACTTTCTGACAATGAATCGAGACTACAATTTTATTACAAACAATTATCTTTAAAAAATATTAAAAGTACTTCGCCAAAACATTACGAATCATTTGTCGAAGAAGGACTATCAAAGTAAGCAATTAATCATTGCCCAAACATTTCTCCACACAGTTTGAATAAAAAAATAGACAAACAATCAAACAATTTAATTTAGCTTAAATTATTATTTCAATGAACAAATTCTCAAAAATCGACAATATTCAATAAGCTAAAAATGTGAATGCAATGTGAATCAAAGTGAATAAGACGGCCTGTGAAATACGATACAAGATTTATAAATGTATTAACAGATCTCATATTGATTAACTATATAGCTAAGCTATATATAGTTCATAATAATCAGAACATTTCAGAACTTTTAATCGACCTTAACATTTAAAAGGAATAATCTATAATTAAAAAATATTATTGTAAATCCATTTATAGGGTATGTACAAAGGAAATGTTTATTCTCTCTGAGTGTACTGCATGTACTAAATCGCAAATCATGCCTATCTAAAGAGACCGTGAAGTAATTAATATTCATATTTTAAAAAAATACCGTGGAATCTACATTACTCAATATAGAAGAGAAAGTGGACGTTACAAAATTCAAAAATTAAACCTTTATCACTTAGCTATTTCTCCAAGCTCGCACAGTGCAAGCAATTCACACGCAGTTATGCCGCAGATACCACGCAGCGCATGTATATCACCCGTAACTCACACGGATCAGTTTCAAAGCGTGCACGCTCCTGACCCGCAGGTCACACGCAATACACGCAATTGAACATTAAATTTAACGCATACAGCAGGTAAGACGCACGCAAAACTTGTGAAAATCCCTGTTTGCCCGCAGAAATTTTGTTGCGTGCTGGAAAATCCCTGCTCGCAACTCACCCGTAACTCATACGCAAGGCTGATGTGACAGGGCCTTTAAGAATGACTACGAGTCAGTTATAACTAATGTACAAGATAGTTTAAACAGTAGGATACACTTTAGAAAAAAATATCTGTATTTTTACAGCAAAATGCTGTCAGCAGAGTTGCCATATCTTATGTGTAAATATATAAATTACAGAATTGTTGTTTATTTTTCTTCTGCAAATGTTTACCTAGATACATACCAATTATACAAATTTAGAAATTAGATATCAACGTTGTTTCTTCGCTAAAATCATGCAACCGCGGAAGAATGCCCTTTGCAGATGATTTACGACAGTTTCATACAAAAGAGATTAAATCCTCGGTGCATAAAGAATTATAGTAAATTTGCCACCAATGGGATACCATGGAAACTTTGTTGTTTGTGTGTTTGTTTGTTTTTATTTCTATACCAAGAAGTTAATAATATACATGGTAAATTATACATAAATAACGAATGTATGGCGGATGGGGTCATCCCGATAGTCCGCGGGTCCGATAGTCCGCGGGTCCGTTAGTCCGCGGGTCCGATAGTCCGCGGGTCCGTTAGTCCGCGGGTCCGTTAGTCCGCGGGTCCGATAGTCCGCGGGGGGGGGGAAGGTGATGTTTGATACTCTGAAGGTCCGTTATTCCGAAAAATAGAATGAGGTTCGTTATTCCGAAAATTGAAAAGGTTCGTTAGTCCGAAAATAGAAAAGGTTAGTTAGTCCGAAAATAGAATGAGGTTCGTTATTCCGAAAATAATTAAAAGGTTATTATTCCGAATTTTTGTTATATCCAAAATTAGAAAGGTTTGTTATTCCGAAAATAGAATGAGGTTCGTTATTCCGAAAATTAAAAAAAGGTTCGTTATTCCGATTTTTTTTTGTTATATCCGAAATTAGAAAAGG
This sequence comes from Paracentrotus lividus, assembly GCA_940671915.1. NCBI lineage: Eukaryota > Metazoa > Echinodermata > Echinoidea > Camarodonta > Echinidae > Paracentrotus > Paracentrotus lividus. The sequence goes on along the minus strand of CALNVZ010000649.1, from coordinate 16,216,105 downwards.
TTTGTTATTCCGAAAATAGAATAAAGGTTTGTTAGTCCGAAAATAGAAAAAAATTCGTTATTCCGAAAATGAAATAAGGTTCGTTAGTCCGAAACTGAAATAATCTGTGGCGAAGCCGGGTAAATGGAAAGGGCAGGGTTGGTGGAGGGGGATTGTAGAATCACCATTTCTGTTCAGTTGTTGATTCCGCAATTAAATCCACCCGTCCATCGACGTAGTGTAAGTATTAGCGGCGAGTTGTTCCGATAAAGAATAAGTTACACTTTTAAAAACGGGCCGTTATCACCCTTGACTAAATAACTAATTGCATAATTATATCCACTCCGTTTTTATTTCATGAAGAAGTTATTTTGAAACATTATCGGCGGCGACTTGTTAATCTTCCGATAAATATTAACCCTTTCAAAAACAAGAGCAATTAGATCAAGATTAATAGAATTATATTGTTTCAACAGTAAAAACAAACTACTCAAAGTTTCAAATCAAATGGAAGTCATTTACTACCTTAAAACAGTGTAACAAACAATGCCAAGCATACAGCTGAACACCAGTATCCTCTGCTGCTAGCTCATCGGGCCGCTAGGGACGTGGGACTATACAACAGGAAATGGGTGTGTGTTGTGCTAAGCGGAAAAGCACTGGTTATATAAACCATCCGGTGTTGGTTTATAAAATTTGAGTATGAAATCATTGATATCTCGAAGGTAAAGCAAGCAATTAGCTTGCAATTTTGAAGAGATACCAGACTGAACTAAGTGTTTATAATTATATTGGCAAAATAAGCTAACTCGAATAAAATGTGATTTGAATATCATTCGTTACTACATCCCTTTAATTTCCGCTGATAATGCTTTTAAATAATTTCTTTCATAAATAAATACGGAACAAATAAAATTGCGGAATTAATTATTTAGTTATTGAGTGATAACGACCCAATTTTAGAAATGAAACTTATTCTTTACCGGAAGAAGTCGCCGCTGGTAATGTTTCGAAACAATTTCTTTACGAAATAAAGACGGCACGAAAACAATTGTAGAAATAATTATTTAGTTATAGCGTGGTAAAGGCCTGATATTAGTAACGAAACTTATCCTTTTTTTGGAAGAATTCGCCATCGATAACGTCGGGAAATAAATTCTTCATTAAAAAACGAAAACAATTATGAAATAAATTATCTAGTTATGGCCTGTTTAACGGCCCGATTTTAGAAGCGAAACTATTTGTTATCAGTAGAAATCGCCGTTGATAATTTTGTGAAATAAATTCTCCGAAAATCAAACAGCAGAAAAAAAGTGTCTGGAGTACGGGTGACCGTCCTCCGCTGAGACTATTATAGCATAATATCCTATTATTTTTTTTAATTACCAAACCATTTTTGTTACTAAAATAGAGTTAGTTCATTTTCGGAAAAAAACTAACGAACCTTATTTCATTTTCGGATTAACAAACCTCATTATATTTTCGGAATAACGAACCTTTTCTATTTTTGGATATAACAAAAATTCGGAATAACGAACCTTTTCTTTTTTTCGGAATAACGAACCTTTTTCTATTTTTGGACTAACGAACCTATTCTATTTTCGGACTAACGAACCTTTTTCTATTTTCGGAATAACGAACTTCATTCTATTTTTCGAAATAACGAACCTTCAGAGTAACAAACATCACCTCCGCCCCTGCCCTCGGCCCCTGCCCCCCCCCCCCCCCCCCGCGGACTATCGGACCCGCGGACTAACGGACCCGCGGACTATCGGGCCCGCGGACTATCGGACCCGCGGACTATCGGACCCGCGGACTAACGGACCCGAGGACTATCGGGCTGTAACCTGGCGGATAGCCCATTTTTATGCAGAAGAGCAGCTGCTCGAAACATAGTATTGTTGCATGGTGCTGCTGCACAGACTTTGATTAAAAACATGTTCAGGCTCGAATCCCATGATTCCCATTTCCCCCCTCTTGCACCCCCTTACTTTAAAATTGATTTGGCGCCCCCTGAATTTAAGATCAACTTGGCGCCCATATGTATTAGGTGAATTGGCGCCCCCCTAAGTTAAAGATCAATTTGGTGCCCTTTCTCCTTTTTCTCCTTTTTTTCGGCGACCCCTTGCGCACCTACAAGGGGCCCGGGCCCCTTGCCCCCCCCCCCCCGAATATGCGCATGCAATATGTAGAAGAGCAGCTGGCAAGTGACTCACAAAATTTAATTGTTCTTAACTTGTTTCTGCAACTCTTCAATGATTTGATTACTTCATGCATGATCCACGCTTCATGGTCCTGCATTTGAAAAATAAAGTTGAATTGAATTGAATTGAATTGAATTTGATAAAATTCCAAGATGGGTCTGCCTTTTCATTATGCGAACGAATAGACCAGTTCACTAAGATATTCAAATTTTATGCACACTTTTTCCTCGCGACATAGTAACAAGGTAGTAAAACAACGTGTAATACAAGACTTGACTACAGTTCATGGAATCCAGTTTGCATACATTAGTTGTTGCTATGTCGGGCATTAAATTTTAATATGTTAGTAAACTGGTCTATCATCCAATGATCAAGTATGTCGATGATCTACGATGAAACTGCCCACCGGTTTAGTGGTTTTTGGTTGTACGGCGAATCTTCATTTCCGTTAGTTCAATCTCCTTGAAGCCACACCGATGGCGACCTGCGTCGGGATTATGAATAATAATTGCTTGTGTTAAACACCCACACACACACAAAATGAGTTTATAAAGAGTTATTAAAAAAATTGATGAAAAGAAAAAAAAAATGATAAAGAAAAAATCCTGCATGAGCGACAATACATATACTCACCCCCACACACACAAACCCACCCATACAACACACACACCCACTCACACACACACACACACACACACACACACACACACACACACACGCATACACACACATAAACACACACACACTCAACCTCACACTAATGCCGTTACCAATGCAATTGTCAAGATCCGTCTCTTCTTTTGTGTATACAAATGCAACTCAGCCGCCTTATGCAGCGGTCACAATTCATCGTAGGCTCCGGGGCAACGTTGCATGCAGCCGCCGTGGTGGGTCAATTTCTGCGATTCCCGAGTCTCTACAGTGCGTCCCAAAAATAACTATACACTTTTGACTAGGCTACCAAATTAAAAATATATGATTCTTGGGGAAAAAGTTTAGATGTGTAAATGATAAAGCTCATATCCTCAACTATCATTATGACACAAACAATTCCAAAAAATAACGCATTCTTCAGTGAGCAATGCCCACTTTTATGAAGGACACAAAAAACAGCCTGCGCAGGAATTCGCTATTCATTTATCCCCTGGGTATGGCATGCCAAGAAGGATTCAAGTAATAATGGAATAAATCAGATAGCAAAGACAAAAATAAATTGAAGTCAGAGCAAAAATCAATGATATAAAAACAAAACGGTGAAAAACTACATTTTGCATAATATTGTTTGTTTATTTCTGACTTTTGATATATCTTTTACTCTGTTAGCTGATTCATTCCATTATTTCTTTGAATCCTTCTTGGCATGCCATACCCAGGTGGTAAATGAATAGCGAATTCCCGCGCAGGCAGTTTTTTGTGTCCTTCATAAAAGTGGGCATTGCTCACTGAAGAATGCGTTATTTTCAGAATTGTTTGTCATTGTTTGTGTCATAATGATAGTTGCGGATATGAGCTTTATATACATCTAAACCTTTTCCCCAAGAAATATATATTCTTAATTTGGTAGCCTTGTCAAAAGTGTATAGTTCTTTTTGGGACGCACCGTATAGTAATGGTATTATAAAAACTTCCTGCACGTCGTACATGTAACGTGCCTGCAAGGTACGTGCGCTGCACGAATTTTCTACGAAATCCATAGTAGGGAGTTGCACGTCGAAGGTACGACGAGTTGTGACCGCAGCATTACTGATATATTCATTAAAAAAAATAAGAAAAAAAAAAAAAAAAAAAAAAAAAAAAAAAAAAAAGGAAAAAAATTAAACTGAATTGATAAACCTAAGTTTAAAATGAAGCACATTTATACCAGGTGCATTCAGGGTGCACTCACTGCACTGTTGTTCGCCTTTGAACCACCATCCTACGTTGAATATCACACGGGCACATTTCTTGTCGCCCGGCATGTCCGGGGTACTGAATTGTCGACCAGAGTGGTACCTGAGTTTTGTTAAGTAACCTAAAAGTAATAAGTCAAAGTATTATGGGTCATAAGAATGACAGTCACTAGAAGTATGATACACGGGGTAATTTTTTTATTTATTATCAATAGTAAGTATGGTACATGGGTCAAAATTTGATTTATTATCAGTAATAGCTGAAGTCACATTCTCCAACTGGGCGGTTGGAGCACATTTGACTCCAAATTAATTGTACCAATAACATCATGCGAGCTCGAGCAGAAGTTTGGGGTCGAAATTCATTTGTCACTATTAAATCTATTAACAGGTCGAAGCGCGAGCAAGTAAGCCTGCAAGCAGAACATTTCTAACTAAATAACAAGAATGAATAAATAGGATTGTGTATGATTTTTTTTTTTTTTAATCATAATAATATAAATATATACATATATATCCACGCTGCCATATAGAGTGCGTCCCAGAAAAAAAAAAAGTAAACCCAACTTTGACAGCCTCATGTTAAAGTTATATAGCTTATGTAAACTTGATATTTATTTCATGATAAAGAGTAACTTATTTCCTATGTTTAAAGGGGAATCCAACCCAAGGAGAGAATCAACCTTACAAGAAAGAAGAAAATGAGAGGAGCAATCTAAAAAAAGTTTCATCAAAATCGGTTATAAAATAAGAGAGTTATGGAAGTTTGAAAAGTCTAGTTGTTCCTTCTATGGGGATCCTCAAATTGGCATCATCGGCTTCAAAATGGCCGATCTCATGGACAACTCTCCATTCACTTTGTACACAAATTTTCAGATTTTCCCCATTTTCTTTCGAAATATATCTTACCTCCTTCTGAGCTCAATATATGTTGTGTGAAATATATTTTCCCATGACATATTTTGAGCTCAGAAGGAGGTAAGATATATTTCGAAAGAAAATGGGGAAAATCTGAAAATTTGTGTACAAAGTGAATGGAGAGTTGTACATGAGATCGGCCATTTTGAAGCCGATGATGCCAATTTGAGGATCCCCACAGAAGGAACAACTAGACTTTTCAAACTTCCATAACTTTCTTATTTTATAACCGATTTTGATGAAACTTTTTTTAGATTGCTCCTCTCATTTTACTCTTTCCTGTAAGGTTGATTCTCTCCTTGGGTTGGATTCCCCTTTAATGATACCAAACTTATACATGTGTTGTGATGGATGGCTGAACACTTGGGCCCGTATTCTGCTAGGGAGTTTGGAGTTGTGCTGTCGCACCAAAATAGTACGGATTTTGAAACGAGAATGCAACGCTGGTTTGCACGCTTCTCTATGAAGCGTCAGCGAAGCGTGCGTCTAATCGTACGAATGTAAACTCGGATGACGTCATTCGAGATCAGATCTGGACGTACATTTGTAAAGAATTCTAAACTAGGGGTATAGGTGGTTTAGAATTTGATATGGATTTGCGAGTTTTATGTCGGAGGAAGCTAATTTATCTATTTTCTCGTTAACTTGAAGTTAAATGTACGTTGTTAAAACTTTTCTTAAAAATGAGGTGCATTATTGAACTGTCCACAACGATTGATTAATTGCATATTAATCATGAAAAATGACATTTTCCGACACGATTGAAGTATTAGTTTGACCTGACATATTGAAGAAAGGACATTTGACCCGAAAACCAACAATAAACTAATGGTGGCAAGTCACTTGTCTTTACACGGGATAAAACGGATTTGGAACTAGTTTGACACTAATTTGAGACTGGTTTGAAATGATTTTGAATGTTTTTAGTCGCACAGACGTCTCAGAGACGTCCCCGAGATATTCCCGCGACAGTAAAAAAAAAAAAAAATAGTAATAAGAAAAAGATTGATGCGCATGCACCTAACGTGATAAAATTTTGCGCATGCACGTAGCTTGATGTCGGAATCAAATTCAACATTTCAATGCTTTGGCTAAATATGGACACTTCACATTTGTGAAATAAAAAATCCGTGGAGCTATTTAGGATATTACTTCAAAAGAATAAAACTACGAACTGATAATTTATTATACATTATATTTTTAACATATATCTATCTTTTATGTTTTATATTGTTAGAAAAAAAAGTAAACTCCAGCAGCAGGTCAACCACTTAAAATTATGACAATGCTTTTCTAATCAGAGCAAGTTTCGATCAGAAAACACAAAAACAAAACAAAACAAAAACAACAAAACGAACAAACAAAACAACCCCCCCCCCCACCCCAGAAAAAACAACAAAAACAAAACAAAACAAACAAACGATTTAAAAATGCCTGGTCGTATCATTATTGGGGTGTAACGATCCGGTTCATATTAGTCAATTAAGCCTGGGTTACACCAGAACCGAATCGGCAGCGAATCCACCCGAATACGTGTATTCGGGTGGATTCGGGAGCATTTTGTTCTCCCTCCCCGAATGAGCGAAAATTCGGGAGGGATTCTAGAACTATATGGAGGGATTCTGCTCGTTTTGAAATGTTCAAAACCAGCCAAATACCCTTAAAAATACCCCCGAATGTGTCCCCGCGAAGTGAGATACCGTAGGGGAATCATTATGTGCCTTTAAGGTAAGTAATTTATTCAGAGGGAATAAAACCATTGTCCTTTTCAGCTGAAAAATTCAAGCTTATTGATTGTTCCCATCCCAAGCCACTGAATCGTTAATGAATAGGACGTGATATTTGAAACTGCATGACAAGCGCCTTTGAACCCATACAATAACACTGGTATATAAAGCGGCTACAAACAAAAAGATTGTTGCGTCATTATTTCAATGGATTTCCGGTTTTATCTTGTGCGTTCCAGTGCACTAGAAACTTCCAGCCGTACGGAAGATGTACATGTTTGGAAGTTTTTTTTTCGAGCTGGGAGTTTTTTCTCGTACGGTTCTACTGTTCGATCCTATTGTTTATTGCCGTACAACTCTAAACTCCTTAGTAGAATACGGGCCTTTGACTTTAAAAAACAAGCGTCAGAAGTCAAATGTTCCAAGTTTGAGGAGAAGCATGCAGCCCTTGTATTTCAACAAAGAAATCCATTATCCCTTAAGAATGGACTTAGGAAGGCTGACCTCACACAGATAATGATCATGAAGCCAGGATTGCTTCTGATAAAACTTGGAACAATTTGTTTTTGACCTTTTTTTTAAGAACTCGAGTGGTCAGCAGTCAGTCATCCTTGACAGTACATGTATGATTTTGGTATCACTGGATGGAATATGAGTTACTCTTTGATATGAAATAAAAAGTAATGACATTTAAATAATACAATTTTAATACGAGACTCTCAAATTTGGGTTTACTTTTATCTGAGATGCACTGTATAACATATTTCCCATTTTGGCTTGGCTTGATATCAACTTTATTATATAACAACAATTTTCATTTTTTTTTCTATACTAATTTTTCATGATAAAACCAGACATGCCAGATTTTGCAGATTAATTAGCTTACCTTTCTCATTACCGGTAAAGGCACTACTAAGTGTGAGATTGTAATGCCTAGTCTCATTGCTAACTGCGAAATGTTTGAATGTGACGGACTTGATTTTTTTAGACAATTCTTTGACTTCAACCCGTAGTTCGTAAGACTTCTGATTCGTCAGGCGATGAATCTTCTCGTTGCCGAGCCAGTGTTCTGAAGAGACGCTTCCGAAACCGCTTTTATACTCCGACCATGTACGACTGAAGCCGAGAGAACCAAGGCCTTTTCTTTGTTGGAACACCTATAAAGAGGTATTGTACAATCTCAGCCAAACTTAAATCAGAATGAAAAATAGATTATAGTTACCATGGTGACCAATTACAACCTTGTAATTTATTTTGGAAAAAAAAGTTTAAAATGATATTTACTTTGTCTTGACCATACATGAAGAATAAAATATTGGAGTATTTCAATTTTTCATCAATTTCAATTTTTACTGCAACCCCTTCCCCTGAGACCATATAGCCAGAGACCTCAAAACCTTGACTTAACGTATAAAGCACAGTAACAACCCTACACTTCAGACGCTTTTCGTAATAGGGTAAACTGAGGGGGGGGGGGGGGGGGTTAGCTGGGTAAACATAATAGGGAACCACAAAAATGGGTTTACAAACTATTTTTATTCTTCATTTCTCGGAATGATGGTTGTAGAAACGTCCAATATATAGCCGGGGCAAAAATATGAAATGGCTGGAGCACACAAAAAAATATCTAACCTCTATGAGCAACAGTGGTTGGTATTCTAGAGTATCCATTGAAATAAAAAATACTGTATCGTCCCTCGTGCAGGACTAAAACAAGCGTGCAATCAGGGGAAATTTAGTATTTGTGGTGCACATTATCCCGTATGTTGCGTGATGACCATGTAATATTTATTCAATATACACTGCGCCTTTGAATGACTTCCTAGACAGATGGTTCCTTCGAAGGTATAAATTATGAATGCACATTAACGGGGGCGTCACTTAGGAGTCTGAAGGAGTAAGAAAGCTAGAGGGGGGGGGGGTAGGCTCAGTTGCCCCAATCAGCCAGCTATCACCCCCGGGATGGGGGGTCCAAATCACAGACAAAAATGCTACCAATGCGCGTCCACGCATCCTTAAAAATGGACCCTAGAGGCTAGACGTCATATTGCATGAAGTCAATTTTCACCCCTATTAAACATCAGATTGGAAAAAATAACCTTGATGACGTATAAACACGGTGAAATTTAGACCCCGAAACAGCAGATATCGTTGAAAACACCCCTATTTAAATGAAGATGATGGTGATAAAAAAAAAGAAAAATCCCTATTTTAGGGAAGCGTCGACGACGCCGGAAGGCTGATAATAGACCCTTTTCGACGCTTTTTGTGGACGCGCAAGAGTAGTACTTAAAGTCCCAGACCGGACCGAGAAATGAAAACCAAAATTACATATAAAATGAAAGCTAATATTTCTTCATAATACAAACAATTCAATTTTAAGCATTTTTATCTTCCATCTAGAAAGTATTTCATTAAAAAGGTGATCGAACCTCAACCAGGCCATCCCTCCCAAGTACTCGAAAAAGTACCCCTATTATAGTGGCGCGGCTGATGACGTCAAAGAAGTTTAAGGGAACGCTACTGCCAGGCATGATTGGTTTCGCCTTTAGAAAACACCGTTTGTATTGCTATGTCAGAACAATAGACCCCATGTGTGCTAGAATTCTACTGTTCTGACATAGCAATACAAACGTGTTTTCTAAAGGCGAAACCCAATCATGCCTGGCAGTAGCATTCCCTTAAACTTCTTTGACGTCATCGACCGCGCCATTAAAATAGGGGTAATTTTCGAGTATTTGGAGGGATGGCCTGGTTGAGGTCTGATCATTTTTATGAATACTGTTATGAAAATTTAATTTATTTTGGGGGTATTATGTTATACGCCTACTTAGCTTTCAATCGATGTAAGGTTGTATTTATCTCCGACAATGGTCTTTAAAGGAACGAGTGACCCCCCCCCTCCCCTCCCTTTCCGGGCTATCATCCCTGCGCGTGATTATGTACAACGTCCAATTACCACCATCGGTTTCCATGTCGCAGTAGACATTGAAAGGGTTACCAATTCCTCCAGGGTTGATGCCATAGACACCGCTGATATTCTTCCCACTTATCTGGATGTCAGTGCAGTCGTGAGGTTGCTCAGGAAACTTCGAAGGAAAATTATCTTTAAATCCAATTAAGCGATATAAAATTATAATGTGTTTTTCTACTCGTTAGCAAGAACGTGACAAAAGGAGCTATTCAGTTCTTTGAAGGTGCCATGTAAGGTTATGCCTTTAGTACAGAAAAGGAAGAACATATTTACGCTACTATGGTTACAATATAATACAGCTATCTTTTGTTATCAATATCAGGCTGATTTTGGTGCAAAAATATTTCTATATACACAGTAAAATCCTCATTCAAGGCAACTGATTTTTTTCCAAAAATGAAGTAGACCTATATCGCATGCTTTGTGAAGATATGTAGTTGAAGTCGTTAATCCATTTTCTTGAATGGAAAATATGAAAACTGATTGATTGATTAAATTTATATTTCTGCGTTTGTACAAATACAAAGTCAATAGGCCTATACTTTTACATGAGAATTGCATGAAACAAAATTATAAAAAATATTATTATACATTATTACAAAGGATATATATACATCTTGTTTAAAAAACAAGATTAGTATAAGAGATATATAAACATGATAAGAGTATAATAAAAGATAATTTACGAATCGGAATTATTAGTTGAGCAAGACAAAACCACGTGATTAGGATTTCGGATTGATTGGGCCTGTGAGACAGTTTAGATTTAATTTGAAATCAAATCAAAAGAAAAAGGAAAACAAAATAAAACCAAAATTATTAATTACACAAGAAAAAAAAATCCACAATATCCTCGAAATGTAAATAAATTACTTCACACGATTTTACGAACACATTTGCATAATATCTAATTAAATTTACTCGAAGGAACTAATCAAAGTCAGAAATGTTATTTTTCACATTTTCATAAAAAAAAACATTACATAATGAAAGCACACAAATAATTAAGTATGTATATATATATGTATAAGTTTTATATAAAACGCATTGAAAATGACAAAAAATTGGCAACAGCCACATTGCAATATTCAGTAGTCATGCAAGGCATTTTACATTACGGTACACGCTTCGCCTTACCCTGGTTGCTTTCATAATATGTGAAACTTTCAAGTGGTTGTCTGAAATTTTATCGAAGGACTGCAGTTTATTATTTATTGACAAGTGTTTTGATCAGTAAATTGGATATCGCGCTACGAAAAAAAAGAAGCAATTATTCCATTACAATATTCAACTATCAGTGATAAAGCCTGCTGCATCGAATATTAAATGAAGAAAAATGAAAGCAAAATTAGTTCACCAGTTTCGCAATGCTTCCGCTGAACGGGTATAGACTTCGGATCTCCAGGTCTACCAAATGATCGTTTGTTATCCACGTTGTATTTTGTTCTCTGTGGAACCTCTTTCCCATCCTGAACACCAGGTCCGCAAGTCTCACTCTTTCGTCCGATCGGTGAATTCAGAGCTGAAACTATATCTAAACAAAATTTTGATTTGATTGTGTAATTGGTAGACATCTGTCTGTTGTTGTTACTTTGTTAGTTTATTTATTAGTTTAGTATTATTAATAATAGTAGTAGTATCATTATGAATTATCTCTTTAAATATTTTATCAAACTTAATTAGTAACGGTCCCGTACCGGCATCACACTTCTGAAAAACTTATGTGTGACAAAAATAAGAGTGACACTGTATCAAGAATTAGTAACATATCATAATACGAACAAGCTAAATATAAACAAACAAATAAAGAATCAATAAGTTCATTTACATTAGTATATTTTAAGTTATCATTATCAAATCAAATCAAATCAAATCGAATTACAGGGGTATACTTACACGGGATCATCACAAAAACGAGGTAGAAAATTGCCAAAGGAGCTCTGAACTCGGGGGATCTGTATGGATAACGATTAGCCATGTCGCAAGCTTGATTCAAGTGACGTGTTGGTATACTCGTTCATAAGGGATATATTATACCTATCACTAGGATAGAATAATTCCGAGCTTGGAAGCTGTGGATCAACGCATGGGCGGTGTCGTCGGTAGATGGAGGGGAAAGCTGGAGGGAGCGTGGGTATGAGGTCTCCCGATTATAAAAAAAAATCAATAAATAAGAAATACATACGTGTTATGAGCAGAGGAACAAGTTGTTTGAATGACAAGTTTTAAAGAATTTTGTATCATCCTTTTTATAAAAGGTGCATTATTTTCTATCCAGGAAATAATTTTTTAAGCAGAAAAGAATACTATTGAAGAAAACTCACCAAAGAATAACGAAGTTATGAAATGTTAAATGCTACGTTCACACAGAGGCGAATTGGATGTACAGTCCCTTCGAGTTTCCGCGAGTTCTAACTCGCGGAAAATCGGGGTTTGCACCGAGTCCAATTCGAATTAAACAGAGCATCTTGCAGTTACTGACCACTTCAAACTCATCACGACCCTTTTCACCATAAACCCGATTAAATCATGATAATAAACCTGGTTTGTTAAGTAGGCCTACTTACCAAGCGGGGCGTGACAGCTCAGCTCGTGGTGGCCAATTAACCAGTTATTCTGAAGTATATGGGAGTGTTTTTTTTTTTCACACGGCGCTAGCACAGTTTTTCCAGGGTAGGATGGAAATGAGGTATACGTCATTACCAGTGAAGTCGAGTTTTTACGAGTTGTCAAGATCTTCATACGAGTGCTCGGATTGGATAGAAAAGAAAAGAAAATAGATTGTATATAAAATTTATGGTAATTTATGCAAATTTACTAGAGTTTTCATGAGTTGCAAAGAGTCCATGACGAGTTTTTCACGAGTTTTGCGAGTTTGAGTTGTTCCTAGTTTGACCGAGTCGTTCAAATAACATTCCGAATTACATTGAATTATTATGGCTGCAAATGAATTTAATTTAAAATTTTAAAAGCTAAAAAAAAGAAGAAAATTCAAATCAGAAAAAAGGCACACAAAAAGGAAAAAACAAATTTATTGCACAAAATTCTGCAAATCATCTCAGATGAGGTACAGGTAGTAAAAGGGAGAGAGAGAGAGAGAGAGAGAGAGATGAATAATGCATTCGTAGTCAACGTTCTATGACCCACGTGTTTTCAATGCTTCTCTCATCGAGTTCGTTGATCACCTCCCGAAGGACGAACGAATCACTTATCGTCGAGATCGTCAACCGGGTTCAATGAACTTGTAATGATCTTCGACTTCGATAAAAGAATGCTTCTCGACGACAAACACACTGTATACGTACCGGGGTTTATGACTAAACGCCAAAGAAATGACTTGGAAAGAGACTCCAAATGCGTGTAAAAATCATTTGACTCGGGAGTGTGTGTTATTTTTATTTGAAAAGGGTTGACCCAAACCTGTCGCCATTTCCGAGTCAATACATTTAGGTGTTTGTTTGTTTGTTGTTGTTATTTATTTATTTTTTTGCATTTTGATGTATTTATTTATTTATTTATTACAGGAGAATTGTCCCTTTGTAGATAGTTGGCTTACTGTGGATGCAGAAAAATAAAAAAAGCACATTAGTGAAGATTTGGTGAAAATCGGATAAATGATAAGAAAGTTATGAGTATTTGAATATTTAGATCTCTAATGACATAGGAAATCTCCCATTGGCAACGCGGTCACAGGGAGAACTCTCCGGTGTGCAAAAATACTGTTCATAATGTCTCTTTATTTTCATTCTAACGATAGAACAGCTTTTCTTTTCATGATATATTATGACTTTCATATATTTACAAGTCATCCCATAAAAAGATTCTTTATTCTCCCTTTGGAATCAAGAAAAAAAAAAGAGGATTTTAGTACAATGTGTTCAATAGATATGGGAAAGATCTCCCTGCATTACATCACACATCATGGTCGCATTGCCAATTGGAGGATCTCCATATCATAAATGATCTCAAAATCTAAAAATTAATATCTCTCTTATTCATTGCCTGATTTTTCTGAAACTTTCCCAATATGTTTTGGGGGTTTGTCTCCATTCACTGAAGCTAAATTTCTCTGATTCCCCTTTAATGGAGGGGGAGGGGGGTACGCCAGAAACCACCAATAGCATATAAGGCTTAATATAATGTGCCATGATATACGCAACGTAAAGTCGACGCATCAAAATATTTAGAATAAGATCATTGTCACGATTGCGCGCAAAATTCTGTCAAAATTTATAGCGAATACAGAGAGAGTAATGTTAAAACATACGACGAAGACAGAGCACTCAACGAACGAATAACGAAGCATTGACGCACACCCAACGCAAAACAATGCTCTGACCAAATTGATATTTTTGGTGCGTTGGCCGTTCATTTTGTATTGCACTTGGCCTATTAGAACGTAACACGAAGAACATTGTGGAGCGTAAAACTCGTCCATCTGATCCACATTTCCTCAGTTGACCCCTGTGACATAATGCACATGATTTTTTTTATGTCCTGATATTGATGAAACATTGTGCTCAAAATAGACAAGGATCAAAATTCGTCGATTTATCATTTTCCTTCCCTTTTCCCTCTTCGGGGAAAAAGACGTGACAAAATTATGATGAGGCCAATATCATCATTGGACTTTTACGAATAAAATGATGACACCCTTCATTGTCAGAGGAAAACAAATTAAACACCTCGATGTGCGACATAATACCCGCGGGAGCCGATGTCAGTAAACAATAGAGCTATGATTTGAACTCTTATTGTTTAGAATTGACATTTTAGACGGATATGAGCCGAGAAATGAAAGTTTCGTAACACAGAGGAGGATAATTGATCAGAGAGAGTGGAAGAGAGAGAGAGAGAGAGAGAGAGAGAGAGAGAGAGGGAGAGAATGAAAGAGGGGGGGAGGAGGTGGGGGGGGGGTCAACAGACATCCTCCTTATTCTGGATATAGGAAACACCCATAAATAGAGTTTAGCAGGTTCCATAATATAAATGCAAAATGAACATATTAGTATTTCTAACCGTTTTCATATTGAATGATGTATGTATGTTAACTGTTATTTGTATTGTTAATTTTATGCATATTTACTGATGCATTTCTGTGTATTCTTTTGTATTGATAATCCGAAAAATATTAATGCTAAATGTTTTTGTTGTTCCAATAAATTGATTTGATTTGATTTGATTTGATTTACAGTTATTATTGGGTAGCTGGTAGCCAAGGGCTCTTCCTTGAAGTTCATTATGTTCAATGTGCGTTGATACTTCTACTGATTCGTGGTAATATTTTGTTCGGTTAGGTGTTGGACTGGCGAGTCGGTTTACTGGTGTACACATACGTTGAGTTACGTCCGGTTACGTCCAATTTTTTTTCTTCTTTTCTGCGGATCCCCACGGATGCCTACCCGTCATAGTAAGCAGTGGAAATATTGATAATTTCGTTTATCCAGTAAAACAACGTAATACATAAGAAATGACAGAATAGAAGATGAAATAAGATTAAAACAACATAAACGTATCTATACGTAAGTGTCTGTGTGACTGCAGCATTACCGGATACTGTTTGTCGGGCTCATCATGCTCATGTCGGTTTAAAGTTTGTCTTGTTTGTACCCCCATTCCACTGACCATCGGACTTTCATCTGGATCTATTCTGATCCCCAAAATGTCAGTTTCGATGAGTTCCGATGAAATCTTAGCCGACAAGCGAGTTTTGGTGACCCTGATTTCTTGAATATCCGCGATATATCCAATATGTATCCGAGGTAATCGGATAAAAGACTAATAGCTTTAGTTTGTTGTATGAAAAAAAAAATCATTTTACAGTATATTCAGTTTTTGTTCTGAAGAACATGTATAATTTTGTCATTTTAATTTGTACAAAATGATTTCTGAGCTAAGAGAAAAATGTACACTGTATTTAGTTTGTTGTTATGAAGAATGTTTAATTTTGTCATTTATGATCTGTACAATATGTTCTTGATTTGAGAGAAAAATAAAAATATTATTACAAAACAAAAAAAAAATAGCTGCCCGATATCTGTCCATCATTTTCTTCGGCTTGTCCAATCTATCCAGTTGCTATCGGAGAGTAATTTAAGGGTAACCTGACTCTAAACTGACACTTCTGACACCCATCTGCACGCCCAACTATATTCACATCAATCGGTGACTACACGGAGGTCAATTGTACATTGACCCGATACTACCAACAATCCACAATCGGGTTGAAATCGAATCTCCTTTTGGCAAGCGTGACAGAAAACTGCTAATCGCAATAAGATGGGTACGCGATCATCTGATTTTAATCAGATGTCGGCCAGCTAAAGACGTCGGACAGCTGAAAGCAACAAAATCTAATACACATCGGACTGACTGACACATATCCAATAATGACTCGAGTCGAAACCGGAAATGGCCTCCGATCATGTCCGATAGCAAACTAAGGCCTGAGCTTAGTTCCCTCACCGGACTATTTTGCCTCTTCGGATCGCGTCCAACACGTCGGACACATACCTGAAAGTCGACAAACACAAGTCGGACCATCAGAGTTTGACATGAGACCACTCGGTGGGTGACCAGAGAGATTTTTTAAAAATGCGTCCAATGAGTGACCGATGCTCCAAAATTCTCAGTTGAATGAGGGTATTAGTGTGACCGAAGTAATACTGAATTCCTACCATACAATATTATCGAAACCCGATACATGAATTTATGACGTATTTACACAGCCAAGGGTGCAGGTGATGTATTTATTTTGCCCTGAGAATTTTGTCGTCTTGCGTGAGTTATGGAGATGGTAATGATAATGTCAAGGCCCCTTTTTAAAATATTGTAAAGACGTCTCTCTTCATGAAAACAACTTCAGTCTATACAATAAACAAAAAACAGTCCAATTATATATATTTTAAAAACATGTGACTCTGATTCTGAATACATGACTTGTCTGTTCTTGCGTTGCATTTACAAACTGCAAATTAAGATCATAAACTTATACTGTTATATACTTCAAAGAAAAGAAAAATCCTCAACAATTAAAAGAAAAAACAAACAATTTTATCATAAAAGCTGCATCTCTATTTCGGAAAGTGAAAACTTTTGATTGGCCTTCAGAAGACTGCAAAAGATGCGATCAAATAGTCATGAGGTAATACCTTTAGTAAAATAGGCATGATAACCATGAACTGTCGGTGGGTGGGCCATTTCATAGACGAATAGACACTGGAAAATTAAACAAAATCGTCCCTTTTATTCCATTGCTAGAGCCCTTAAAAATGTGTACAAAAACCACGAAGAGGCACCTATATAACCGAACTTACTGGTTGCCTCACGTACAGTTGCCTCGACTCCAGTCTTTCATGGGTCATTTGGTGAAGAAATCGTGCTCGCTTGTTGACATCACCTGTGTTCAAAACCAAATAACCAATCCGTGGATATTTTACTGCTCCATAATTCAATCATATCTATAGAAATCCGAGTTAAACAAATGGTATACAAACCCCAAAATATTGTCCCCATTTGAAGCGTGGTTGACGTTTATCACCATTTTAGTCACTCTTTTCCTTTGTGGTGTTTTAGACCGTAAAATCAGCAAGATCATTACTCGTAATTTTACGATAATGGATTTGACAGTGAACTTCACAGATGCCGAATGGGACATTATAACATCACAATAAAATGTGTTTTGTTCGAGTTTTGAACTGCAGATGACAAGAAAAATACTGGTTTTGTAAATCTCCCTGGCACAGTTAACCATAAGTTTGGTTCAGACCTTGTTGGGATATATTGAGGTTTTAGTGAGGCTGTTAAGTGAAATAGACCGTGCATACATGACAGATTATGATTGTGCTAAAAGGTTTGAACCCTCATAAAAATGGTGTTCCCACAAATAAAATTATGGAAACGTGCAAAAGTCTCCCTCCCCCACTTTTCTCTCTGTCCCCCTCTTCTGCCCCCCCCTCTCTATTCCTCTCTCTTTCTGTCCACTTGTCCCGTATTTCTAGAATTACCTATTCTTTTTTACTCAACTCTTTATCCCCTCCCGTTAATAAGCCAGTTAAAAGCTATTGTCCAGACAAGGTAATGTAGGTCTCCTTGAGAAGAGAGAGAGAGAGAAAAAAAAAGTCAGATTATTTCTTACTTATCCTAATTTTAGTAATATTTAGTAGGGCACCGAATACTAGTACATTCAACTCACAGGCCCGAATTCACAAAGGTGGATTCTGCAAAATCCGTGGATTCAACCCTGGGTTGAACCTAGGAATGAACCTAGGGCTTTCAATTTGGTATTCACAAAGGTGGACTCGACTGAATCCACAGATCCACAGCACCATAATACGTCATAATTTGAGTCAACTGTTGGTGAATCATAAAGTGGTGGATCCGTGGATCCGTAGGTTTTGCAGAATCCTCCTTTGTGAATTCGGGCCATATTGTCTCTGACTCGATCACATCATTGGTGGAAAGTTTCGCCGTTAAGTTCAGAGGGCGCTGTGACAGTCTTCTCAGCAGAGCCCATTAACTGGTTAACCCTAATCAGACTCGGGTGTTTTGGTAGCTGTCAAGTCTGGGGGGGGGGGGATGATGCCCCCCTTAAGAAAATTTGCACGTTGGTAGTATGTCATTTAATCTACAAGACTGCACTGTTAATTTTTCTGAAATAATATCCATTTTTTAATATGAATTATTGATGCTAATTCATGCATAAAGTCATCCTTTTTGCTTTAATTGACAAAATATAGCTCATAGAATGCTAATTTGGGTGTAAATATTTATAATAGCATTCGTAACCATTCTACTTGGAAAAAAATTCCATTATAGAATTTAATTTCTTATGAATTTCATTGTTTTATGAATTTCTTATGTATTTCTTTGTTTTTCGCAAAAATTATTGCAGAACTACTTTGAAGCAAATTGATTTTAGCCAATGAAAGTGAAAATAATCTTATCTTTATGAATAAGGTGAGAAAACTCCATTTGCATTGACTTTGTACATAAAATCACGTTTTTGAGCCGTTTTCGGTCTGACGGATATGTTTGAAAATCGTGCAGCGTCATAACGGTATGTCCTATTTTCGCGATAATTGTTTTAAAGTCCCCGACCGGACCGAGAAATGAAAACCCAAATTACATATAAAACGAAAGTTAATAATTTTACATAATACAACAATTCCCAATTTAAGCGTATTTATTGTCCACCTAGAAAGTATTTCATTAAAAAAGATGATCGAACCTCAACCAGGCCATCCCTCCCGAATACTCGAAAAATTACCCCTATTATAATGGCGCAGCTGATGACGTCAAAAGATGTTAACGGAATGCTACATGCTAAATGCTGAATGAATTTGCCCTTTCATTTCGTAACAATAGAATTCTAGCACAAATGGGGTCTATTGTTCTGACATAGCAATCTTCTTCTTCTTCTCGAGTCCTTTCTCCTATTCTTCTGTTTGATTCATAATTATACCTGATTACATTTTTAAAAAGTCATAGTATGTATTGTATGTTATATTGATTCTTAGGGGAATCCTAATTAGACTCTACCCATTAAGTAATGAACGCAGGCGATCCCATTAGGCGAAAGAGAAGTAAGATCAGCTTGGGAGCAGGGGAAGGGGAGA
>CALNVZ010000649.1:16081308-16192550 GCA_940671915.1 Paracentrotus lividus | reverse complement strand
TAATATAATACTATATTATATATAAAATAAAAAAAAAAACAATCTTAGAAACCTTCATATCTAAACAGGCGAGATTATATCGTCGTCGGTACCGTAACCACAATAATTAATTGAAATCTGTTGGCAGCGAATGAACCTAAGCGCGTTAAGATGGCTTACCGATCCACGAAATGACGCAAGACTTCCAAGAAATCCGAAGCTCGCACAGCGACCACCGGCTTCTCCACAACTCCAGCCACGCCATCGTCGACGTCCAAACGGCCACGAGAAATTGCAGAGTCGACAGTCGAGGTCGAATTGCCGAGTCTACCTCCAAGCACAAATCTCGCGGCTGTGATGAAGGGTCATGAATTATTCTGACGTAAGTACAAGACGATGTGCGAGATCAGAGGTTGACGGGCCGTCGCGTGCACGATCCACGACCGAGTACGCACGTAGGGAAAAAACGAACCTAAAGCAATATCCTCTTACAAAAAATATAAGATTTGTAACACATCCATCAGAGTATCCTTGCTAGACTTATCTTGCAAAAAGACTCACAGACAGACAAACCTCATAATGAAGAGGATGGTCGCTGTCGGGCACGCACTGCTCACACATAAACAACCACCACACCACTCGAATCTCATGCATAAGCTTAAAATTTATGAAAACAAAAGTCTACTGCGGAGTCAGCTGGTCCACGCACCCGTATATTCTGTAATTTTCTAAGACCTCTGGATCGCGCTACTACTGTCCCACTCCCTTGTACTGCTATGGCACGCCACATAAATAAAGTTTGGTGCACAAGGTCGTGCATGAATAATCCCCAAGAGGGAAGGTACACAAAGTTATTTTATTTTAGCGGAGCAAGAATGACACAAGGCATTCCTCCCGCATTAAATGTGCTTATTTGCTATAACAAACAGAATTAAGTTACACAAGAATTAACTTGATAGAAATACCACAAACACACAACATTTACCTTTTCGATACATGAGCAGTGACCGAGAGGGACGACCTACCGTCGGCGATGAGAATGACCACCCAGAGCGATGTAGAGATACACTACCATATTTTGTATTAACAATAAAATAACATCGTACATCTACGTCTTCCATGGCTAACGCACACATAAACAGATCGGTTGAACGTTTAAATAGTAACATTCTGAAACAAAAACAAAAATGATTGTTAAGGCAATTTCAATAATACACTAGATAGAGATAACAAAAATCTTGAATACAATTGACACACGAAATTGATGAAAAGACTCAAAGGTGAAATAGTGTAAGGCAACTGATTTATGCACTTTTGAATTGAAGTGGCATGTAGTAGACAACTATCAGGTTCCATTATCCAAAACTGTAGTTTCATCATTTACTGCTCGCTAACATTACCCTCGCCCTAATATAAGATACTATTTACCTTAATATCTTTTGTCTGTAATTCCTTTATTGAGTAACTGCATATCTATATTGGGTCAATATTCGAACAATGTAAAAAAAATAATTTCTCTAATTCTGTGGGAAGTGAACTCGTGGTCATTTGGGAATTTCGAAGTTAAGGTGATGATCCCGAAATTAATTTAGATATCAAGCTATCCGAATCCACGTCCGAAAGAATGAATATCAACAAAAACGTCAACTGCAAAACACTTAAGACCACAAAACTTGGGATTTCTGGGACTGAATAAATGTTCTAAATTTTAAAATCTTATTGATACAATATTCCACGAAAAGTTCGGCGAGGAGGGACGATCTCGTCGGCGATGGAAGAAGCGGTGGAATAGTTTCAAGAAAACCTTCCGTCGCAATAACAATTAATATTTTATATGAAAATGGGAAATGGAGACTTTGTAGATGAAAGTGGCTTAACTCGATGATAAACGTCGACCTCGTACGTATTAATAGACTATACGAGGAAATATGAACGACAAGGGGCATCACAATTGAAATTTCCATTTTGGACTGATGACATTATGTTTGATTAAGCACCGACGGGAAATATCAACAAAAACGTCAACTGCAAAACACTTAAGACACAAAACTTGTGGAATTTCTGGGGACTGAATAAATGTTCTGAAATTTTGATATAGTAATTGATCAATGTAAAAGTGATACAAACTATACGACAATAAACACTAGTGGCACTTAAAAGCAGAAGAGTTACATTTTCACTTAATTGAAATATATCTATAAATAAACAAGTAATATAAACAAGCTCAAATCCGTATTTATTACATTTATAAGCTTCAGAGTGGGTGTTTCCATTACCTGCTACCCTGCTACACTTCCAATTTCTGCTATACACCTTTTTCAATTTGGACTCGACTATTTTATTCCCGTTTTTTTCTGTGCATTGGCTATATTTTGCTCATGAATATATATTATCGCCCCTCCTGATAAATGTAATTTGCATAAGAAGGAATGTAATTTTGTGTGTGCCCGGTGTACTCTGTGTGGCGGAATAACGTCACGCGAAAAAATACGATACGAACTCATAGGATTTTTACTGCCACAAATTCTTGATCTGTAAACGCTTTTCTTCTCTTTATTTCTATATTTATCATTTCAATCATACTGTTAATAATAAGGCCCGTCTAGATGCCTTTCGCATCGTTCTAAATGTTGCATTTCGGGAGACGCTAGCACATCAATGGGTATACAAAAATACCAAGGATTCGTTGTGTGAGAAGCGCAGCAGCACCCGCAGTCAAGCACCGAACCAAGCCTCGACGAGCTCTTCTTTTCTTCTCTTCTTGTATCTGTATATTTTCTGACAGATCTATATCTTCTGCTGTCATTCACTTATGAAAAAAAAAAAACTACGGGAAGCTTAAAGAAAAGTGCCATCTACTTGACAAGATAGTGAGAATATTTATCTCGCCATGTCGACTTAATAGCCTTAATTATGCTCACATGGCGAGATATTTTTCAGTCCAATATTAGCCCTCAATGTGCGAAGTACTTACTTGCCAAATAAGATCTTCACTTATAAAGTACTAACTATGGCGAGATACGTTATCTTGCCAATCGACTTATAAAAAGTTAGTATGTCGACATGGCGAGATACGCTTATCTTGCCAAGCTCAGACTTATAAAATGTAAAGTCGACATGCCGAAAAGATACTGTAATCTGCCCAAGTCGACTTATAAAAGTTAGTGATCGACATGCGTGAAGATACGTTTATTCTGCCAAGTCGAACTTAATAAAAAAAGTGTATGATCGCCATCAGTTGCGCGAAGGATAACGTTTATCTGCCAAGTTCCGGACTTATAAAAAAAAATAGTGTATGTCGACATTTTGGCCAGATAACGTTATCTTGCCCAAAAAGTTCGACTTATTAAAAAAAAAAAAAAGTGTATAAAGAAATATGCAATGATAAAATAAAAAGTTGTATGTCGACATCGAGACAATCCGGCTAGTACGTATCTCCCAAGTCGACTTATTAAAAAAGTGTTGAGCTATGTCGACATGGCGAGCATTACGGTTATCTTGCCAAGTCGATTATAAAATGATTCAAAATAATAAAGTGTATGTCAGACGAGGCGAGATACGTATCTTGCCCAAGTCGTACTTATAAACAAGTTTGTATGTCGACATGCGCGAGATAGTAGGCCGGGAGCCCATAAGGATTTTATTTGTTAGTTGAGAAGAGACACTAAGGTTGATGGTCTCATTTCATTCTAGGACATAGCAAAGAGTCAATAAAATGGATTGCTGGCAGGCACCCCAGTACCTATTCCTGTATAGGAAGCCAGACGGGACCAAAAAGGGGCCTCAAAAATGCATTAAATATATCATATGAGAAGAGGACATGGACAAAAAAATGTGTGGGAGATATAGTTCCTGAGGACGGCAGGTACCTAATTAATAAAAAATCGGCAATGACAGGCAATTTTATCTTGAACGGGGCCCCAGACAGTAGCAGCCCAAAGGGCCCCACCCATACGATTAAATTAGTTGAAAAAAGACATGGCTAATTCCTTTTTTTCAATGGAAGTATTAGACACCACAGATAACCAAACAGCAATGGAGCAATTTTATCCTGTACAAGGGCCCAGGACAGTAGCCCTAAAGGGCCCTAAAATCCCATTAACTATATAAATTGAGTTGAAAAGAGACATGGCTAATTCCTTTTGCAATGGAAGTATTTAGACACCAGAGATTAAACAAAAACAGCAATGACAGCAATTTTATCCTGTACAAGGGCCCAGACATAGCCCTAAAGGGCCCTAAATCCCATAACTATTAAATAGTAGAAAAAGAACATGGCTAATTTCCTTTGCAATGGAAGTATTAGGACACCAGAGATAACAAAAACAGCAATGACAGCAATTTTTATCCTGTACAAGGGCCCAGACAGTAGCCCTAAAGGGCCCCAAATCCCATATAGGCCTAACACATTAAATGAGTTGAAAAGAGAATGGCTAATTGTCCCCGCCGAACGAGTTCGAGCAGGGACTATGAAACGGGCTCCGTACGTGTGTATGTGTGTATGTGTGTGTGTGTGTCCGTCCATCCGTCCGTCCGTCCGTGCGTCCGTATGTGATCAAAATCTTCAATTTGCTACTCCTTCGCCATTTTTCATCTGATTTCGATTCCGTTTGCTTTATATGATAGCACTACGTGATGGCTACCAAACTTCTTCACAGAATTTTGACCTTTGACCTTTGACCCTGATTTTTGACCTATATTGTTAATTGGCTACAAAATGCTACTCCTTCACCATTTCTTCCGATTTCGATTCCGTTTGCTTTATGTGATAGCACTTAGGTGATGGCTACAATACTTCTTCACAGAATTTTGACCTTTGACCTTTGACCTTGATTTTTGACCTATATTGTTAATTGGCTACAAAATGCTACTCCTTCGCCATTTTCATCCGATTTCGATTCCGTTGCTTTATGTGATAGCACTAGGTGAGGACTACAAAACTTCTTCACAGAATTTTGACTTGACCTTTGACCTTATCCTTGATTTTTGACCTATATTGTTAATGGCTACAAAATGCTACTCCTTCGCCATTTTTCATCCGATTTCGATTCTGTTTGCTTTATGTGATAGCACTAGGTGAGGACTACAAAACTTCTTCACAGAATTTTGACTTTTGACCCCTTTGACCTTTGACCTGACTTTGACCATATTTGTTACATTGGCTACAAAATGCACTTCTTCGCCATTTTTTACCCGATTTTCGATTCTGTTTGCCTTATGTGATAGCACTGATCGTGATATAATGGGAATTTTACATTATCGGCGGGGACATATATTACGCTCGCGTAATTTACTAATCCACTTGTTCCTTTTTGCAATGGAAGTATTAGACACCAGAAATAACCAAAACAAGCAATGACAGCAATTTTATCCTGTACAAGGGCCCAGACAGTAGCCCTAAAGGGCCCCAAATCCCATATAGGCCTCACACATTAATGAGTTGAAAAGAGACATGGCTAATTCCTTTTGCAATGGAAGTATTAGACACAGAGATAACAAAAACAGCAATGACAGCAATTTATCCTGTACAAGGGCCCAGACAGTAGCCCTAAAGGGCCCAAATCCCATATAGGCCTAACACATTAAATGAGTTGAAAAGAGACATGGCTAATTCCTTTTGCAATGGAAGTATTAGACACCCAGAGATACCCAAACAGCAATGACAGCAATGACAGCCAATTTCATCCTGTACAAGGGCCCAGACAGTAGCCCTAAAATGTCCCCTCCCACGTGTTATTTAGACGAGAGACATGGTCAATTTTTTTGCCCCGGAAGTATGACACAACAGGGCCAATGGCCCGTGTTCACGAAGGTGTTCTAAAATAATCAAGTCATAGCTTAAATATGTGGTTTAACTATGGGTAGACAAGTGTCTAACAATGTGTCTATGGGGTCCACCCGCTAGTCATAAGGACGCTAGTCATACGGACTGCTAGTCATTAATATTGATAAGGGCAACAGTCATTATAAAGGATCGCTTGTCATAATTAAGGATGAGGTCGCTATTCATAATCAAAGAAGAGGGTCGCTATTCATAATTAAAGACTAGGGTCACTAGTCATAATCAAGTAAGAGGATCGTTATTCATAACAGTGAAAAGGGCCACTATTCATAAGGGTAGGCCATCATAATGAGAAAAGGTCGCTATAGTCATAATAGTATATGGGTCGCTAGTCATAATAGGAGAAGAGGTCACTAGTCATGATAACTGATTGGGTCGCCAGTCGTAATAGTGCGGGTCGCTAGTCATACTACTAGATGGGGGTAGTGGTAAAAATAACAACATCCTCTCAAAAGATTTTTTTTTTATAGGTGGATGTTTTTGGTTCCAATGAACCTCGTCATATATTATGCTTGTTACAATATGCGAGGACGCATAGGACCGAGTATGGAAATAAAATGAATTTTGAGAACATTAAAAGTGCCCTCTTTTTAAAACTTTAAGCAAAATGTGATAATGCTTTCGTGATACTATGAATGCCGTATTGTAAAATAAATCTACTTTCATTAATTAGAGTATCTCTTTCCTTTTTAACATAACCTGTAGAAAGTGCAATAAAAGAATCATACTAAGAGGGATGTATCCCTAAGCTCCTCCATCATTTATAGAGGCCAATGCTTCCAACAACACTCTTTCACAATATTGCCTCCAGCAGCTGGGGGATATTGCATTAGCATTTTTTTTTAAATAAGAAGTCGCATGGCGACCGAGCGGAAAATTTTGTGTTTGGAAAAGACCTAATATGAAAAAAAAGCATTACTAATTATTCAAGAGTGCCCTTTTCACAAAAATTTGTTGTGTGACTTTTTTTTTTCATTTCATTTTCTGTACAATAAGGAGCCATTTAGAATAAAAATGGGGCGCTCTTAAGATGTATGAAAAAGTGGGGGTACACTCTAAAAACTGAAGTGCTATTTATGGGTGCTCGTATAAGTGACTGCACTTGAAGTGGCTAATCAGCACCTGAAGTGCTCTTTTAGCACTTACCCAAGTGCTAATTTATCAACAAAAAATGTTCATGGTCGATATGGGATTCGAACCGGGTTCACCTAGACATGGAGAACAGTAAGAGTACCGCTGAGGTTACCAATAGACCAACGGAGATCTCGCCACTATATGGTCCCTGCTTATGTAGGCCTATGAATGAGGATAATAGATTGGGAATCAATTATTTTTATAAATATGGTCAGGTATGGTATTTACATTATTTTCAAAGAGCAAGTTTTCGTAACAATTGTTTTGAAACATATATATATATTATATGATCATACTTCAGTTGCATAAATTCAATGGGTCAAAACTTTACATACACTATTCCAAAACTGGTTGGTGATGCTGCCTGTTGTTACGAAAACTTGCTCTTTGAAAATAATGTAAATACCATACCTGACCATATTTATAAAAATAATTGATTCCATTTATTATCCTCATTCTTTAATATGAATAGCGACCCTCTTCTATTGATAGAATAGCGACCCTCATCCTTAATTATGACAAGCGATCCTTATAACGACTGTTCCCCCTTATCAATACTTAATGGACTAGCAGTCCGTATGACTAGCGGTCCTTATGACTAGCGGGTGGACCCCATAGACACATTGTTAGACACTTGTCTACCCATTAGTTAAACCACATATTTAAGCTTGACTTGATTAATTTAGAACACCTTCGTGAACACGGGGCCATTGGTTGTTTAATTATCCCTGTTGTGTAATACTTCCGGGGCAAAAGAAATTGACCATGTCTCTCGTCTAAATAACACGTGGGAGGGGACATTTAGGGCTACTGTCTGGGCCCTTGTACAGGATGAAATTGCTGTCATTGCTGTTTTGGGTATCTCTGGTGTCTAATACTTCCATTGCAAAAGGAATAGCCATGTCTCTTTTCAACTCATTTAATCGTATGGGTGGCCTTTGGGGCTATTGTCTGGGGCCGCCGTACAAGATAAAATTGCTGTCATTGCCTATTTTATATTAGGACTCCTCAGGAACGATATCCACCAATTTTGTCCATGTCTTCTTCTCAACTAATAATGCATTTTGAGGCCCCCTTTTTGGTCCCTCACGGCTTCCTGTACAGGATGTGGCCTGCCAGCAATCCCATTTTATTGACCCTTTGCTATGTCCTGACATGATGAGACCATCAAACTTATGTCTCTTCTCAACTAAATAAACCTTCTGGGCTCCCGGCCATATATCTCGCCATGTCGACATACAACTTTTTATAAGTCGACTTGGCAAGATAACGTATCTCGCCATGTCGACATACAACTTTTTATAAGTCGACTTGGCAGATAACGTATCTCGCCATGTCGACATACAACTTTTTATAAGTCGACTTGGCAAGATAACGTATCTCGCCATGTCGACATACAACTTTTTATAGTCGACTTGGCAAAGATAACGTATCTCGCCATGTCGACATTACAACTTTTTATAAGTCGACTTGGCAAGATAACGTATTCTCGCCATGTCGACATACAACTTTTATAAGTCGACTTGGCAAGATAACGTATCTCGCCATGTCGACATGTAACTTATATAAGTCGACTTGGCAAGACGTATCTCGCCATGCGACATTACAACTTTTTATAAGTCGACTTGGCAAGATAAACGTATCTCGCCATGTCGACATGGAACTTTTATAAGTCGACTTGGCAAGATAACGTATCTCGCCATGTCGACATGTAACTTTTATAAGTCGACTTGCAAGATAAAATATGCTCCGCCATGTCGACATAATAAGGCTATTAAGTCGACATGGCGAGATAAAATATCTCACTATCTTGTCAAGTAGATGGCACTTTAAAGCTTCCGTAAAAAACAGAAAAACAACCTAAAAATAAGAGTGATGTTAAATGAGCGCAATGAACTTGACAAGACTTGTTTTGTGACTATAAATTGACTTGGTTTGTCATTGATGCTTGATTCTTAATTATAATCCTTGTATGATCGATGGCAGTCTTTACACCCCCTCCCCGTCCCGCCTCCCGCTATGCCCCCTTTTTTAATCATTTTACGAAATGTCGAAAATGCCTTGTTTGTTTTTTCCCTCGCTCCGTGCTGCTCTCGTTGCTATGACAATGTCACGATTCTGATATTTGATATCCGCGCGCCAGATACCAGATCAAAACATTGTTATCGGCATCTGTTTAAAGTGTAAATTACACATGCCGGAGTAGGTCAACGACCTTGCTTATTTTTATCTGGAGCTTTGCAATTTACGTTATTGTAAATGTTGGACACAAAAGAAACAAGAATCCCGGCATGTGTCTACGGTGTAGAAACTTAGATCAAAACAATTAGGTCATCGACAGGCCAAGGAAAGGTGGCGATATATATATTCATGAGCAAAATAGCCAATCACAGAAACGGGATAAATGGTCGAGTCCAAATTGAAAAAGGTGTATAGCAGAAATTGGAAGTGTAGCAGGGTAGCAGGTAATGGAAACACCCCTTCAGAGTATTGTGAATAAATTTATGGAAACAAATGTAACACATTCGTGGAGCTTTTTCATTTTACAACCACTCAAATATAATGTAAAATTAATTGTGTGTGTGTTTTTGTTTTTTTTCCTCCGAATTGTAGGTCATAAAATGATTTTATCTAAGTGGAAGTTTTCACCATTTCCTATCGGACCAGAAAAATACACATTATACCCGTGAGCAAACTCGTATCAGGGTTTTCAGGATCTTGTTTTCAACTGAAGACATCAGGCGCGTATCTAGGATTTGGCACCCCGGGGGGCCCGATGTGATTTTGATTTTGGCGCCCCCCAGTGGTGGATCCAGAAAGGTACATCCTATTTTTTGTTCACGTTACACCGGGCGAGCCAAAAGGTACACTCTAATTTGTTCACATTACGCTGGCCGAGCGATAAGGGTTACATGTTCGTTTACGTTTTTACTCTATTTTAAACTTTTTTTAATAAAATAAACATTTTGCTCAATTTGGCGCCCCTTGGAGGTCATTTTGGCGCCCTTTTGGGCGCCTACCCGGGGGGCCTGGGCCCGTAAAGCCCCCCCCCCCCAGAATACGCGCATGGATATGTATATATGTTATGCTGTCTGTATCAATTTAAAATGCTTATTGCTAATAAACAAAAACACAACTTAAAATTTGTATATCATTGATATATTTTATTGGAAATCTTCCGTCATAAAAAACTTCAGAATAAATATATTCCACATCAAAAAATAAGTTATAATAATACATGGACATAAGAAAAGAGAAGTTCAATATGACAAACTCATTTTAATTTATCAAACTGAATAATATATTTCAACATCAATATAATTTATTCAGATGCAAAATTGAAGGACGAGTGTGAAATGGCAATAATTTTCAGGTAGTAAACTTTCTTAAACGCAAAATATCACAATGAGGTATTGTTACATGGTAAAAACAATTAATAGTAGAATTCAAGACAATTATAATTACATCAATAATAAATAAAGTTAACTACCATGTTTTGAAATAGATATGAGAGAGTGGGGTTAGTTGGAACACGGGATTAGTTGAAACATTGTAATTTTCTTTAACGGCTATAAATATATTTATGCAAATCTACCCTCAAGTTGTTGCTATTAGCAACTGCCATCCACCACATTTTAGACAGCACATGTGCTTCAAGCGTCGTGAAGTAAGAAAGCAATGTTTGTTTTTCCACCTTCTGAGTAAATTTTGTCACTTTTACAAATGTTTTATTATCTCAGAGAAGTTCATAAATTAAGTTGGCCAGATGTTGAGTATAACAGACAGTTATACCAAGCTGCAAAACAAGGTTAAGTGTATGGCATGTTGTTGTCTCTCTTTTGTGCTGTGAGCTTACAAATGTCAAATGGGCCCCTAGGGTTAGTTGGAACATGTACAAGTAAACAGATTTCAGCTGAAAAAAAAAAAAATTAAATCATATAATGCAGTGAAGTGTTCAGAAATATTCCTATATATGTATATTAGTGTACATTACAATTTTATTTTGGCTTAAACAACTTAAATGGCAGAATGTTACTTCACAGGACTTCAGCCTACCTGTATGTGATTGGATGCTATCATGTTTAATAAAACATGAATTAAAAAAAAAAAAATTTGAACACCAATCTATAATATTTGAACTGGAATCGATAAAGCAAGTTAGCTGAACCCATGCAATATTCTTGTAGGTAGTTTAAGTATAATTCCTAAGAGACCATGCACAATGTTTCCACTTACCCCATACCATGTTTCAACTTACCCCATACCATGTTCCAACTCACCCCATATGTGGGGAACACTTGACATGGTCTTGTTCAAGGAAGATTTTTTCCGGAACCATCACTACGTTTAAGGATTTTATGGTGTACATTTGTAGCATACAGGTATACACTCTTAAAGCTGATTATTTATTGTTTCTTGAATAAAATTCGTTTTCGTTTTACGGCCATTTTTGTGAGAAATGTTCCATATAACCCCGCTCTCCCCTACCCCAGGGCTAGCTAGACACAATAAGAATGGTGTATACAAAAACTCCAGAACAAGTGACCTTTTGCACAAAAGGTCTCAAAACTATCATCCAAATCCCCTAGGTAAGAGCATGGACTTTCTTCGCATGAACAACATTTAGATTGCAATCCAATTATACCAACATCAAAATCCCCTATGTAAGAGGGTTGTTGTAGAACCTCAATAATGTATTCAGATAGCAATCCTATAAGTAAGAGGGTTGGTATGGAACCTGAATACAGCATTTAGATTGCAATCCAATTATACCAACATGAAAATCCCCTATGTAAGAGGGTTGGTGTAGAACCTCAATAATGTATTCAGATTGCAAAAATAAAATGATTTAAACATCCAATTAAATCCCATATGCAAGACGGTTGGTATGGAACCCGAATAAGCATTTAGATTGCATTACAATACCATATTAAGAGATGCTGCCTATTAAAAAATTTTACTCCAAAGAGTAAAAAATGATTTAAGAACTCAATATATTATTTTATGGAAAACATGAAATTCCATTAGTATAAATGGCAATGTCATTCAAGGAAAAAAGCTTTAAAGTCATGCTCTTAAGTTCTAAATGAGCGATATGAGTTAATAAAAGAGGAAGCATGCAAACCACGAAATTATTGAGGGATCAAGACTTCTGGAAAGTTTCATACTGCAAAATACATTGATTGATACAATTATTTTTAACAATTCTTGACATCAAGGTTTTAAGCAGTGAAAATGGCTGTGAACTATTATTCTGGTTGTACATTAGCCCGAATTGATCTGTTGTAGGCAAAATAATTTGGAATAAAACTGTAAAATATGTGCCCATATTGTTTTATTTCGATATAAATATACCTACAAAGGATATATGTGATGCATCACATCAAAATGAGAGGCAAGTCGCCAGAAAAGAGTCAAAGATATTGACAAACTAATCCCTTTTTTTATTACTTTCATTTTATCTTTTTTGCTCAATTTTCTTTTTAGAGCACACATGAAACATCAAAGATTCAGAAAATCAAAAAATACTTTCCCCAAAATTAGACAGTTATTATTATTTTACCGATTTCATTGACCCTTTGCTGAATTTGCTCTGCGATTTGTCTCTCATTTTGATGTGATGCATCACATACATTTATGTTTAATTAATGATTTTGGATGAACAGTCAGTCAAATTTTCAATGAAGCTCTTCATTTGATCTCATAACCAGTAATATCATTTGGTCTCACATCCTTTTGCTTCTCAACAGTTAAAATAATCTATCTAAGGTAAGTTTATATTACATCATGTTTCCAGGCAGAAAGGATGTTTGATGGCTTTGAAGAAATGATATATTCTGCTGAGAGTCAGAAAGGTATTAAATACACTATTTTACATCTAGTGTGAACACCACCCTCTGCATATTATAACAATCTATCTAATGGTAAAAGTAGACTTGACGTCACAGTGTTTCCAAAATGAAAGGATATTAGATGGCTTGTTCAGCCCTTACCTCTCATCGTTTGAGAAATGTACAAAATGACATAGTGTGCTGAGCACAGGGAGGGCATTAAATTGCCATTTTAGTGTGAACACCCCATTCAGTTGTCTGCAGATTAATCAATGTATCTAATGCTAACAGTGGAATTTACATCAAAGCGTTTCTAGAATGAAAGGATGTTTGAGGGCTTGTTCGGCCGTTATCCTTTTATGCGGGTCAAGCTCCAGAAGACGTGTAAGTAAATCGTAGGCTGAATCTGGAAACTGGTCCAACTTGCTTCCGTTATTACCCTCCGTTCGCAGTGATTCTGGACTCACTATGTCGCCCTCTTTAGGTGGTGTGGTCTGGTTGACGCTACGCCTCCGTCGTTTTGAAGACTCACCGTTAGAGCTTCTGCTCTGCCTGTGCTGGACGGCTCCGAGTCTAAGCTGACGACACATTATCTTCAAATCCATGGCGGGGAGTTTAACGTTACATAGAAGATTCTTGCCTAGAATGGATTAAATTAAAAGAAGCAATAAGAATTATTAATTAATCAGAGACATGTGACTGATCATATTTCTTGATTATGTGGATTGGTCAAGTGGATAAGTTGGCGGACTGACGATCACAAGGTACACAATTTGAATCCATTCCACTAACATCCTTCGCTAGGACAGTAATCTACAAATTTGCCACACTCAACCCAAGTGAGGTGAATGGGTACCTGGTAGGAATTTATTCCTTGAAATGTTAGAATGCTGTAATGGTAGCCATGCTTAACCAGGATAATGGTAAAAGGTCTATTTAATTGCATCTAAGAATCTGTGTCCATCTACGCTGTAAGGTTTGGATCACCAAACAGAGGAGAATTTTTTATTCAGTTTTTGCTAAAATATTCTTCTTACAAAATAACATGAAAAGATTTTGAAAGGTCTCTGTAATTGTTTTTTACTTTTCCCCTCACAGTTCATTTCCCTGAGGAGTACCACGTATGTCCATTCGTAGGAATACTATTCAACATCCTACTCTAAGGACAGAGTGTTTTCCAACTGACTAATCAACTTACCATTAGCCGTAGCTGCTTCTACCGTTTCTTCCGTTCCCATGATGCTCATTATCTGAGCGAGGGCAGTAAAGTCATCCGGCGCTCTGAAGAAGGGGTAACGTCCACTCAGGATCGAGAGGAAGATCACTCCTGCTGCCCACATGTCCACAGCTGAAAATAGAGATTAGATAATCAATTAGAACATCTTTAATTGATGAAAGAAATTAGAATAATCAATTATCTTAAAATTGCTTCTCTTTCAGGTTTTAAAGCCTGATGTTTGGGACAAATTTCAACAAATTGGTAATGAAAAATCAGCAGGAGACACAAGAGAAAAGAGGCCATTCAATATAAACAATAAACTGGCGAGCTTTACAAGGAAAATGAGGAGGTTACTGACGTCCGATACAGAGTTAAAGGGATGCAGTAACATTGAATGATATTCAAAATAAAATTTTTTTCGATTTAGCTTATTTTGCCAACATTATTATAAACACTTAGGTCAGTCTGGTATCTCTTCAAAATTGCAAGCTAATTGCTTGCTTTACATTCGAGATATCAATGATTTCATACTCAAATTTTATAAACCAACCCCGGATGGTTTATAAAACCATGTGCTTTTCCACATAGCACAACACACACCCATTTCCTGTTGTATAGACCCCCGTCCCTAGCGGCCTGCTGAGCTAGCAGCAGAGGTTACTGGTGTTCGCCTGTATGCTTGGCATGCTTGTTTGTTACACTGTTTTAAGGTAGTAAATGACTTCCATTTGATCCGAAACTTGCAGTAGTTTGTTTTTCCTGTTGGAACAGTATAATTTTATTAATCTTGATCTAATTGCTCTTGTTTTTTAAAGTTACTAAATCCCTTTAAGTTTGTTATTTATTTATTTATTTTTTTTCATTGAAGACAGATATTCATGTAACTTTGATACCTTTGTAATTTTTAAAGATAAAGCACCTTGAGCATTCCAACAAAATGGATAATGACATTACAAACATCTCAAATATCAATATTATTATCATCATTACTCTCCCTTAATTCATATCTTTTCATATTCTCACCTGTCGTTTGATCTGGACATTTCAGCAGCACCTCCGGCGACCTGAAACCAGGGGTACCAGCCCTAGGTGCCGCCTGGTTCTTCCTCGCCATGCAAACATCACACACCTGAGGTAACCCATAGCATTCACAAACACCCTGAACCTGGGCTGTCCGTGCCTGATCCTGTGCCTTCCTCGTAAGACCTCTTGTTGCTATGGCAGTGGAATTCCTGGTGAGAATGACTGGCTTGAGGGGCTTGGCCGGTTTCTTGTTTGCAGACGAGGCGGCGATTCTATCCACGGCATTCTCGCTTCCTCTCGCAATCACCGGCACAGCCTTCTTGAGGTCGTCCTCATTGATAGAGTCCAGTCGGTTGTTGCTACGGTCCCGTGAGGACTTGTCGGTTGAATGGAATGTGTTGGGGTCAAGTTCAGCAAGCTTAGGCACTTTAGAATGGCTCTCTGATTGGGTTCTCTTGGGTTCAACTTTGGACGGAGCCTGCAAGGATAAAGAGTAATGCCGTTCATGGTCTCCAAAAATAGTTTTTATTGACTTTGGGTTTTTGTTATTTATCTTCAAATGGCATTTTATTTAATTCATCAAGAAACTTTGGCTATAAGAAAGAAATAATCTGCAATTGCTGTCAAATTGAGAATGTGATTTGGATTAACTTTGACAAGGGAATATCTGGTCTCTGTCTATGGAAAGAATAGTAATGAGTTCACATCTTCAGGTTTTACTTAAAATTTTGGAGAGATACTGTATAAGCCAATATTTTCGCGTACAGATATTTTCGCGATTTTGGACGAATTGGGGAAATTCGCGAGAGCAAAATTTCGCGATTTTGGTGATGACTTGATTTCTATAAATAGCCTTGTACTGAAGTGGAAATTTTCGCGATGACCGACTCGAAATTCGCGAAAATAAAGTCACCGCGAAAATAACCACATGTACATGTAGTGTTTACAAAGTTTCAATAGTAGTATGTATTTAGTTTATCGGGACAAGAGCTGAAATATCAAACCCTTCAATTATGAGGTGGATGTGACCCTTTGACCTGTCATTGACCTTTTTAGTTGAAAGCATGCATTATTATAAAATCAATATTTTCTTTTTGAAAATTTTTGTGCTCTTTATCTACTTACTTTATTCTCTGAGGTAGACACAGCCCTACGAGTGTTCTTCCTTGTTGGTGGGGGTCTCGGAGTATCATGATGAAGGACGCCCCCTACGGAAGGAGTCTTTCCATTTGTCTTGGAAGATGATCTGACAGATACTGCCTGAGCAAGGCCAAAGTCTACAAGAGCATATCTGGAACAAAATGCATATGATGAAAGCTTCTTCAAATATAAATTGAAATTAGCACTTCATTACTTGGTAGAGTGTTTTCCAGTGATTCAAAAACATTACAGCATACAAATACACAAAATCTTAGATGCCTTGGAATTAACATTAAATAATTCTTCCACATTTCAATCTCATGACCTGAATTAAAATTTATCTTTGACACTTTGAAACCCAAATTATTTGCTTTTTATGAGCAGTACAAAATACAAGTTATACTT
Organism: Paracentrotus lividus; assembly: GCA_940671915.1. Lineage (NCBI taxonomy): Eukaryota > Metazoa > Echinodermata > Echinoidea > Camarodonta > Echinidae > Paracentrotus > Paracentrotus lividus. Next base: position 16,175,977 of record CALNVZ010000649.1, on the reverse strand, counting down.
GCAAGATTGAAACAAGGGACAGGATTGATGTACGGCAATGTCATAGATACTGATCCATGATTTATAACAGCGCAATCTTTCAATGAAAGACTTCGCAAAAGTTTCGGACTGCAAGACCTAATCAAAAATCATCCTTGCATGTTTAAATGGCTCATCAATAGTGGCCACTTGGGATGTACCGTCTTTGGGGTTCAAAGTGATATGGGTCAGTTTGATATTCGTGTGAATGAGGTTTTAAAACTCACTTTCTGGAATGACGATTATAGAGGAAGTTTCCTGGTTTGACGTCTCGATGGATCACACTGAATTTATGGACTCTTCTGAGGGCTATAAACAGAGCTTTCAAGTACTCCTGCACTTCTTGCACCGTCATGTCATGGTAGAAATCCTGTTTGTTAAAGTCAAAAGAAATATCAATAACAATAATTACAAAATTATATGATTTTTGATGTACTTTTCCCCATTAAGCTCAAAGCACGTACAATGTATTATTACCCTGTTCATGGAATAAATTCCAGCTGCCAAACATTTTACAGGTGCTTTATGGATTTTATCATATATCTTGTTTTGTGTCTCGCAGTAGGATAAACTTTAGGCCAATAAATAGGATTGCTAATTGATAGAGGAATGATTTTTTTATGTGATGTGATTCATGGTATCGGAGGTAACATAGTTGTTCAATTACACTGTTTATGCCAATATTTTTGTGTACAGATATTTACTCAGTTTTAGACTCACTGAGGAAATTCTCGAGTGGATTATCTGTAATTTTTGCGATTTGTTTTTTCATTAATATATGTAGTAGCTTTTATTGAAATGGAAATTCTCACTAAGATAGACTCGTACACAATCCACAAAAATAAAACCACCTTAAAAATAACCACTTGCTCTATACAATAGTTCCTTTGAGGTAGCAAATAAAATGCTTTGTCATTATATCCAAAAACAACAAAAAATTCAAAAGTTGGACCAAATTCTGTTTGAGCCTTCTTCTTGGCACATAAGGCTTTCTAGAAGAAATAAATACAGTAACACTCACCTGAAATCTATTGTGTTTGAAATGCGGCATGACGATGACAATGTTGTCTTTTTCCCTGACAGTGAGGTTAACCCCCATCACATTGTGACATCCTCTATAGAATGGAAAAAGAATTTGTATTTAGTGCTAAATGAAGGGAAATTGAGTTCAATTAAACATGTAACAAAATTTACATTTTACAGTGTTCTGTGTCATTCACAATCATAATGTAAGGGCAAAGTTAGAAACTAGTGATATATTGGACTTTCTGTAAAAAAAAAGTTTAGAAATGGGATGCAAGACTGTAATAATCCGGGTCCAAGTAACTGTTTCCATTGTGCAAACAGATTTTGTTTTATAGTGCTCATGGCATATTTGATCTTTTAAATGTTCAGATTCATCTTAAACCATTCAGAGGCTCTCGGCCGGACTACTATTTGTCAATTGTTTTTGTTGTTTTAAGAGTTGCTAAACAGAAGTTATGTTAGCCCACCTCCATCTACATGTACATAATCATTAAACCTTACCCTATTCTGACCAAGCAGCTAAGCTCACTGAGGATACGATCTGGATGACTTGTTGGTATGATATGCTTCAAGGCAAACTCCTGGGAATTGTCTTGGGTTTGCTTCAAAGTGGCTCTGTAGACGGAGCTAAATGTACCTACAAGGATGGAACAAAAATGTATCAGGTATTAATTACTGGTAAAATCATAAAAAATAATAATAATAAAATTCTTATGTTATTATACAATCTTCTTAGACCCACTCCCAATATGGTTTTGAGCTTTGAGTCACTGTGTAACCTAGATAAAGCTCTAAGCAGATTTCTTAGTGCAGTTCAAATGGTGAAACCAAACAGACACACCCGTTACACCATATGATATAAATAGAAGTAGGGCAACCAGTAACAAACAAAATTAATTTTCAGAAATTATAATAATTCTGACCTTCTCCAATCTTGTCCATGACTGTGAACAGTTCTTCAATTTTGGGAACAGCCTTCAACATAGTGCTTATATCCCCTCGAATTTTATCTAGAGAAAGAATACAAGAATGCAAAATAAGATACATTATCGAATGGGAATCAATGGGCAGAAAGTACATGCACAATCCGAGATATAGAGACATGTATGAGGGATTATGAGTCTAAAAATTTTATATTACGGTCCTCTTGGGAAACAAAGGGACTTCTCTTTTTTTTTTTTTACAATTATAACTCTTACTCTTACAAGTAGAGTATGAAATCAGAAAAATCCCTTTCTTTAAATCAAACATCAAATAAATAGGTACTGACTTCTCTATATAAACAAATCCTAAGAAACATGATAAATGAGAGTAAACAAAATACTAATCTTATCTACGTTTTGAGGAAAATTATGGAACTGAAACGTTAGTTATTCCATCTCGATAAATCAAGTTATTTCACGACAAATTCTATCCTGACTGACTAAATCGAGCATTCCATTGATATTCTTCGGATACAGCAGCTCGAGAAGAAGATGTTTGAAGTCTGACTCACCTGTCATTCTGACGGGTCCTTTGAAGGACGATCTTTTCCGTTTCTTAGAAGCTGTAATAATTGTCGGTGTTAAAGGACGTAAATCAGAATCTTTCTCCTCCATCTCCCCTGCATCCAAGTCAAGATCAAGGGCGCTTGTCGAACTCGGGTTATTTCCTTGTCCAAGCATTATTCTGAGTTAGTGTAAATAAAAGAAACTGTGATTAGAGTTGGGGTTGTAAATCTATCATCCGTCGTTATCTATTGTGAATGTAAAATTAAGACCTACATGAACTTAATGAAGGCCTATTTGGTCTCATTTGTATCAGAAATTGCTTACAACCAAAAGAAATTTAATGTTGCACGCATGTAGATTTGTCGTCACATTTGGTTCTGTTTTCATTTGAAATAGGCCTAGATTTGTCTTTACAACTGGTTATTTTCATTCAATAAGGAATAGATTTGCAATCACATGTTCATTTATCATTTGATAAAGAATAGATTTGTCATCTCAACTCAGTTCAGGCAATTCCCAAATTTGAAAGTCTTCCAATATCGGCAGACTCTGGCCGCTGAACTTCCGAATTCGGAAGTTTCCATACTTTTTTCCTTTTTTGGCAAGCGATTCTTTTTTGATTGACAACTGTTTTTTAAAATCTATCTTCAACAAATTCAACTCCTTATGGACGTATTTTTCCAGATAATTTACTTGTAACTATGTAGGTCTATGTCAAAGGTAAGTTAAAGTTGTAATGCTAGAAAATGGGACAAAAAAATAAAAAATAAATAAATAGGGTCTAAATTTAAATAAATAAATTCAGTGGTCCTGAGACTGCAGGACAATTTTGAAATTAAGGGTTCGCCTAAACTGAACTGGTTCAGTTTTATTAAAAATGGATTTTCTTTCAGTTTCAGAATTGGTTACATTTTCAATTGTTGGAAAATGAATTTCCTGTCAGAATTGGTTGTGTTTTCATAGATTTGCCATCACAATTTGTTTCCCCGTGGCGCAGTTATTTACAAAATTATACATTTTAAATAAAGACAAAGTTGGACCTTGAAGCACGACTGCTAACGTTACTCTGCATTCTTCCAGTATTGGCGGTAAAGGTAAAACTAGGTAGGCCTAGGTCTAGATCCAAACAAAGAAAAAAATCAAGCCAGGGATAGCCAAAACCCTTACTTTCTCCAGTGCAGTTTCAGGATACGAATGAAACATAAGGCCATGCGTTTTGAGGTGGGCCCTTTTCCGTTACATGATATGTTTCCAAAGAAATTGTACCGTTTTTATTTAATAGAGTATTATACTTATATTTGACACACTATACCCATAAAAGTATACATATTCTGAAAGAGTATTGTCTGAAGAATTCAAAAAATCATTCTGAAAAGGAATCTTAAGTCATAAGAAGTTACATATCAAAATATGTGAAAAAAAGTGGGAAAAAAGTACTTCCAGAAAAATCTTGGCAGAGAAAAAAACTAAGGACCCTACAAAAAAAATAACATGCATATTCAAACTCTTCAAAGTCAGACCTTTCCAACAATAACTTGTTAGGGGTTAGTAGTGGTAAAATAATTTTGCGTGATTATCTTTCCAGCAAAAATTTCAGATCGGAAAATTTGGGGAAATATGTGTTATGATGTATATTTACACCCAAAATATATCTCAGTTTTGCCTTACAACCTGTTGAAGTTACACTTATTACTTGTAAACTTAAAACTTCAATAAAATATATTTACAGTTCTTATTGTTGATACAAATCATGCGATCTGGCTCATAGCGAGGGATTTGACTTTTCTTGGTTCAAAGACATGTGAACAGATATATATATGTGTATCTCTGAGAGTTACACATATTAGGTTATATCATTAATTAGCTTTATTAAGTAACTACTAATGAGTGTAAATTTGACTCACTATTAATTCTCATTAATTACAATCCAATCAAACTGTTTCATGTATGTTCAAGGATATTTATAACTCATTTGTCTAACTGAGAAATAGAAATTTATGTTCCCCTCCGTCATCTGCTGTACAAAAATGGGTACTTGGAGTTAATTAATCGTTAAATTCACATAAATAGATTAGGTTGCGCTATCCTTTTGTCATGTTTGTCTGATGCGGATCGCACAATAGCTTTGTACGAACTTGCGACACATACAAACTCAGTCTTCATAGCGGAATATGGGCCAGAGAGTTTCACTTTTCATGACATTGATTGCCAAATAGTCATTACTTAGCTTTTCAATGACGTTAAGAATTAACAGTTAGCTGTTAGATGAGTTATTAGGCCGGGTCTAAACCGACCAGCCCCCGTCGCGAAGCGACGGGAACTGACGAGTCAGTATGCGTTTCTAGCGAAGTTTTTTTTTTCTAGAGAAAAAAAAAATTATCACAAATTTCGGGGTCAAGATTGCAAGATAATTCATACTCACATTGAATCCAGACTGTGAAGGTCCTTCCTCGAATTGGTGACATCTGCAAATGTTTCACTTGAAGTAATAAACTAAATATGATGAAAAATACTGGAAAACAGAGACATCCACCACGTAATTTCTAATTTCAGTTGCAAGGTTAGTTAGGTCATCCGGAAGTGGAACGTCGTCTGCTCCAACTTCACGTCTCCGTGTGCGTGTGCGCGCCTGTTCAATTAATTCTTCGCACAGAATTATGGGACGGAGGTCATGAATTGAATGACGTCATTGAAAGATGGCAGCGATGGCACCGAAAATTTTAGAAGAAACAAGACCAACGGAAAATTCATTTTGGTAAGTCAAAAAGCTCTTATATACTTTCATTTTTAGTCGCGTGAAACATCATAGATTTAAAAAATAGATATTTTAAAATTAGATTAATTAAATTGACCAGTATAATTCATTTTGCGCTCATCATCACTGAAAGTTACGCTGTAAATACTAAAATAGGGGTGGTTGAAGTACAGCCCCGTCGCCTTCGGCGACGGGGCTGTGTAGATCTAGACTATACTATAGTTAGGCCGGGTCTAAATAATAAGTGTTTAAACTTAACTGTTAGCATTTTTAACAAACAAAATTCAATCCTTGGTTTAAAAAACACATCATCACGCAAACACATACCAGATTTACATTCTTTTAAGTCTTACCCTTTGTCTTATACTGAATATATTGTAGAAAATAGCTGTCTCTTTCGAGGAACACAACCCTGGCAAGCTCAAGCCAACTCAAAACACAAATCTACGAATTTCCCGCGTTTGGGGTCATCCGGAAGTATTATTGAATTGAGGTCAAATCAGCTTGCTCTGCTGCGGTTTCAGAAAACAGAAAATCTGCGAAGCAAAGAGCCTTTCAAAAATCAAATTTAAGACTCATTTCTGTGGACATCCATTACTGACCCAGCAAGATGATCAACAGCCTGTTCATGATAAACTCCTCAGGGTACGTATAATCAGATTTAACAGGACATATTGGTAGAGAAACACAACAGATGTCGTGATCACTGCGGCAACGTCGACTATCTCGCACACAATTAAATGCCTACCGTCCTCTTTTGTGTAGTCCCGCATTGTTATATTGTTGTTGGTTTTTTGTTTTTTAATTGTAACGTTAGATGATGTGGGCCGTGGGCGGACGACCAAAACCAGAGCAGAGCCTGGCCGAGGAAAAGGATAATCCGGTTCAAACCAGATAAAAAAAAAAGCCAACTTTTTATTTTTTATTTTTTTTCTTTCAAGGCCAGTTGTTATATTTTTAGAATATTAATGTTAACTTAGATCTCACAGTTTAGATCTGGTGTGATATTAATCATTGAAACAAAACAAAATAGAATGTAAAGTTAGAATCGTCATAATATTTCATATCGTGATTTCAATCATAGATAACATTCAAAGACAAAGTCAAGATCATGATGCTGTTTTTTTTAATGTGAATGTGGCACTGGCAGAATTGCCATTGTTTTGGGCTATCATTTTCAGTATTGGAGTTTTGACTGATTCCTAATTCCATTTCTGTGCACCCACTTAAGTTAACCCTTTCGTTACCAGGCACTTTTTCCAAAAAACTGGATTCTCTCACACGTAGCCGTAGGAGTCTAGAAATTTTTACTCCGAATGCACCTTTAAAAATTACGAATATGAGCGCCATTATACATGTATTATATTATGACCACTCACGCACGTGTTATATGCATGTTCTATGTAGTTCTACTACGGCGCGCGCGTACGTACGTACGTACGTGCACATGAAAGCAACACACGAAAACAGCGCATTCGTAGTGAAGGCGGAAGGCCATTCAAAGTACATGCACGTTGATCTTGGTGCATACACACAGCGAAAGACGAAAACAGCGCATTCGCGTGAACATGCATGTTGATGTTAGTGCATACACACAGGTATGGTACAAGTGCAAGTGCAGAAATCCAGAATTAACAAATGTTTGAACAATACAAATGAAAAAAACTCAACTTTACTTTTCCTCTAAACCGACCAGCCCCCGTCGCGAAGCGACGGGAACTGACGAACCAGTAGACATATTTGGCGAAGTTTTGAAAATATCTATACAAGACCACAAATTTCGTGGTCAAAAATACCTTATTTGAATTCATACTCACATTGAATCAAATCTTTGAAGTTTTTCCTCGAATTGGTGACATCTGCTAATGTTTCACATGAAGTAATCAACTAATAATGTAGAAAAATGCAGGAAAATTGAGTCCATCAACGTATATTTCTCCGTGCGTGCGTTGTCTTCGCCATACGTCTTCGCACAGTAAAATGACGTCATAGAAAAATGGCAGCGATGGCACCAACACTATGAGAAGAGACAAGGCCAACGGAAAATTCAATTTGGTAAGTCAAGAAGCTCTTATATACTTTCATTTTTAGTCGTTGTTACGCGTGAAACATCATAGAAACCTTACAACAACATTTTAACATTAGATTGATTAAATTGACCAGTATAATCACCTGAGCGCTCATCATTGCTGATTATTTCGCTGTAAATGGAGGTGGTGGAAGTACAGCCCCGTCGCCTTCGGCAACGGGGCTGTGTATAGTTACTTTTCCTCCAGTGAGAGCAGACAGTAATTTTAGCATCAGCTACATAGACCTCTTAAAAACTGTGGTAAGGTTTTTTTTTTTTTTTTTTTCTTGAATAATAATCCAAATGTATTGATACAATGTAAGTGATATTGTGAATGCTCATATTTCATTGAGTTATTCATTCATCTTCAGATTCATAAAATTTTTGACAATAATTTTCTCAAACCTAAGCTCCACCCTAAAAACAACAGGAAAAAAAAGGTTTAAATGCTCCAAAATAGGGCTCAGATTGCACCAGAGAGCGTCTAGAACCCCAGAGCTTCCAGGGCCCTTAGGCGGGCCCTGGACCCCGGCTGCAAGGGACTTCGCGCTTCGCGCTCGTGATGTGCGCTTCGCGCACATGATGATGTGCGCTACGCGCACATTTCTGTGTTTTTTATCTGATCATTACTAATTTGAAATTTCAAATGTTGGCAGCTATGTTAATTGTCCTCTGGCTCTGTACGAACAAACTTGGAGGCATTTCGATGTGTCTCACTTCATTTTAAATTTTCAAAAAGATAACTCAAGCAATACCCCTAGTGGGGGGGGGGGGGGGGCTGGGGCAAAATTTTTCAGCTTTCAGCCTTCATCATGTTTCAGGACGTCCAAACGAGCGGTCCCGAAGAATTTACAAGCAAAAAAAAAATATTAAAAAAATAAAGGTTTGTCATCTTTTGGTGGGGTGCGCTCAAAGGGTTTTTGTACAAAAGGTATGCTGTTTTTCCAATCTTACTTACGGGGTGTGTCCGCAACTTCCGCCACGCCCCTGGATCCGCGTCTGAATAAAAAATACACTTGAATTTTTAAAACCATGTCTTTATTTACTTTTACAGAGATATTTTTATGGAAAAGCATTGGAAGAGTGTCATCGGCCGATCAGTATGCGACTACTTTTTTGAAGCTCAAGAAAAGGTTTGTTGTAATATGATTAATATTGATTTTCTTGTCTGTTTCAATATGTGAATGCATCGTATTCATTTCAAAATTAATTTTGTTATTCTCAATCGTATCAATTTTGATAGGAATCAATAAGCGTTCTGATTTTAATTTTTGTTTTAACATTACAAAAAATTGATTCTTTTTGTTATTATCATGGAAATATTTTGAGATCTACAAATGTTTAGATTTTGAGGCACTAACAAATTGGATATGACCTTCAGATGAATCTTTTGTGGTTGAGAGTTTCTGCCTCTGGATAATGACATTTATTCAAGTGCGAACAAGGATTCAATGAATTAAGATTAGGATTAGAACTATACCTAGACACAGACGCAACAACAAGCTCAACATTGTTTTGTATGTTTGTTTGTTTTTTAACTCGTTCATCACCAGTAATACAGAGGAAGGGAATTATCATTATTTTTGTAAAGTTATTTATTCAAGTAATCATTTGCAGGCAAGGGATTTTACTACCGGTAAGTTATACACCCCCCAAAAAAAACACCTATCGTGACAGAATTAAAAACGTGTCACAAATTTCCAGCTACATGTAGAAGAAAAATTTATTCTAATTGTAGGCTAAAGGAGGCAAACTCTCTGAATCCCTGTGAAATTTGAGGACTGATGTGAGTTCTCGACAAAGCTGTTCACGATTATCATGACCCAGTTGGAGATACCAATATGAGTGTATTTCCTTGAAGACTTTGTGGATGAGCTCTCCATCTTCCTCTAGGGCAAAGTGCTTTCTTTGCTTTCTTGGATCATTTCTTTTTAAATTGTTAGTATTTTATTTGTCATAAAAAACAGGCTTGCAGCAAATTGGATGTACCACCCATCATCGCAACACCCCATCACTATCTTATCAGCATCTACAGGAATCAGATCTACTTTGTAGCTGTTGTTCAGACTGAGAGTGAGTACGAGTTTACCATTTACTATACAGTACAGTACATACAAAAAAAATGGTACAGTCTGGAAAAAAAATATTTAGGTATGAAATCTTCTCAAATGACTTGTGAATGTGGTACCAACTTAGAGCCAAAAGATTCTTCTTGCTGATGTGCTTTATTCTGTATAATTTGCTTTTGTAAAACAAAAGTTGTGTTAAATTTTGTGCGGCGTTGAGCTAATCAAAATTACACACATCTATTGTTTCGGTGCGCTGAATTCATGGCTATTGTGTATGAAACCCATAGAAAAGCTTGTACAAAGAACATTTTTTCTTGATTATAGAAAACAGGTCATATCTCAAGATCTACAGCACCAAATGAGATGAAAAAAATTGAAAAAGAAAGCCAGATTTTCCTACTTTATGAAAATATCAAACACTTTTAGAATGTGATTAATTTTCTTACTTTAAAAAAAATATTTTCCACTTGCACCATTTTATTTGGCACAGACTATACAGTGTGTGTGAGAAAAAGAAGGGAATCCATTTTAAGAGGGCTCATATTTCAAGCTTTTATATTGTTGCTGTTCATATGATACAGATAAAGAAAGAACTCTTCACTTTTTCAATGATACCTTTCTTGAATCATTAATGTAACGCACAAGCGAGTAACTTGCAAAAGAAGGTGACATGCACAGAATCCACTTTTTGCAAGTTTTTGAGAAAATGAATGAGGGAATGCAGTCCCTGCTGTCACATAACATTGAATATGACTGCGTCCAATGATCTGTGACACCTGAGAAAGCTTTCACTCATTCTTTCATCCTTTGAGAAAAACTTGGAAAAAATGGATTTTGTACCTGTCGTCTTCATTTGCAATTTACTTGCTTATTTATTCTATTTATGTGATTTCTAGGCGACAAAAATTAAAACAAATTATTCAAGCAAACATGACAAATTATATCACCATTTTAATTTATACAATTGATGCAGAAAGTAAGGAAAAATGCACATGGCACATCAATTGAAGCAATCATCTTGCTAATGTAAGATTTTTCATATCATTATTGATAATATATTTAAAATAAATATTCTGTCATTTCAATTCCTCTCAATATGTAACAATATATTGACTCTTTTCAAAATAGCACCCCCACTGTTTGTGATTGAATTCCTTCATCGCGTTGTGGACACGTTCGCCGATTATTTCTCAGAGTGCACAGAGACATCAATCAAGGAGAACTATGTGGTCGTATATGAGGTAAGGTTGATGGTTCTAGGTTCAATATCACAATATATACTGTAGTATACTGTAAAGCACTTTGAGCACTTTGGGAAGGCACATTATAATAAAAGTATTATTATTATTATTAATGAGACTGCAAAGCAAGTCAACAATGATGCTACACCTTTGAATTTCGCATTGTTTGAAATAACTCCACCTAAACTAAGCCCTGTACATTCAAAAGTGAAATGTTTCCCAAACGGATATGATATGGGATTAAAAAAAAAAAAATTGGGAATGTTTGGTAAAAAGTGGAAATAAGAGATGGTGATGCATAAGTTCTTTGGCAACAATTGCTGTGGGCTTCATTTTGTCTAAGAACTCGTGGTGCTCAGTGGCTGCCGAGCCAACTATCAATTGGGCAAAAAGAATTTAAGTTTCACCTTTTTACAGGGCAATGAAATTTGGAGCTTAAAAAAAGAAGAAAAAAAAAAGAAAAGAAGATGCAGGGATGGGGTTAGATTGTTGGGTTTATACATGGATGTTACGCTAGGGTTTTATGTAAGGTTTAGTATTAAGCTGAAATTTCATGTAGTCCTTTGATTAGTGCATGGAATTTACATTCATGGAATCTCATTCGATGTTTGTTTTTCCTGTTAGCTTCTTGAAGAGATGCTTGATAATGGATTCCCTCTGGCTACTGAGTCTAATGTTCTCAAGGAGCTGATTAAACCACCTAATATCCTGAGGACAGTGGTCAACACAGTCATGTGTTCCACTGGTCAACACAGATGCAATATGTCTGATTAAATGACTATAAATTATATTTAATATTTGTTATTATCTCATAGCTTCTTGAAGAGATGCTGGATAATGGATTCCCTCTGGCTACTGAGTCTAACGTTCTCAAGGAGCTGATCAAACCACCTAATATCCTGAGGACAGTGGTCAACACAGTCACTGGAAGCACCAAGTGAGTTATTATTGATTTCCTTTTTGAGGATTTATTTTGTGTTGGCCAAAATATACAGGAGCAATTTAGATAATTTTTTTTTGTTGAAAATGTCAATTTCTTGATTAATTTACATAAACATATTTCAAAGGTCTAGAAACAAGGCATACCATACATCTTTAAAACAAACTTGGATGTGACAATAATTTTTATTTAACCTCATTTCTGTCTGCAAAAAATGGGATTTCCGACTAAATGAATGAATGTCTATCAAAGTAACTTTACGGCTTCATGCAGGCAGATGTAGATTTTCTGATTCAATTAAATCCTCTTTTTTACTAAATTATAATATAACTTTCCAAATGTGTATAGCCAACATTACACCCCTTTTAGTGGCCAGCATTTTAATGAAATTTGAGAAAGAAAGCAACATGAAAACCATCAACATTGAATTCTTCTTTGATGCCATAATCATATATATTTCATATTACTTTGATGTCATTTTCAAATATCTTTGTTTTCTTGTCTTCTCTCTATTTTAGCCTAAGTGACACGCTTCCCAGCGGTCAGCTTTCCAATGTACCGTGGAGACGAAGTGGGGTGAAGTACACCAACAACGAGGCTTACTTTGATGTCATAGAAGAAGTAGACTGCATCATTGACAAGTCGGTAAGTTACTGTTGTCTGTAGCCATCCTATGGGACTTGTGGATATTTGTCTAGTAGGCTCTACATTTGCTACAAAGAATGTTTACACCAAAAAGTTAGCATTGTAGGAGCTTTAATGAATTAGATCAATAGGTATGATTTCAATATCGAATAAATGAATATCATTGCTGAAAAATTAACAAATACAGTCCAGTCTTGACAGCTAGAAACTACCCAGTCTGATTAGGGTTAAACTGTTCTCAAAATTCTTTGGAGGTTCCGTCTGAAATGTGTGTGTGTGTGTGCGTGCAAATTTATTGCTGGATTTATCCATGATGAAGAGGAGTCATTATTGGACAAGGCATACTGACTTTGTTAGAAGGGGTACAAATAGTACAAATAAGTTTAGGTGATGTGTCATCGGCCAATCAAACGCCTCTATTATAACTTGATAACATTCATATCTATTTTCTTCCGTACAGGGTTCTACAGTGATAGCTGAGATCCAAGGATACATTGACTGCTCTGTGAAGCTGACAGGAATGCCTGATCTTACCATGTCATTTGTCAACCATCGTCTTCTGGATGATGTTAGCTTCCATCCCTGCGTCAGATACAAGAGATGGGAGGTGAGTCTAAGCTAGACATTCTTTACCCTTTGTCCAAACATGTATGGCCTTTGCCATTTCCTTTTTCAATTATTTTCTGGGTGATGTTGGCTTTCATCCCTGGTTAGATGAGTCAGAAAAATGAGAGAAAGGACTAAATAAGAAAAAGTATTGGCATACAATTTGTTAAAGAAAAGGTTCTCTCAGATTTCCAACAATATGTAACATTTTTGACATTCCTTCAATAGATTCTGCCCCTATAGCCCCGACTGAGGTACTAGGGCAACTCTATTTATCATGTTCACATTATCAAGATATGGTTTTTCAATATTTGAACACAATCTTTGGTATTGTAATGGAATTCCCCAAGTCATTGCTGATATATTCCTGTCCTCTTAACAAGTGTTCTTCTTTTGTTGATCCAGGAATGTCATTACATTGTGGCCCATGGTTAATGTCATTACTTTGTGACCCCTGTTTCACAGCTACTAAAGTGAGTTTTGTTGTATCTTCTCTTTTTGTTTCTATCTAGTCTGAGAGAGTTCTGTCCTTTGTTCCTCCCGATGGCAACTTCAGACTACTCTCCTACCACATAGGAGCTTCCAAGTAAGTATAGAAATGCCTTGTTGACTGGGAGCTTTAAAAAAGTATATGGGTTGTCCATTATATGTCGGGACGTAAAAAGAAAAAAAAAAACTGTTGGGAGAAAATGGTCGTAGTTGACATGGAAAAACATTTCATTTTAATTACAATGATTTTAAGAAATAAATACATTAAAATCACGTTAATACAAGGATGGATAGAACAGTTCCAATTTCAAACATGTGTTCAGTATAACAAGATTTGTTTAAAGATAAACTTGAGTTGTAGTAATAATGAAAAAATAATGTCCAACAGAATCAAAACAAGTTTACACTAGAACTGGAACTGAGTATAAATGATAATTGCCAAATGATTCTCGTAGAAAATGTAAAATGGCTGAGTAATGAGAAAATAAAGGAAAAATTGTTGGGCCTTCACCACATAGTCAAGGTCAAGGTGACAACGTGCAAAGCATATTGAACAGTGGCATGCCCGAAGTTCGCACCGTGTGTGTGCGATATTGTGTGCGGGGAATTCTGGCGAGATAACGGATCACAATTTACTCTAAATTTCACCTGAAATTGTGCGTGGAAGATAAGCACATCTTGTGTAGGCATATTTATATGTAAATGGAACAATTTGAGGACATATTTATACAATTACTTCCAATTTACTTTTGGCTATGACAACTAAAGTTGGGCTTTAATAGGGTACACTGTACATGTACCTGCAGTTGCCTTGGTCCCAACCACCTCATAAAAGGAGTGCACTGTATCATCATAAATAAAAAGAATGATTACAAATTGTACAAATGAATTCTATATCTTTTTGTCATCTTTATCATTTCCCATATTTATGACTACATGTAATTTGCATCAAAATTGTTACATTTTTTAGTAGTTCTATATTATGTGGAAGTTTGAGAGAGTTTCATCACACACATAATTTTCTGAGTACTACCCATGTACATGTATTAATATTTTTGTTTATACTTTTATTCCTAGCCTAACAGCCATTCCAGTATATGTGAAACCAAACATCATGATGAGAGAGACATCAGGAAGGTTTGAAGTCACCATCGGGCCAAAGCAAACCATGGGCAAAACTGTAAGTTCTGTTAACTATTTACTTGCCACTCAAAATATACCACTGTGCCACATTGAATTTCAACAAGGTTTTTTTTTTCTTTTCTTTTTTTACGTGAAATTTGCAGATTACCTAAAGTTTTGAGTAAAACAAAATATAACATTTACTGATATGAGAGCGGATTCACATTAACGTGTAGCTAATCTTAAACAGAAAGTGGGCCATTACACAAATCTATTGTAACGTATTAGTGAACCAGGAAATGCTTGTGATGATTAATAGGTACCTATTCTATATATGTGCTAATAGGCATGCATGGCACATTAAGTATTAATGCTAAGATTCATAAGATGCTCTGGAGACCAAGATGGAGAGGGGAGAGTGAGCTGCAGTGTGAACTGACCATTATGATGAATTAAAATAAAACATTCAGCCTTGGCCATCACATACAAGTAATGGTTATGATGATGAATTAAAAACAGTACAATGTCATAAAAAAATATCCCTTGTGAAGACCTGAGATTGAAAATAGAGTCAGTGGCAATGCAACTCTGTCTCAGCTTCAACTGTCGTATACAATGTTATCCTGGTGAAGATCTCCCTTTTTTCTTTGCTTTTACTCCGAACATAAGCAATGTGTATGCTATGGCGAGACTAGCTAATAGCCATCCCCTGTATTCTTACGCTTTATGAGCATTTTTTAAGTTATCATGATATGTTGATAGATGTTTTTCATTGAACGATTTCATGGTCATTAAGAAGAAAACAGTAACTAACATAGAGCAAGTGAGCATTGGCGGTCACTGCTTGCTAGTTTTGCCATTGCATATGTGTAGTTTACAAGTTCAGTATTAGAGGAGAGAACACACCCACTGGCTCCAGAGAATACTAAGTTTCATAGAATCCATGTGGGAGACCTCGCAAGACATGGGGGGAAACTGTCAAAGAGGACAGAAAAGTGTCAAACATTACCCACATTGACCCAAATGATAGGAAAGCATGGAGGAGAGCCATCAAGGAAAGTGCAGTGCATGTTGCTCTCTGAAGGATTTGGTAATTTTCTTATCATTTTCTTGATTCCAAAACCTCACATCAATAAACGATTCTTAGGTGCATTGTTATCAACCTTTCCCATCACTTTGAGACAGTTTCTTTCACAATTCAATCTCGTGACTACAACACTAGTTTATCTTTAAATGCACTGGTGATGATGATGAGTAAAGATAATAGCAAGCTGTCTGCCGGGTTTACAGGCCAATCATGATGATGAATTAAAACTGTACATTCCTTCTGTTTTGTTGGTTTTTGTTGTCAGGTGGAGAATGTCGTCCTCACATGTGACCTTCCAAAGCAGGTCCTGAACATGACCTTGACTCCGACCCAGGGTAGTTACAGCTTTGACCCCGTTGCTAAGGTCATGTCGTGGGAGGTTGGCAAGATCAATCCACAGAAGTTACCCAGCATAAAAGGCAGTGTAAGTAACAATAATGGCACTAACATTTCTATAGGGTATGGAACTGTCAGTACATGCAGCACAGAAGCATTACTAGCACTAACAGAGAAGTAATAGCACTAACAGTAGGCCCAGTCACATATTTTCGATGGTGATTTTGTTGTTGTGACATTATGCGTCGCTGCGACATTACCGGTCATATCAGGGCTATTGTTAGTGCTAACAACGTTTCTGTGTGGCCCGCACGGGTCTATCAGCAGTTGGTCCAATTCTCTGATTGTATAATAACACATTGGGCTAAACCCGTTTGGTCAAATAACAATTGTCAAATTCTCTTTTTTTGTCTAATTCCCAAATGAATGTTAGGTTTGTTACCAGTTTGTTACAGTAATTGACTATGTGGTGTTGGAGTAAGTGAGTGTAAGATGAAATAGGCATTAGATGAAAATAGATTTAGACAAAATGGTAGATAGTTGAAGTGGAAATTAGACCATGGGATGAGGCCAAAATTAATAGGCATTAGTCACAGTGAGTTTAGAACGATTGGCAAATTACCGTGTATGATGCATAAGTGAGTATCTCACTGGCGGGGAATTTTTTGCGACCCAGGAGACAAAAAATTGGCTTGCACTCTCTATGACTTCCTTTATCAAATTGCCCTGATGTTGCTGCAATGTCTCCTTGATCTCCAGTACATATAGGTCTTCCTCAAAAATCAAACATATTTGGATTTCCTATGACTCCCCACGACCCAGTTAATCTCCAGGAGACGTCTCTGTTACTATCAGATTAGTGAGTCGTGAGCTAGTTGCAAACTGTCTCTTGGCTAGTGAGAGAGGGCCTTTGATTAATGCAATGTTTCTAAGCGCAGGAAATAACATTAAAATATTATAATAAAGTTTGAAATTTACTTGAACATGATGCCACACTTTTAATAAATAATAAATAAAAAAAAGAACAAAATATATTCTGTAAGGAGAGGATATAGTTTTTATTTCTTAGCATTTTAGACTGTACATAGAATGGTTGTTCATTCCTTAGTAAATTTTTTTCCTTTCAGATGTCACTTCAGTCCGGTGTACCCCCTCCAGAAGCCAATCCAACTCTAACTGTAAGTGTTTGCTTTTCTTTTTTATTTTTTTTTAACCCATTGCATTTACTCTTTTTTTTTTTCAAGTGTGTCAATGATTCTGTTTTTTCTTGGTTGCTCCAAATAGGGATTATGAATACAAGGTCATGATGTCACAGAAATTATTAAAATCTCCTTTTTGCTAACAGAACTGAACAATGAAGTAGTGCATGACAGTTATTTTTTATAGAGGTATAAATAATGTTTTTTTTTTTTAAACTCACAAGCTGTCTAAGTGGACTAACCATAATTGAAATTTTCAAAATATGTTTTGCAGGGAAGTAGAATTGCTATCAGAGTCGACTTGAACTAAATATTTGTGAATGAAATTCTACACTGGCTGAGCTGTTTGTGTATCAAACATATGTTGAATTACGTAAATACTTTTGATATTCTTACCAGGTGCAATTTTCCATCAACCAGCTGGCAATATCTGGCCTCAAGGTCAATCGCTTGGACATGTACGGCGAGGTAAGTATTCCAGTTCATCTTTACAGTCCTCTCCCATTGTGACAGGCTGCTTGAAACTAAGCCAATTGCCTTGTTATAATAAAATCTTGTATGAATAAATAAGCACACACACACACACACACACATATTATATATATTTTGTATGTGCATAATATTTTGTTTACAATTTTTTGACTGGGAGAAGTCTTCATTGTCAGAATATCTTGTAGTATCTGAACTTACATGTATTACAACAGGAGTGGACTGCATTTCAATAATTCTGTGGAATACATAACGTCAGTG
The DNA here is from genome assembly GCA_940671915.1 of Paracentrotus lividus. NCBI lineage: Eukaryota > Metazoa > Echinodermata > Echinoidea > Camarodonta > Echinidae > Paracentrotus > Paracentrotus lividus. The sequence goes on along the minus strand of CALNVZ010000649.1, from coordinate 16,158,136 downwards.
GGGTGACAAAACCTTGTATCTCAAAAATGTCAAATGTTCAGGAGAGGAAAAACAAAACATTGCGGCTATAAACACTAACCTATGGGATCCCCTGACCTTTGACACACTTTGGTGGCTTCATTTTGGGGTAAGAGAGCTGAGATTTGGACAGGATATCACTTGACTGATTACCTGGAGATAAAAGTAGTTTTTACCAAAATTTGAGATACAAGGTTTTATCACCCACCAACGAATCAACAGTAGAGCCAAGAAGATTCTCTATACTACATGTAGGAGTACAGACTGATAAACATGGAACCATGTTATCAGAAGTACAGTCAATTTATGTTATAACAAGGTGCTTGGGACTCAGGATAAATAACTTATAACGAAATATAGATTCAGTGAACACACTCAGCTTTGCACATTTTTGAGAATCGCGTTGTTATAATGGAATCTCTTTGTACTCGGGCTTGTTATAATGGGACCAGGACCCATTGCATAAAGAGTTACTATTATATAATATCACTTTGCCATCAATGGTACCTACCATGGTAACTTTGCTCAACAGCCAATCAAAATGCAGTAGACTTAAAAGTTATCATTAATGTCAAAGTTACTATAATAGTAACTCTTTACGCAGCAGGCCCCGGACAGTATTCACTTTGAGATTTTAAAAAAATATGTGACCCATCACATCAAAGTCACCAGAAAAGAGTCAAAGATCCCAACAAAACAATCCATTTTTAAAGGCTTTCCTTTAATAATTTCTATTCATCTTTTTTACAGATCATACAAGAAACATTGAAAATTCAGAAAATCAAGAAATATTTCCCCCCAAATAAGACAGTTTTGATAATTTTGCCGATTTCCTCGACACTGTGCTTTGATTTGCTTGGCGACTTGTGTCTGATCTTGATGTGATGCATCACATATATTTGAGTTCATTGTAACGATTGAAGAGACATCTTTCTTCTATCCAAAGCTATTATATGAATTTAATTTCTCTTTCATCCATTATTTGTTTCTTTTCTTTCGTCTTTTTTTTCCTTCAGAAATACAAGCCGTTCAAGGGAGTGAAATACCTGACGAGAGCTGGAAAATTCCAAGTCCGGACATGATAGAAATATATGTTTTCCAATAATGTATGCTACAGTATATAAAATGTCTTACTTTGTATAGTTATTTAAAAGTTATAGTAAAGTACTTATTTGTGCAACTCTGTGTTGTCTGCATTTGTACTAGATTTTTATTTGATGGAGGTTTATTGTGCTAAACTTATAAAAGGAAAAACAATATATTTGGTACATGACAAGCTATTTTGTAAAAGTGTAAGTAAAGGATACAATATTCTGCACTTAAAATGTTATTTTATAGTAAACAGAATTGACTAGACACTATAGTACTGATTATTAGATATTTGTAGGTAGAAATTCAATGTAGCGAGTGCTACAATAATCCTACATGCATCATTTATGAATAACAAGGCCAAAAAATTACTAACTACTACAGGTAAAAAAATTGGGAAAACTGACAAACAAATGCTTCAGGGGTGGATACTAACTTTTGCCAAGTGCAAAATCTAAAAAAAAAAAAAAAAAAAAAAAAAAATTATTGTCTGAAACAAAAATTCCACTGAGCAGTGCCAGATAGATGTTCCTCTATCGCTCTATACAATGCGCCAACACATCAGTGTTGTGAACCACTGAAGAAGTCTTACAATTTAATCCACAACAAAAGAAAAGATGAGGAGCCCTGATGAGACTATATGCATAAATGGCAAATAGGAACATTTTTTGCATAATTCAAACAACTCTCATTTGCATTTGAAATCTAGTTTTAGTGAAGTGTCCCTGTAGTATATATTTCTGTTAATGTTTACCCCCTTGTTATACAATACATAACTGAATGATAAGGAGTCGATAACTGATTAGCTAATTAAAGTGAACTTGCAGTCAAATTTGTGTGACTTTGGCACTGAAGGTGGTGCCATAGTCATCATATTCTTGAATTACTGTGACATCTCAAGAACCACAAGTTTTTAATATTTACAAGGATTTGTGTTCGTATTGAAAATGTAGGCTTACATGTATAGTAACCCTCTTGAACGAGTGTACCCTGGTATATCATTTTATAATAAATATATGTGTGTCCATGTAGGTATACATGTAGGTAAAATGTAGTGCATAGCATGCACGACTACAATCAAAAGCATTCCATGTGTTGAAAAAACATTTCATTTTGAACTGATAGAAAAAGAAGAAAAAAAAAAAAAAGAATGGGAGAACTGCCTCATGAGAATTAAAATTTCATATCTTTGCTTGTTATAACAGGAGTAGCCTGTACTGGATCAAATGTTATGTGTAGTCAATTTCTATAATTATGTATGTTTAAAATCATGTATGGTCATATATATAAATGTGTATATAAATATAATAAATATATAAAATGTCTATGAAATAACTTTGTATTTTAATGATTTTTTGTTATGTTACGGCATGTCAAAATTGGGTTCATGCAAGATGGGTTCGTGCTGGAGTGAAGAAAATCATCACTAGAATGGCTGGTAGTTTTGAGTGCAAGAAATGGAGGGGGATTAGTAATGGAGTGGTGAAGGAGGAAGAAGGGATGCATTATGGGAGATGCTGAGAGGGTGGACAGGTTTTGTTATCTTGGGGATATAATCGACAGTGGTGGTGGATGTGAGATTGCAGTAACAAGAAGATGCAGATTGGGGTGGATGAAGTTCAATGAGCTGGCTTCGATCCTAGTTGGTAGAAGGTTAACGATGTGTCAGAACAGCGATGGTATATGTCTCCGAAAAATGGAATGTGAAGAAAGTACATGAATCTTGAGAACAGAAAGAGCCGGGATACGAAAAATGTTTGGTGTAAAAATTTCAGATAAAAAGAACACAAGTGAGCTCATGGAAAGGTTTTGGAAGTATCTGTTGTGGAAGTGGTAAAGAGAAGTGGTTTGAGATGGATGGGCCACGTGTTGAGGAGGGAAGATGAAGAACCTATGAATAGAGCATGGGATCTGGAAGTGGATGGCATAAGAGGAAAGGGAAGACCAAACATTACATGGAAAGATATGGTGAAGAAATAAAGCAGTAAGGTTGGTATGAACAAGGAGGATGCCCAAGACAGAAGAAGGTAGGAGGATGTGTCATCATGGCGCGAGAGTCAGTAACCATTTGTAAGAGGGAAAATGCGGACTAGTTTGAGATGGATGGACCACGTGTTGAGGACAGAAGATGATGAACAGTTTGGTGTTTTGTATCTGAGAGAAAAAACACAAGTGAGCTCATGGAATGGTTGGGTTTGGAAAGAATCTGTCGGAAGTGGTTAAAGAGAAGTGTTGAGATGGATGGGCCACGTGTTTGAGGAGGGAGATGAGAACAGTTTGGTGTTTAGTATCTGAGAAAAACACAAGTGAGCTAATGAATGGTTGGGTTTGGAAGAATCTGTCTTGGAAGTGGTAAAGAGAAGTGGTTTGAGATGGATGGGCCACGTGTTGAGGACAAAGATGATGAACAGTTTGGTGTTTTGTATCTGAGAGAAAAACACAAGTGAGCTCATGGAATGGTTGGGTTTGGAAGAATCTGTCGTGGAAGTGGTAAAGAGAAGTGGTTTGAGATGGATGGGCACGTGTTGAGGACAGATGATGATGAACAGTTTGGTGTTTTGTATCTGAGAGAAAAAACAACAAGTGAGCTCATGGAATGGTTGGGTTTGGAAGAATCTGTCGTGGAAGTGGTACAGAGAAGTGGTTTGAGATGGATGGGCCACGTGTTGAGGGAAGATGAAGAACAGTTTGGTGTTTTGTATCTGAGAGAAAAAACACAAGTGAGCTCATGGAATGGTTGGGTTTGGAAGAATCTGTCGTGGAAGTGGTAAAGAGAAGTGGTTTGAGATGGATGGGCCACGTGTTGAGGACAGAAGATGATGAACAGTTTGTGTTTTGTATCTGAGAGAAAAAACACAAGTGAGCTCATGGAATGGTTGGGTTTGGAAGATCTGTCGTGGAAGTGGTACAGAAAGTGGTTTGAGATGGATGGGCCACGTGTTGAGGAAGATGAAGAACAGTTTGGTGTTTTGTATCTGAGAGAAAAACACACAAGTGAGCTCATGGAATGGTTGGGTTTGGAAGAATCTGTCGTGGAAGTGGTAAAGAGAAGTGTTTGAGATGGATGGGCCACGTGTTGAGGAGGGAAGATGAAGAACATTGGTGTTTTGTATCTGAGAGAAAAAACACAAGTGAGCTCATGGAATGGTTGGGTTTGGAAGAATCTGTCGTGGAAGTGGTAAAGAGAAGTGGTTTGAGATGGATGGGCCACGTGTTGAGGACAGAAGACGATGAACAGTTTGGTGTTTTGTATCTGAGAGAAAAAACACAAGTGAGCTCATGGAATGGTTGGGTTTGGAAGAATCTGTCGTGGAAGTGGTACAGAGAAGTGGTTTGAGATGGAATGGCCACGTGTTGAGGAAGATGAAGAAACAGTTTGGTGTTTTGTATCTGAGAGAAAAAACACAAGTGAGCTCATGGAATGGTTGGGTTTGGAAGAATCTGTCGGGAAGTGGTAAAGAGAAGTGGTTTGAGATGGATGGGCCACATGTTGAGGAGGAAGATGAAGAACAGTTTGGTGTTTTGTATCTGAGAGAAAAACACAATGAGCTCATGGAATGGTTGGGTTTGGAAGAATCTGTCGTGGAAGTGGTAAAGAGAAGTGGTTTGAGATGGATGGGCCACGTGTTGAGGAGGATGAAGAAGAACAGTTTGGTGTTTAGTATCTGAGAGAAAAACACAAGTGAGCTAATGGAATGGTTGGGTTTGGAAGAATCTGTCGTGGAAGTGGTAAGAGAAATGGTTTGAGATGGATGGGCCACGTGTTGAGGAGGGAAGATGAAGAACAGTTGGTGTTTTGTATCTGAGAGAAAAACACAAGTGAGCTCATGGAATGGTTGGGTTTGGAAGAATCTGTCGTGAAGTGGTAAAGAGAAGTGGTTTGAGATGGATGGGCCACGTGTGAGGACAGAAGATGATGAACAGTTTGGTGTTTTGTATCTGAGAGAAAACACAAGTGAGCTCATTGGAATGTTGGGTTTGGAAGAATCTGTCGTGGAAGTGGTAAAGAGAAGTGGTTTGAGATGGATGGGCCACGTGTTGAGGAGGGAAGATGAAGAACCTGTGAAAAGAGCATGGGATTTGGAAGTGGATGGCATATACAGTGTGTTCCTAAAAAAAGGTAATCGAAGTTCAAAGGTCAGTCATTTAAAAAATATATGGCTTATTTGTGTGTATTGTTTACTAAACTACTAAGTAACTCACTAGCTTTAATTTGAGACATTGATCAAGTCTAAACTGTAATGGGTTACAAAGTTACGGTCATTTGAAGGTGATAGGTACAAAACCCATTTTTTCCAAGTTTTTCGTTTTTAGGGTATGAAACCAAATTTGTATAAAAATTTTGGTTTCATAGTTTTGGGGGTTTTTGTCACACAAAGTTTCAATGAAATGCAATCTCATTTGTCAAAGGACGTATCTCACTGGCAATGACATGGGTCCTCGATTAAGCACGAGTCTCTGGAGTCTCGGAGACGGATCGCCGCGACGTCTCCTGATTCTGCAGAAAGTCGCGAGAAAAATCAAACAAATGTCAAACATGTCCAATCTTTTAGTAGACTTATTTAATACGCGAGCAAGTCTCTGTGACGCCTTTGCGGGGTTGCTGCGACGTCCTTTTAGTGTTCATGATGTCACAGAGATGTTCTCGGAACTTGCTAACGATTAAAAGAAATCGAACGGTTTAATAATTTTGACTTGCTGGCGTCTTAAAGAGGTCTACTAAAAGATTGAACATGTTTGACTTTTGTTTCACTTTCCCTCGACGCCCTGAAGTCTCAGGAGACATCACCATGACGTCTCCACGACTCAAGAGACTCCTAATTGCGAACACACCTCATTGCCATTGAGATAGGTCCTTTGACAAATGAGATTGCATTTCATTGAAACTTTGTGTGACAAAACCCCCCAAAACTATGAAACCAACAATTTATAAAAAGTTGGTTTCATACCCTAAAAACGAAAAACTTGGAAAAATGGGTTTTGTACCTATTACCTTCAAAGGACCCTAACTCTGTGACCCATTTCAGTTTGGACGTAAGTAATGTCTCAAATTAAAGCTGATGAGTTACTCAGTAGGTTAGTAAACAAATTACAAAAATCAATCATATACTTTTAAATTGACTGACCTTGGAACGTCGATTACCTTTTTTTGGGAACACACTGTATAAGAAAGGGAAGACTAAAGATTATATGGAAAGATATGGTGAAGAAGGAAAGCAGTAACGGTCTGAACGAGGAGGATGCTCAAGACAAAAAGAGGTGGAAGGATGGAGTGTCATGGCACAAGTCAGTAACCCTTTGTAAGAGGGGAAAATGCTGACTGTAATAAATGATGATGACAATAATGATGTGTGTGTGTATGTGTGTACAGTCTTCTCCCAATATCACAAGGTGCGAGGGACCATCATCTTCGAGGACTTGCCAAAAGATAAACCCGCAGCCCTATGCGTGAAAATCAGATGTACTAATTCCCTCCTATTAAGTCAATGGAAGAATAACGGGGGATTAGTATATCTGGCAAATAATCCCAGTTCAGCAGGGGGCCGCGGCTATATCTTTTGATTAGTCGCATTAATATTTATGATGAAATCTTTTTGTACCATTGGTCTTTATAACAGGAGTATATAGACTAAATGAAACAAATATGAAACAAATTAGTCTGTGAATGACAAAGTTTAATGCTGAATTGCAAGACTTGAAGTCATAGAAGTACATCATATTTCATGATTAAATAAAAAAAAAAAATACACATGAAAAACCACACATTAAATCTTTCATATTAAAATTTTATATAGCGCGACATGTCGAACGTGGAAAATTAACTGCATGTGCACATATAATCATCTTCACTATGGACAAAATACTTGGAAAATATATCACAAAAACCACATTTTTGTCTTTGTCTAATTTCTTGTGTTGATACAGCTTCAAGTATCCATTTTTATTAGCTTTTCTGAGCAAAATTTTATCTTATTACGCATTAGCACCATATAATGCGTATCATAATTACATATGTCATCTATGCGTGTTTGTTTTTATTCTCTGAAGCACTTCCTTCGCAATGGCTATGTAGGCTAGGGCCTGTGGGCTTTTTGGTGAAGACACTACAATAGGTTTCCCACTGTCTGAAGTCTCTCTGATGTCTATATGTAGGGGCACATCACCTGAAAAAACAGCAAAAATAAAGTTAAGAATAAGGGACATCATTCTTTGCATCACTAAATGGTCACTAGATGAAAACGATTCCACTCATGGTTGATATTCAATTTATGCACTCTGCAAGGATATCACTTCTCTATTTCTTATGCAATTATAATTATTATTATTGTTATTAAAAAAAATTATATAAAATGAAAAAATTTCTATAATCAGAAAGTGGTTTTGATCTGACAGGTCACATGATTTTAGAAAGTTCATTTGGATCACATTTGTTCGATATTGAAAAGGAGTGACTGAACGCCCGTTTTTGTTATCCATTTTATCATAACGAGGTTTGGGTGAACCTAAGGTCCCCTCACTGACGCGAATACAACCCTTTTCCTTCATGGCTGCGCCCCTTGGGGGAAAAAGTCTCATTCTTTGAATCAATTTGGGGGTGGCCGTATTTATCTGTTCATTGGCTCACACACAAGCACCACAGTTATAAGGCATGGTCTGTACTTGGAATATAATCTATTCTTGCTTACCAAGCACATCAAGACCCATCTCCTTGGCAATGCCATGGACGCCATCTTGTCCAAATATATGAGCTTGATGACCGCACTTTGGACACTGGTACACACTCATGTTCTGTACAATGCCAAGAACCTGAGAAAACAGAGAAAATTCGAAGGAGACCTTAAATATACATCTGGGCTGGTATGAAATTCAAAACACTTTAATCAGAAATCTAAGGGTTTTTTAATTTCTTACAACCTGACATAACCTTTAGGGCCAAAATGAAATTTAACATACTTCAAGTAAGAAATCTAAGGGTTTTTAAAAATTATTTATATGTTAAATTAAAATACTTCCCTGGCAGTCAACATCAATATTCAATATACAATTCACTTTCTTAACAAAGTTTTTCTTCTGACTAGCATCCTGACCTTTTAAACTAAAGTAAAATACTTGGCCCTATAATTGCATGGCTACTACAACAAGCCATTCTGTTGAGACATATTTGCATGTACATTATACTTACAGGAACATCAACTTTCTTGAACATCTCAGCTCCTTTTCTTGCATCCAGTAAGGCAATATCTTGGGGAGTTGATACAATGACTGCACCTATAATACAATTGCCAAAGGATATGGAAAAAAGAGATGCTGTAGATTGCTTGTTTGAATCGGCAAGATATCAATAAGCTTATAAAAATATGCATGAAGGCATACCTACAATATATATTGTTGTATGTAAAAAATTGTAATGTTAGCCATCATTATAAATGCATATATGTGTCCTCTTGTTCTCGAAGTGTCAAGGTCTCTGGTCTTGATGCCCTGTCATGGGCATTAGAATAGCAAGACAGTTCAAGACCTGCATTATAATGGGAGTTGCCTATAATAAGATTCCACTCAATTATACATGGCTAATATTTACTCTTGTAAAAAAAACAAATCTACAAATTGGTCCAGTTTATATCCACTTTGTACAACTACACTTGGTCTAATTCTCTCATTGGCATATTATAACCAACAGGATTAAACCCAATTGGTCTACTAACAATGTGGTCTAATTTGCAACTGGTCTAATAATAGGCCTACTTGGTCAAATTCTCACTTATTTTAATGACAGGTTGGCCTTATTGCAATTTTGTCTAATAATCAAATGGTGTAATTGCATTTTCCCGAATGAATATTTGGTCTATTACCAGTTTGTTACAGGACTATAAACGGTGTTAGACCAAGTAGACATTAGACAATATAGGTATTAGACCAAATAGAAATTAGACAAAATGCTAAATTGGCAAAGTGGCAATTAGTCCAAATGGAAATTAGATGAACTGATTGCAGATGAAATGGAATTAGACGATGTGGGATGAGACCAAGGGGCCATTAGCCAAAGTGGGTTTAGAACAAATGGCAATTTACCATTGGCCCAAGGTCTACAGGCTACTTAGGTTCGCTTGCGAGGTAAGGGGTGGAGCCCAATTTTGGGGTGGGGTGGATACAGCAATATAGGCAATTGGCTTTGTCTCTAGCATCTCATTATAATAAGATTGGACTGTATCCTTAGGTAACAATCATTAGGTGATCAGATGAAGAATCCCTAACCCTAACCCTACCTGCAATAGTAATGAGCTGTGAGATAGAGAGTTGGGTGTCCCCAGTCCCAGGAGGCATATCAATCACTAAGTAATCAAGAGGTGCCCAGGCTACCTGGGAACAATGGGAGAAACAGTGATAGAAAAAGAAAAAAGAGAGGAAGAGGGGAGAGAGAAAGAGAAAGAGGAGAGAGAGAGAGAGAGAGAGAGAGAGAGAGAGAGAGAGAGAGAGAGAGAGAGAGAGAGAGGAAGAAGAAAGAAAAGGGGGGGGTTAAAAATACATATAACTACATGTAATAATAGTTACATAAAAATAGCTACATTTATATCATGCTTAATACATGTATCAACCTTGGTGTTTGTAAGTGCACAATAACTGGTAAAGTGCTTCATAAGAAGCCTGTATTATTATTTGATACTGGCTGATGAAGAATTACCCTTTTACATGATTATTACTAATCTTATCCATTTGATAACAGAACAAGTGTGATTTTTTTTTTTTTTTTTGGGGGGGGGAGGGGAGTATTTGTCCAGAGAGAGCATTAACTAAGAGATTTAATTTCATCTTTGTAACATCATAAAACAAAATCAGTGGTTCCAGAGCACATTCTATGAAGTTTATTGTAACCATGTTTGACTACTTTTGACACAATGGCCAATATTCTACTAAGAAGACTGAGTTTGTATGCGTCGCAAGTTCGGACAGGCTATTGTGCGATCCTTTTGTCTGATGTTGACTGATGCATGCAGACAAAAGGATCCCACAATAGCCTGTTCGAACTTGCGACGCATACAAACTTAGTCTTCATAGTAGAATATGGGCCCAAGAGTTTATTTCAATTTTTTTTGCTGAAGTAGTTAAAGAGCATTTAGTGTTATTTTCAAGATGGTCAAAGACATTCAATTTTCTCCTCAGTACTATTAATTTGAAATCTCTGTAAGGCTTTATAACAAGGTCCCTAAGACTGGACAGTTTTACTTGTTTTATCAGGTATCTCATCATTTGCCAAGAAACAGTGTAAAACCAAGTAAGGCAGCAAGGATTTATTCACTTGGTGTTTTAGTTGGTCCGGAATGGGAAATTAGAGGATCTGGAATAGGTACAAATATGGCCCCATTCAAAACACATTCCAGCACACCAGCTTTAAAAGACTATTGGCCCGTGAATAATATAGAGTGCCAACGTAGAAGTGCATCAAACACCATGCTGGCTCACCCTCTTCCAGGATGTGCTTCCAGGATAACAATAGCCCCTCGAAGTTGGATCCAGGCAGAAGGGGGATTAAATAACAATAGCCTTTAATTAGGGCATGCTGAACCCATGTGGAACACCAAGTGAATAAACCCCTGCTCCCTAAACTGATTCCAATATTATGACACAATGGCTTGGTTTTACAGTCCTGAGTGACATCAACATCAGTGAATTGCAATCAAGTTAGTGTAAAACTCAATTGATTGCAATCGGCTATAATGTTGATCTCAACATGGAAAGTTTATTAAGTTTGCACTGTATTGACCTTTACCTGTTTAACGAGTCTCTGTATAGCTGACATCACCATCAACCCTCTCCATACAACAGGTGACTTCTCATCCACCAGAAAGCCCATTGACATACTACAGGGGGGGGGGGGGATGAAAGACCATTGAGATGATACAGAAAAAGGTACATGTACAATATAAAAATAGGACAGAAAAAAGGTTGATTACCATTAGGTCTCCAAACTGTCTACAGTATCAACATGGTTTAAAGGGGAAGTTCACCCTGGAATTTTATTGGTCTTAAAAAATGAAGAAAAATACCAAAAAAATATTAGTGAAAGTTTGAAGAAAATCGACCAAAAAATAGCGAAGTTATGAATATTTAAAGTTTTGATTCTGTGACGTCACGTGCGAGCAGCTCTCCCATTGGTTGTGTATGTAAATTCCATAAATTTGTCTTTTTGTCATGGTTCTTGATAAGGGAAATGGTCAATTTTATAGAGTCTGGTATATGAACATATGTTTAATGGTATATCGACCGTACATGTGACATAATTAATTTCTTCCGAAAAAAAAATGACATTTCATGGAATTTTCACTGCATAGCATATATATAGGAGATCTGCTCGCATATGACGTCACAGAACCCAAACTTTGAGTATTCATAACTTCATCATTTTTTGGTCGATTTTCTTCAAACTTTCACTAATATTTTTTTATTATTTTTCTTCATTTTTTAAGACCAATAAAATTCCAGGGTGAACTTCCCCTTTAATACTGTGGTACCTGGTTCCCATAGGGGTGTACTCAACTTGAAATCTATAGCATACAATGTATGCGGGTTTGGCCAAAGGAGTATTGGCTATTGGTGATCAATAGGAAGAAATCGTAGTCTTCTTCATATCAGAGGATTTTAAACTGAGAAGAAATGTTACACAGAATCACAATATAGTATAGGAAAAGGAGGCATACACACAGGGTAGAAATATATGATAGGACCTAAAATGGAATCTCATAAAAATGCGTTTAAGTTTCAGCCAGCTTGTATAAATTTAAGTCATGATTATTGTGTACAAATAGAATGTGCTGAATATAATTTCAAACCAATCTGTAAAGACATTAGAAACTGTATGTAGAAATGATTGAATAGTGGTTAGAACTTACCATGATATACCAAAGTTCCTCAATGGTATAAGTTGATCATCTGCGAAGAGTAAGAAAAAGGGAATCAAACTGATTAATCCGGAGATGATTTTGAGAGTCAAAATAAAAGAAATCGTATTTCCCTTAAATTTTCAAAGATGTATTGGGGACCTAAATTATGATCAATTACAATCCAGAAGTAGGCCTAGGTCATATCTGTGATAGTGATTTTCAATAAACATGTATGTGCTGTTCAACCAGTTTTCATATTTTTTCATACATTTAGCTGAATTGACTTATGGTATGACTCACTTTCTCTTGAAAAATTGGCTCCAGGATTTCAAAAACCAACCTTTATCAATGTCAGGTTCTTTGCCTTGAAGGTTCATCATCCTGGGAATAGAAGGACCAAAGACATCTGCATCCAGGATACCAACATTAGCATTCTACATAAGAAAAAATGATAAAAAACAATAACACCAGCTACATTGTATAACCAATTATAATCCACTTCAAGAAATGTAAGTACGAATTCTAATTTGATAATTACTTTCCTAAACAAATTGTTTGATGTTTTGATCAACTAAGACCGGCAACTATGAATATCCTAAGTTCTTTAGGGTCTAGGCCTACCATTAAGCGATGCATATTTGATCTAGTATAGGGCTAACCTTCAATTGTAACAATTTAGAATCATCCCTCTTTTCTCAATGCATATTTAGTTTGTCGATTTACAGAAGTCAAGGCTTTTAAAAATATTTTTAATGAAAATGATAAGGTATGTATGAATATTTGGAATGACATTAACATAGAAACTAAAAGCAACAACTATTTTCCAATCCCTAATTGTAGGCCTAAAAAGTGTAGTTGATATTTAATAACTTTACCTGTTCAATTGCAGCTATACCCAAAGCAATGTTCACTGGAAAAACAGATACAGAAAAGGAAAAGTCAGTTAATTTAGTTAGTCAATAACCCAATGAGAGAATCTCCATCAACAATAACCTCACTTGCATACATGTAGGCCTACATAAGTTCATCTTTCTCTTTTATTTCCTGAAACTTTCAATATTTAGGCCTGTAAACTTTCTGCATTCATTTAAACCTGGTGTATAGTTTTGGTAACAAAAAAGGAATCAGCATAAAACCGATTAAAAATAGTCTCATGTTGTTCACATTGCACTAAAAGATATGTGTGAGAGATTTTGTGATATTCCTTTCACGATTTCCGGTGAATTTCAGTGAAGTGTTTCAACCCAAACATAATGTAACGGTTTTTGAGACCTTTGCTGGGATGTCCAGTCCCCCGAACTTCCCGCATGAATGGAGCGTAGCGATCTGTGTGTATCACCCACATAAGAGAATTCCCATTGGTTTTCCATGTGAACGCCTAGTGCACACTGAGATGAGTCGGATCCCCGACTTATCTTTTTCTATACTTATATCGTGAAATAAAGACACTAAAACGAGATTTCACGTAATATAACTTTCTTTGTTACAGTTATAGGATTTGTTACGAATATGTACTTGTGCCTGAAAATAAGACTATTAAAGTGAGTTCTAAATATGGCGAGTGTTTTGCCGAACATTTAAACTCCGTTTCGCCTGACTATTATGTTGTTTTCGGTGAGTTTCTAATGCGATATTGGTGTGAAAGTGGTGTGAGAGAGATAAATGAGAGGATGCGCAACCTCTTGTTTGTAATATGGGGGCTTGTCCGGGAACGGACAAAAACAAGCCGTGTTTTCGTTGCTTTGATTTAGTTAGAAAGTGAAACTTTTCTAGTGTTATTGTTGTTGTGTAGGCTTAGGCCCTACTGTGTTGATTAGCCGCGTAGTACGTATAGCATGTTGTTATCAGCGGTAGTCTGTGTCTTGTGACAATTTGTGTGTATGTAGATTGTAGCCTATGCTGGCCGGTTGTGTAGCGCTTTTCGTTGTCGCTCGGAGTCAGACCCAGCATCAAAAGTGTGGACTATGCATATTGATAGGGCTCGGCCTATTAGGCGCTTTGCTAATATCGTCGTTCGGAGTTTTCCCAGGCGATGTCGTCTCTCGGAGTCGGTCCAGTCGATGTCGTCTAGGGGTTGGCCAGGTGATGTCGTCCCAGCCCAGGCGACGTCACCCCTCGGAGTTTATCCAGGCAATGTCGTCCCTCGGTCGGACCAGGCGATATCGTCTAGGAGTTTGTCCCGACGAAAATAGCAGATTTGTGTTAATTGGTATAAATCGTCTCTCGGAGGTTTTTCCCAGGTGATGTCGTCCTTCGGAGTCAGCCCAGGCGATGTCATCTAGGGGTTGGTCCAGGCGTATTTGTATTGATCGTAAGGATTTTGTGTTGTTAATTGGTATAAATCGTCCCTCGGAGGTTTTTTTCCCAGGTGATGTCATCCTTCGGAGTCGGCCCAGGCGACGTCATCTAGGGGTTGGTCCAGGCGTATTTGTATTGGTTGTAAGAAACTTTGATTGTTGTTTTATTAGTCGTCTCTCGGAGTTTTTCCCAGGTGGTGTCGTCCTTCGGAGTCGGCCCAGGCGATGTCATTTAGGGGTTGGTCCAGGCCGTATCGTTTCTCGGAGTCTGTCCAAGCGGTGTCGTGTCTCGGAGCTTGTCCAGACGAGTTAATGAAGCAACTTTGAAGTGTATTGTTTGTGATAAGTTTGGAAAGTTTCTTCCAGTATATCCCCGTTGTTGTTGGCTAATGGTAAAGCCAGGTATTCTTTTCGTTAGTTTAGAAATAATAGTGCAAATTTGCAGGGATTTGGTTTTATGTTAGTCTTAAGGCAAGTTTAAGCCGTTAAATCGCTTTGATAGTAAATCTAAGGATAAAGATTTTAATTTAAGTTTGCGCATGCGCGTAAATAGTACATTTCCACTCTTAAACAAGCAGTATGGCGAGGCCGTTCGATCGAATAATGAAGTTAATGTGAGCAAGTTGAAAGAGTTGGCAAAAAGTGTTTCAGGAGATGCGCTAGCAAAATACTACACCTAAACAGAAGTACACACACACAAAAACATAAAACAACAAAAGAAAAATCGTTGTTTTCTTTGTAAATTGACACAAATAAATAACACAACAAAAAGAAATATAACTGACAAAGAATATGAACATTTTATGATTGATAAATGTTTAATTATGTTTCCTTTGCAGGTTGATTCTTCATTATATCAAATAATTATGTTATTTGATGGAAAGTGTTATAATTTTGTTTATTTGTGAATGTATTCATGATACTTTGTGAGGCCAAAAAGATGATTGGTCCAACAAAATTGTGAAATGGTAAAGTTCATGATAATTAAAAAAATATAGAGTATGTAAACATGATGCTAAGAAAGAAAATTTTATGCAGGATGTTGCATTTGTTTGAATGGTATTGTTAAACCATGTCTATTTTGGTAAGAAAACATAATAGTTTGAGATTGTCACACAAAATGTATACTGTTAACTAGGTTGTAGTAATGAGGTAAAAATCATGACATTGTGTAACAATTCTATAAAAAGTCTTATAGTTTGGTTATGCAACTTCAGAATTTGAAGTGTTATATATGAATGTCATTACATATTCGTATTCTGTGTTGTTTAAATACATTTAACCATGTAAACTTTATTGTCGAAAAGTTTTGTTTATAACTTTTCTCTTTTATGGGGGGAGGTGTTACGAATATGTACTTGTGCCTGAAATAAGACTATTAAAGTGAGTTCTAAATATGGCGAGTGTTTTGCCGAAACATTTAAACTCCGTTTTCGCCTGACTATTATGTTGTTTTCGGTGAGTTTCTAATGCGATATTGGTGTGAAAGTGTGTGAGAGAGATAAATGAGAGGATGCGCAACCTCTTGTTTGTAATAGATTCGTTTTTCATATTACCGAGGGGTGTTGAGAGCTGGTTTAAAAAAAAGTCTGAAAAAATCTGAAGTGAATAATGTGCGCGAACCCTATGTGCGCGAAGCGCCACACACGAGCGCGAGCGCGAAGCCCTTAAGGCCGGGGTCCAGGCCGCCCCTAGGGCCCTGGAAGCTCTGGGGTATTAGATGCTCTCTGGGTGCAACTTAGGCTAATTTTGGAAACTATTTCTATCAATTTCAATTGCTGTTTTGAGAAAAAAACACTTAATTTTTTCCATACCTTGGTATTTGAGGCTTGAAAATTTGCATCTGGGACAAACACTGTGTAGATCTACTTCTAAATAATCTGCTGCCTGGCACCTGGCATTTGCTGGTAACAAGTTGAAAAAAAAAAACAGCAGGCAACTCTCAACTTTGCAGTGAAATCCAATTCTATACAGTCATGTATAAGAGTTCAAAAAGTGTTTGTGAATTCAAATTTGCAATGCGCGGCTATCCGGACGCGCGTCCGAATATCAAGATTTTGACCGCCGGTGGTTTCGGCGATCTCATCCCGGTTTGCCTAGCGCAGCTGAGCGGGGCTCAAAATTCACTCCGCCGCCGCGATCGGCGGTCAATGTCGCTTCCCGCGATCGGGTTGAGATCGGCGGTAGTTATAGCTCGCTCACCGTATGTGAATGGCTAAAATGCACGTGCGATTTACGATAAATTACTCACGTTTCGCGTCGTTTGGATGAGCTCCACTTGTGTTTCCAAGAAGTCTCGGCGAGCGTGCACATATTCTATGCACTGCAATGAATTGTTTTCGCAGTCAGTTACGCGGTACTACTTGCGTGGATACGTTATGAGCGGTGGTTTGTCGGCATGTGCGCATGTGAGAATGATTAAGCTACTGAAAAAAGGGTAAATTTTGGTGGTTTTTTTCCGTCGCAAGAATACTAGCTAACTTCAGTGCGAAGTTTATATGCTTTTCTATGGACAATTATGCCTGAGCTGAGAACTGAAGTTTACCGCTTTCTGAAGCGCGCGTTTCCGACTTTTGGATCTCGATCCGGGAAGGAAAAAAAAAACGCGGAAAATGTAGATTGGTTTTTGAGGGAAAAAATCGGAATTCCGCGTAAAATCGGAGATTTCACAGCCCTGATTACCTAACCATGAATCCAAATTGAATGTTTCCTTCTCCCAACACTATACACCACCTTTAACCTGGTTCAATATTTAGTGAAGTTTTCTTTTTAGGCATACAGTAGGAGGGAGTGATTTAATTTTTTTAATGAAGTTACACTAAATAACTAGATCAAAATTACCTGCTGTTGTAGATTTTCCAACTCCACCTTTCCCAGAGGCTACCAGAATCGTATTCTTCACTCCTGGAATGGGCTGCTTCTTTGGGAGATTGCGAGCCAACAGACGCTTCTTTCGCTCTTCTTCTGAGACATCTGATGACCCCTGACCTTGTGCACAACTCTGAGTTAGAAAGTATTACATAAAAATACCATCAAAGAGTGTTAATAAGTGGGGGTGTTTTTATGATGCAAATTAATGCAGTTTTGTATCCAAGATCCTGCCTTTTTAATATGAAGCTTCTTCACTAATTCTAGAAAAAGGGAGAATAAATGGGAATGCAGCGACATGCAACTAACAACCTACTGACAAAATTTTAACAAACATAATCAATAAAGACTCGGGGTCATTGTCTTGGGCCTCATATTTCTCCTTTTTATTATTGTCTACCATGGCCGAGAGATGGGTATTCCGGTCTAAGATTAAGCAACTTCAACCTAACAGTTAGAGTCTATTTCTTCTTCTTCCTTTGAAGCAAGTTAAGACTCTTTAATGACTGTTAGACTTGACTTATTTTACACTGATTTTAGTGGATTATAACAACTATTTTTGTTTTTTGTAATTTTTATTTTAAAGAATATTTCATCAGCATGATCAGCATATTATTAACTGTTAAATCTAGTCATCATACAACTGGACACAGATTTTCTGAGTACCTAACCTTTTTTATTAAGTTCTCGTTATTATTACTTACTGTCATAAATTCTATTTTGTTGCATTTTGCTGTTGTCAAAGTCTTGAATGTGGGTCTTCTTGTCAATGACAGGTGAGAATAAGAAACAGGATGAAAGTTGATATCTCTTTCCAGGTAAAATCTCTCTTTTCCTGCTAAAGCTGGATATGGTGAACTACTAGAACTAGAAGAGTTTGTTCTGTATCTCAACAAATTATGGTTGCTTAGCAATATTCTTGATGCCCTCAGGCTCAGCCTTGTTGTGTTTGTTGTCATTTTTGTAAAGTGCAGCTAGCTGCGGGTCATGTCAGGCCGTCTCTGAGAGATACGCAGTGGGCTACACACGGGTAAAAAGTGTTTTATTCTCCGTGGTTAACATAGCAGCAGATTTTAAATTACACGCCCATACAAACTCCAGCTCCATTGGAAATCGCAACTTGAACTTTGAACTTGAACTTGAACTTTATTTCTTTCGACCCCTTTCGGAGTATGAGAAAAATACATATAATACATCGTTTTTATAACATTCATATAACTCGAACTGAGGCCGTACGCCTGACGCACGTGCAAAGTTGTTGCCTTGTTAAAGTATGTATCATTTTGTTTATAATGTGATTTTTTATTTTAATAATCATTCTTAACATATTTTTCATATTTAAGATTATATTAAAAAGATTAACTAAATATCTTCTATATATCAAGTTGGAATCAAGAATTTCATTGTTTAATAATCACAATTAATAACGGCATATATTTGTAAGTCAAAATAAGAATATTAAGATTGTGAGCAACAAGGCTATTTCGTGATAGTGTTCCGTGCGTACGGCCCGGCCGTACGTGCGTCCTAGCTAAAGACACGTAGCAATCAAGATTTGGAAACAGATTGTGGTATGTAATTTATATTGTATTAAAATTTATATTTCCTTGAATATTTTGAATAAAAAATATGTATTATAACATTTCCACAATGTTGAAAGTGTTCATGTTAACTGATTAAAGTGGTAGATGTTTGTGAAAGTGTGATTGACGCGTCTGTTTTGAGACTGTATTTTTGCTATTCGCTGATGTTTTATGTGTGGTCTGTGTATGTTGACCCATTCAGTTCACCGGTATTTTCCAATTCCATCACCGACGCCGGCGACGTTGAATTTTTGTCTTACTCTTGGTCTTGGACTCCTGTATCAAATTTGATTTGCCAACAGTTGTTATAAATTGTTATAGTGAAAATCATCTTTTTTCTGTTTGCAAACGACATGATCGTATCAGATGGTTAAATGCAAACAATTTCAAAGTTTGCTAGTCATACATTGGTTTGCTAATCGTTCGCAAACAGCAAACATTCATCTTTTTTAAATTTTTGGCAAATTCATTTCTATATTATACTATAATCATGATTGTATATCGTTCGCAAACAGCAAACATTCATCTTTTTTAAATTTTTGGCAAATTCATTTTTATAATTGTGATTGTATGTATAATGTAGTGTAGATCTAAGCACTCTTAAAACAGATTTGAGTCTTCTCAAACGGATGCAAATGGTTCTGTTATTTTTTCCACAAATTTGAGCTGACTAGATCTACACGATCATTTTGCATTGACATTGTGATTGTCCTGTCCTTTTGCAAAGATCAAGATGCGCTAATATTTGCAAGTGTTCCCTTTATTATGAAAGGAGTGAACCCTTATTTTAATTTACATTTTTCACTTTTTTATGTCAGAAAAGTTATTGAATAAAAAAAAACCTTTACCATTCGCAACTGTTTGCAAAATGATAAAAATAATAATTTCTTGTCGACACTAAAACCACTTGTGAATCCTGACGAAACTGGCCCAAATATGCCAAGTGCACTAAATGTCACTTACACTTATGCATGGTCAATTCATAATTGACCTTGCACTGGGAAGTACCTTATTGCAGCAGTTTTCTTCCAATGGAAAGTCAATGCAGAAAAGTGTCTTGAGCACCTACAGCCAAGTCAAGGTGGCATATCCAAAAAGGGTCTAAAAATTCTACTAAACAAAATTTTAAAAATCTAATGGAAGAATTATATTGCAATGAGACTATAGATTATCTTAATTCATTTTGAGGTAGGTTTAAAGCTGGTTTCGCTAATTATTATTGAGAAGTTTCCTCATCAACCAAGAGGGCGACAGACAGCCATTTTACAGTACTGACTAATGTTGGTTTGCAGCTGTATGTGACTAAACGTTTGCCTCTCACTCAGTGAGATGTATTTTCTCAACATTCCAGTGTTGGAAGCTACAGCTTGGCAAACCTGGGGAATAGTGTAAAACAGAGTGGAAATAGGAAAGGCCGATAACTGTTAGCAGACAAACCAAGTATCGAAAGCTTGTACGTCATGTTCTGCATTTTTGGCGCTTTTGTTTGCCTTCTCACAGCCATAACATACAATCAGCTTTTCATAATGCACGTGCGGGTATGGTGTTATTCTCAGTCACGGGGCAAATTGTTGCATTTTGTTTGTGTTGCGTTCCTAATCATAATTCTTTATCGGAATAAGATACTCCCTTCTTTTTACAGCATCATTCACATGCACGTAGGTAGTTTTTAGAAAAGTTACAAACATCAATGTTTTATACAACTATTTATAAAAAATTATTGAAAGAAGAAAAAAAAAGTTCTTTTCGTAAAAAAAAGAGAGAAAAAAAAAATTCATAAAAACTCAATGTTTTTCGATTTCAGTCCGATTTCAAAATAGCACAAGCGTTAAGACAATTTTGATTTATTTTGACATGAAATTGAGTGTGTTTAGAAAATGAATTCTGCTATTTTTATACAAAATAGAATTTTTTATAAAATGGGCACTCATTTTGGACGCCTCCAACTGTAGGGACCTTATGCAGCAGAGATGCACTGCCAGATGTTTAGTTTGGTAAATGTGAGTTCTTTCTCATGTTTTCCAATACTCAGCTGCTGGTACCGCGTTCATCTACTCAAAATCATGTCAGCTGCCTGACTATAGGGGCAGGAAAATATAAACCACCCCACCGACTCCCATGTTTATCAGGGAAAATGTGAGAGAATTCTCTATTGCTTTTTCTTTTGACATTTTCTTCAATTTTTTTCCCCCATGAAAACTGCAGTAAATATGATATTGCAAATTTGAAGGGAATATGTTCTCGGGTCAGGAAAGTTATGAGGAAGATGTTTAGTGGGGGTGAAGGGAGGGTGCTAAATGGGTATTGTTACAGTGTTGACAAAATCATTGGGGTCTAAAGATTAATGTGGTTACCCTTATGTTAATCTATGTGAACAAAAAGGAACAGTAGCCTAAACTCAGATACTGACAAATGAAATGGGTTTCTATGATTAAAGTACAGATCTATCTGTCATGGTTGGGATAAGTGCAGCTGTTACCATCACAGGTAAACATGCCATTTGAAGTTAAATAGCTACACATTAAAGGGGTCTCATCTGCATACATGTACGCAAAGAGCAATGTATACATGCACCAACACAGTGTTTATCTTCCAATTAGGAACAAAATTTAAGCAATTCATCATTTGATTTATTAAGAAAAATCTTAAAAATCCAATCATTTTTTTATATAAATGATCTTGTAAACACTCTGTAGATCTGAACATTCTGAATTGGCCTATCAGATGCATAAGGGCTTTAAAAAAAAAAATTCACTTCCGTTTCTGAAAACTTGTAATTCCATTTTAGATTTGATCTAAAATGGAAATTCTGTTTTTTCGTAGAAAATGTACACAGCAAAAACATGAATTCCTCTGCGCAAAAGAAAATTCAATGCATTTTCACATGAAAAGTAAAGAACCAAAACAGATTTTCTGTTTTTATTTTCCGGTAAACGAAAAATCATTGTCCCTAGCTTTAATGTTATACCAAGAGAATATTTTTTAAATGAAAGTTTAAATTTTGGATGAATAAAATAGTGGGTAAAGCATTTTATGTATTTGTTTGTCCGTCCTCTTTCAAATTAATAAAAACATTCAATTATCAATTATAGGACTCCTACTTAGTTATGGTGTCAAATGACATAGTAAATGTTGACCTGCTGTGATATTTAAATTCTTATTATTGTGAGTGTTTATTCACAGGAGAAAACATGATTAAGTGAGACAATGATGAAAGTCGTCATGGTTGGTACTTCAGCCTGATATTTACTTTTCATAGTTAAGTCTGACGTGTCCTTAACACAGTACACACTACATGTAGTCACATGACGATTCCATGCACTATACTGCCAAGCAAGTTTGCTTTATCGTGCATCGGATATTTGCATCAAGAGAGAGTCATGTGCACATATTTTACTGCTCTTTGTTTATTTGAGAAATTTATTGATAATCATATAGTCATAGTATTTTTGGTTTAATTTTTTTTTTTAAATTCTATTTTAATTATTTTTTATTTTATTTTAAAGTTTTTGGATACCAAGGTGTTGTTTTGTACAGTCTACCTATTTGCTGAGAGCAAAATATGTGCATTGAATATTAACATTTAAATATTCATATTCTACATTAGTATACTTTAAAAAGGCTAGTTTTGTTTGAAATTTAGCATCCTACACTTCCAAGAAGCTTTTGAGATTATCCTGCTTTGAAAGCTCAAGTAACCATGTTCAAAATTGATAATAAACCCCCCCCCCCCAAAAAAAACACAAAAAAACAACAACACAAAAAACAAATTACTTCCAGGTACCGCTACACCTGGATCAACTGTGGCAAATGCAAATTATGATGTCTACTCAATGCTAATCGTCCTGATGAACATTTCAATTTTTCCCATGCAGGAATCCTTGAGAAGAAGGTTTCTTAGATCATGTCAGCAAATGAAGGGTCTGGGAATCCCAGTGGAACCTCATCGTACTTCAATAATGGTAAGTTTTGTGACATAATAATGCATGATTTCAAGTACACTTAAGTCAGTGTTCCATAACATGACCTTCATAAGGACATCAATTATACGAACAAACATGTTCATGATGAAAAATATGGCCTTTGGAGTATTTTAAAAAGATTTTTAGCAGAATAATTGTTATGATTAACATACATTTAGGGAACTGATGACATGGGTGAGTCTTTTGTGATTAATGTAATACCAAGTGTTTAATAATTAGCAAATGTACATATCAGTTTGTTTACAAATTTTGTTTTGTTAGTCTCAGAATGGTAATGTACATTGACATGTAGTAAAAGCTATTTACTGGTTCTCAAAAGTTGAACCCATTACAAACATTCGATGACCTAGGTAATAATAATTGTAAAGTGCTTCTAAGAGATGAAATTGTTTGATATTAGGCACTACATAAATCACAACTATTATTATTATTATTACATTTACATGTAAACCTATTTTCTCGTGTTTCATAGTCATTGGAACACATTCTGATTTAAAGCAATTGTAAAGTACATTGTAGTTCATTATCTGTTCATGAAGTTCCTGTCAAATAAAATTTATTTGAATAATTCTTTTGATTAATTTTACTCCTTTTTTTTTTTTCCTTTCTTTTTTAATGTATTATTTCAGGCGCTGCTGGAGCAAATGGTGCTGGCTTTTTCGACCATAATCAAGCCCCCATGAACCAGTGGGGCTTTCCAACACCGGATCAGAACTCCGCCCAAGGGGGATTTCCGCAATCCTCACAGCAACAGCACCACCAGCAGTATCAACAACCACAGCAAGTTCCCCAGTTTTACAACCCTACAGAGTTCCAGAAACCTGCAGCAGGTCAGGAGCCAGAAATATTCACCCCTCACAGTGGGGGAAATTCCTACCCATCGCAACAACCGTTTTCTCAAGACGGGTTCCAGCAGCAATCCACTCGTAATCACCAGCAGCCGAATGATTACAGCCAGCAGCAGTTCAACTATGGGGAAGGTGTACTTCAGCAGCAACAGGAGCAGAACCCTGAGGCTGATCAGGGACAGTTGCCCAACCAGCAAAGTTGGCAAGGTTATGGTGTACCTGCTGAATCTACTCTTGGACTAACTACTCCAGGAAGCAATGTAGAAGGACAAGATGGCCATTGGCAAAGCCACAGCAACCATTCTGGTCAACAAGGAAATGATGGTTACCCGTCTGATCAGTACGGACAAGCTGGATATGGGTATGGAACTGATATGAGTGCCTTTTCCAACAACCATCAAGATATTGCACATTCTGACAATCCGATGCAGGAACTGGAGCAGGATGATACGGCAGGAAACTCAGGGTTCGGTGCATTTTTCAATAATGATGGATCAGACTTTATGATTTCAAACGATAAAGGAAGTGCAGAGATCAGCAAAAATGTAAGTGAAAGGACTAGCTCTGATGCAACTGCACATGATCTAAATAGTCAGTCACAGACAAATACACCTGTTGAGTTACAACAAAGTGCAAAATCCGAAATTGATCCAACAAACTCAAACATTGAGCCATTCCAACATTCTTCACTAAGCAGCGGTCATATACCTGCATCAGGCCATGACCAGACTTCAGAAAGAAACCTGATTGAAGGGGATGACATACAAGACAGAACAACTGAGTTATCTCTATCAAATCAAGATAGCCAAATTGCTGCCCCTCTAAGCAGTAACTTTGGGTCTTCCTATGATCATGGAGGTGCAACAGATGCTATGTTACGGACATCTGATTTCAGCAGTTTTGAGGGACTCCAATCAGAGCCATTTGTTACAAGTCCGACTATGGATGAAAGTAATGTTAATGTGCCAAAACATGACATTGGACCTGTCCAGAATGAACCATCTCAACCAGGTTCATTGGCGTCAAATCCTACTGAGATGCCATTACATTCAGACGGTGCTGAAGTTATCAATCAGTTGCTCTCTGTACCTGTATCTTCACTAGCATCTCAGCCCAGTCAGCAAGATTCAGAGTCATTTGTACAGCCTGTGCAACCTCCTCCATTGCAACAAGAATCAGTGTTGTCTCTGAGGAGTGATGGTGATGAGCTTCCAAACAAAGTTGATGAACCAGAGAGAGCAGCTGTAGCTGTGACAAATTCTAGTCCTCCTTCTACGCTGGATCCCAGCGTCGGTCAAACTGATGCTAACATTATCCCCACCTCCCAGCCTTTACCAGAGCACTATCAACAAACACCCATGAATCCTAACCAGACAGACCTGACATCAACCTCAAATCCACCTTCCCTCTCGACGCAATCATCCCTTGATAAGTCATTAGAGCCGGAGGATTTGGAGAAGAAACGTTCAGATTCTCTCTCTTCAGGTTCCCACCCAAGTGCGTTTCGACAAGTGCGCAGTCACCATGGTCACAGGGATATATCTGTGAATCCTTCCCCACCCCTGTGGCAGACAGAAGTCCCGGCTCTTCCAGGAAACATTCTTTTAGCACCTGCTCTGAATATATCTACGAATATTAATCCACTTGTACCTACCAATACATTGTCAGTACCATCACTGTCCACACCTAGGCAGCTTGCAGACAGTGTTGCCTCTGTTAGCGTGCCACCAGTTCCGTCGCTCGCTGCCTCCCTTCTGTCAGGAACGAACAATCCTCCTCCACAAGTTAGAACCGGAAACCATCTCAGTGCAACAACATCAGCACCAACTCCAGTGCAGCAGATAACCGAGAGTGTATCCCAACTAGATATCAGCAAGACTGTGCCTAACACGTCGGTTGTGACTCCGATGAGCAATGTGACGGGTGTCCAAGTAAGCCAACAACAGCAACAAATGCCAAACACCAACCCAAATCCAGTGGCCTATGTCCAACCTGTCAGCTTGACACAACCAATTCCTGTTCACCCAGCTACCCCACAACAGAATGTCGTTCAGCCACAAATCAACCCAGCCCACCCAGCAACATCAGTGCATGGTACGCAACCCTCCAATCCCACAGTTCCAGATCCAGGATTCAGTGTTGCAAGTAATCCCCAGCAGCAGCCACAACCATTTAGTGGTAATGCTCCTAACCAGCAACAGCCAGCTAATATGAACAACCCACCACCTGTGCAGCAACAGAATGTTGTCCCTGGGCAACAAGGTGTCGCTACAACTCAATCTCAACAGCCTTTGCAACAAGACTATCAACAGCAACAACTAAATCCTCAGCAACAGCAGTTGCCGCAAGGACCTCAAAGTCAGCAGCCTGGGTACAACCAGTACCCTCCTGGGGTGAGATTGGCATTTCATCATTAATTAAAGATAGAAAACCTGTAATGAACTTACGAGACTTGACCAATTTCAGTTTTCCAGATTGTATACCTCTTAAAGAACAAAAGTTACTTAGGTATTAATATGAGATGTTAGGTTTTTGTTGTTGTTGTTGTTGTAACCTTTCAAAGTTTGTCATTGATACATGTGCACATGTAGTTGTGTAAAAATACAATGTATGGTAAAACATTCAAAAGTATATACATGAAAATTATTGTTTCAAATGTTTTTACCTCTTCACCCTGTATTAATCTGAATCAACTGCAACACCAATTAACTGTAATGTACAATGAATCTCTAATGCAATTAATGAGTCATGTTGAATTCTTATTTGTGTTTAGAGTCAAAGTCTTAGCCCCCTTTCAAAGTCCTAGTCCACCCTCCATTTACATGTATCTTACCATTCAAAGATTGTTTGTCTTCTCCCTCTATTGCACTTCATACAGCAGCAAGGTGGCCAGTGGTACCCCAACCCAGCCAACAGACAACAGCCCTACCCTCAGGGCTACTACCAGGGTGGGGCGTACGGGCAAGGGTACAGAGGCTACGGGTATGGCAGCCCCTATGGTCGCCAAGGCCCCTACTCCAGACAGGACCCATATTACCAGCAGGGGTATGGCCCTCAGATGCCACGGACACCCCAGAGGTCCGGGGCAGATGGTCAGTGGGAAAGACCGCTGTCCAGGGCAGGGAGCGAGAGGCCGGGGTCAAGGCAGGGGTGGCCTGAAGATCAACAGCATGACTATGACGCTAGGTATCAACGGAGTAGAAGAGATCCAAGGTATTATGGAGGTAGGTATCCACAGATAATGTTATTCTCTCGGCTGAAGGAAAGGAAGACCAATTACGGGGAGTTATTACATAGCAGTGTGCTATGCATTTTTTTATAATTGCTGAGCAAAATGTCTTTTGTGTCAACTTTTTTTAGATAGAACTGTACATAATTTTGCTGGAAGTACTTCCCCATCAACCAAAACTGCTAATCAAATTTGGAAGGAACAGTATTCACTGAATTATGTAGTTTAAAAGTAAGGTATCTTAATTTCATTAAATCTATTATTAAAATTGTATTTATGTAGGAAATGAGTTGTCACAAAGGCAAACCCTCACATTTTCTTCTTTCTAATTATTTTTCAATGGAAAACATTGCTAAAACTTGAAAATGTGATTGAACAAACGACATAGAATTGTCTGGTTCGCTGATTATTAATTCAAGTTCTAGCTGAAAAACCCTGATTTGATCCCTTTCATTATTGCATGGTGTTCTGTAATTTTGGACTTGATAGCTAATACCTCTAACTTGTCCAGCTTTGTTAAAACAATATCTTTCTCCCACCATTCGCAGGTGTGGATGAGTATGGCCGTCCATATGACAGACGATATTATGAGTACTACAGAAGAAAACAACAGCAGCAACAACAACAAGGTGGACAATACAGGGATAGAGAATATCAGGTATTGGTAGTTTGAATAGACTTCGGTTCAAATTTATAGAGATTATAAAAACTGAGGGCAGAAAAACATGAGGCAAGTTCAACATGACATCTATGTCTTTTTTTAATGAAAATATAAGTAACGCAATATGGCCACAAACTGGCTTCTGTCATTATTTGTATTAGTCTCTTACATTTCTTCAATGGTTCTAAAATGATTTTTTCTTCTGTTGAATGAAATTGTGATTTATAACATTTGAATGTGTGAATGTAGATTGTAATATTTTGCAGTGTATTGTTTTGGTTTTTTATTTTTTTTATTCAACTCTATATTCACATCATGTAATTCTTTGTAAAACTTGACATTTTAACTTACAATCCCAGTGAGTTAAAAAAAACTGCAGAATGGGTTCGGGGCAAAACAAATCACATTATTATTATTCATGTCTTGTTTCTGTGTGATGTAAATTGATTTATCCTGAACAAATTTGTGCTTATTATTGCAGAAATATTATGAGCAGCAGAGGAACAGATCTCAGCAAAGCTCCCAAGATACCTCATCCCTAAATGCTTCTGATGTATCTCTTACTGAGAAGAAGGAGAACAGCCAAGATGAAAGGTAGCAATTCATAATGCTGACTTGTTTTAAGAAACAAATAATGCACTGGTTTAGGCATCTTGGGTGGTCACATCATTATGCAAAAACACTTTGGGCTGCGCCTCGTGTTTGTCGCATGTTGTTAATAAACTTGAGTGTGCTGCATCGCCACTAACACCTAAAACTTTACATTACTTCTATATTATATTTCACGTACTAAGAATCTTGCTATTTGGTCAAAAATTTCCTTAAGAAAAAAAGCCCACGAATTCATACTTTTATGCCTAACAGGAGGAGTTCATGAAATTTTGTGTCTTGAGTACACAAAACAATTACAAATTTACTGTACTCGACGTATGTGTATGTATATATAATATATATGTTGATTATATTGGTTAAATTCGCTTTTGTTCAATGATTTACAAAATTCACAAAAATACAATCTTATACAGAATATTATAATCATTTTAATAAATTTATCTACTCATGCCCTTCTTCCAGTTTCAGGGAAGAGTTTCACCATCAAGGCGGCGGCACGCCTGAGCGTTACGACTCCAATCAGAGCGCCATCTATCCTTCAGGTTATGAGAACCAGGACCCTCGCTGGAGAAGGGATCAACAGGGTTACTATGACAACATGAATGCATCAGATAGGGCAACGTATGATGGCAGTCAGTACTATAACCAAGATTATACATACCAACAGGAAGAGCAACAAACATCCGGTAAGTATTGGAGGTTAGGTATTTCATATTTTTACATTTGAAAATATTTTGTAACGCATTTGCTTATCCGAAATATTTGTAATGTTTTTCAAATCTAAACATACAGGAATATTGTAACCTCTAATGTGTGGGTTCTCATCTATATATTATATGCATAGGACTTCATGATCATCCTCCTCAAATTGTAATTTAGGAGCAATGACTTTGAAGAAGAGTTCAAAATCATATTTCCCTTCATGTGTTTCAGTGTCTTCCTCACCTCAGATAGAGGCACCCCTGTTAATTTACCTCTTGCCCCATCAAATAGCAAGGTGTGGCCCATGTGGTGACATCATCAAGGTTGTCTTTCTGATATTCTGGGTCTCATTAATTATAATTAAAACCATAATTTGCCTCAATTGGTGTTTCAGCAAAGTACCCTTGATCCCATCTTCATGGGATAGCAAGGTTTTGTCCTGGTGATCAGTTCCTCAAGGGTTTTTTTCTTTCTTATTAATATAAGCCCTATCAATTACAATCAGAAACATTATTTCCTTCCATTTGTGTTTCAGTGACACCCCCACCCCCTGAAAGGCGCACCCATGTGAATCACCCCTTGCCCCATGTAATAGCAAGTTACTGGAGCCAAATCACTGAGGTCTAATTCCTATATCCATAATAAAAATCATTCTTTGTTTCAATTTATGTTCCAGTAACGCCCCCGCCCCCTGAAAGGCGCACCCCTGTGAAGCATCCCTTGCCACATGTTATAGCAAGGTTCAGCCCTGGTGGTCAACTTGTAAAGGTTCTACCCAATGTACCAGCTGATGGTATGCCTGCTCTGGTGGAAGTTCACAGTGTAGAGGTCAGTGCTATGACAATTGATAATTAAATTCTTATATATTGTACTCGTGGAAATATTTGTGGTACATTGATTTCCTCAGATTTGTGTGAAGATTTGCAGGTGCGAATTTGAAAACCCGTGAATATACCGGCATGCTTTCTTATGCATGTATTGAATAGGTTTATGTGCATGCTAATAAACATACATCGCGAATTTAAGAACCTGTGAGTGTGTTATGAGGCTGCTCAGCCCGAAAAATTAATCGCACAAAAATAACAGCGAATACAATACTGCATAAGCCATTATTCGAGCAGGGTTTTTATTTTCGCGAAAATTACCACTTCAATATATGGCTATTTATTAGCAATAAAAAGGTCACAATGTTGGGAAGTCATCCACTGGCAAACTTTCCCAACTTGTCCAAAATCTTGAAAATATTGGCTTACCGGTATTCACTTCTGCATCACACAAGTAATAATGATAGTTACTTTTATAAAGCACCTTTTTCATAAATGTATGATGCTACATGTATGAATCTTGTTTTGGCAGTATGACCAAGGCACTACAATGAATAATCTTACCTCACAACATTTTCCCAAAATGCTCTGTTTTATGAATGAAGGGTAATGGGGAGGGGGGAACAAGTATGCCTGTTTTTAAATCATTGGTTGTAGTTGTTCACATTTTCATTTATTATTATTTTGATTTCTTCCATTAGATGATGATGGAGAACTGTGATGAAATTGCCGAATACAAAACATATCCAGGTCCATTGATCAAGTAAGTTATGTTTGAATTCCTCCATGCTTTCTACAAACCATCACTTGATGGATTAGTTGCTGTTTAACCAAGAGTGTTATTTTATACTTGTTCCAATAATATGAATGAAAGTTAATAAGCATCTATTGCCTTATGATAGCTCATAATGTTACCTTGGTGTGTTAAGGCATTTTTAGAATTTCATATTACCATGTACCATACCTGGATCTCCTTTAGCAAGTGAGCGAAATGCCTTGCCAAAGGGCATTTCTTCTTTTTTTTCTCGTTCAATATGATGGCATATATGCTGAGACTTTTACTATGTATTTATTTGCTTGTATGCTTTTAGGCAATTTCTTAATGATTTATATCAATGTTTCATTCATAATGTACACTGGTGCACATCATAAATACTGATAGTGATGAATTTTGGATTTAGAGTTTGATCGCATTGAAATCCTTAGTGACTGTTAATCCCTTACCTGTTTTTATTATCTAGGGGAGAGACACACAAGAATGATGTCCTGCATTTCGCTGCTTCCCAGGCCACCGAGTGCAGAAAGAGCACAGACCTTTCAGATAAGGAGTCAGCCGCCTTGCTATGGGACCTCCTTGTCTTGCTTTGTCGTCAGAACGGTGTAAGTTTTCAAGATGGTACATCAAAACTAACCAATGGACCATTCCGGGGTTGTCTTATGCATAGTTAGAGTCCACATTTTGAAATGCCTTGAAATATAAAAGAAAGCATATAGACTTAAGTTTCTCAGATATAGACTGTTGGTATAATGAATGGGTTAGCTACCCATGAATACTCTCCTTTTAATTACCCTAGATAAAATCTGCTATTAATATGCCTAGAATACATGTAGATATGAACTCGTGCTTTAGTTCAGTTATTGTAGTATAAATACTATTTATTATGACAAGAGAGATGTTTGCAATTGTGCAGGCTTTAAGCATTGAACTACTTGTGCTTAGACATGTGTTAATTTCTTCAATTACTGGAGGGGATGATCTATTTATCATCCCCCCTCCTGTTACAAAAGAAAGTATGTCTAGCGCTTTGATTTGTGAAAATCATTGTTCTGGATACCATTTTGCTGTTGTGTTTTCACAAGAGTGAGGTAATTATTTTTGGAATATAAGCCCTATTCAAATATTTTATACTTTATTCAAATATTTTTCTTTTCTTTTTCAAAGACCGTGGTCGAGACTGACATTTCCGACCTCCTTCTCAAAGACCACCCGATGACGACCAGGGAATCGACGTCGCAACAAGACGGGAAGGAGGACGAGGAGGCAGCGCAGGAGGGGGCTGATATATCCGATCTACTCTCCGAGTTGCCCAAATCAAATGATGCTCAGGACACGATAAAGCAGACACATAGGTTTAGAGAACTGCTCCTCTTTGGAAGGAAGAAGGCAAGTCACGCAGTCAAATGAATAGTAGTCCTTTCTTAGGACTGTTTTTTTTTTTTTACCCCAATCCTATAACAACACACTCTCGCCTCTAAGCCCGAAATAGTAACAGCCCCTTGAATTCCTATCCTCAACACATTGGTTATTGCATAAAGGGGGGGGGGGGGATTTTGCGATTAATTGGGTTAATGTGCCGTGGTGAAGAAGGAAGGGAGAAATAAACTGCAAAACAACAGATAGAATCTAGACTAAAGGAATAGCTGAGAAAAAGAATGAAATTCTCGTATTTGTCAGTTTGGATAATATTATGAATCTGATCTGAACACAGTGAAGCAGATGCTTGAAAAAAAAAAATTAAACAATAGTAATTTGCTATAATGCATCTAGAATTTCTATGTGTTTTACCCCTCTGTTTTACCCTCATACATGTCCCCTCTTCTCTCCGTCTTCAGGAAGCGTTAGAGTGGGCGATGAAGAAATGTCTCTGGGGTCATGCTCTTCTCTTAGCTAGCAAGATGGATAACAGGACACATGCAAGCGTCATGACAAGGTATTTCATCCAATTTGATTTACATCCATCAATCTTGGGCTCTGGGTCCCATAAGACAAAGGCTCGCCATCAATTCAAACTTGTAGGAATTGTTGTAATTGGTTACCAAACAGTCTTTTGAACAAAATGTGCATGCAACAGTGATTGTGATTGGCCCTTGCCACTTTGCGATTGATTGCAAACCTGTGTGTTGGTAATGAAAGTGCAAGTAAAAAGGAAATTAAAAGAAATCGGCTAAAATTGATTCTGGAATTTTTTTATTAAAATTTTTTTTTTTTTTTGCATTATGATAATATTCTTTTGACACAATCAGGAAAATTACTTTGAGTGAAGAGGTTAGCAGATCTAGCTACCCAAAGCAAAACTATTCAAGCTGATTTTCCTGATTGCGTCAAAAAATTGTTTTTCATAGTCTTGTCTTCCAATCAGATAAAACTCTTTAGTGATTTCCATACAGTTTATCATTTCTTAAAACCTGTAAAATACAAACAAGCTCATGAAGAGTTTATTGAAGCTAACTTCCTCCATTTTCTGCCACTAAAACTCTTTTGTGATTTTCATACAGTTTATCATTTATTAAAACCTGTAAAATACGAACTAGCTCATGAAATTCCTCCATTTTCTTCCACTAAAACTCTTTAGTGAATTTCATACAGTTTATCATTTATTAAAACCTGTAAAATACAAACAAGCTCATGAAAAGAAGAGTTTATTGAAGCTAACTTCCTCCATTTTCTGCCACTCAGGTTTGCCAACAGTCTTCCAATGAACGATCCACTGCAGACCCTGTACCAGTTGATGTCCGATAGGCAACCTGCTGCTGTTACTGTAAGTATAGCCCTGATGATGAAAAAAAAGAAATGAAGAGAGAGAGAGAGAGAGAGAGAGAGAGAGAGATGGTGAGGAGTGGTGATGGGGAAAGAGAATACAGCTGATGTCTGATAGGCAACTTGCAGCAGTTACTGTAGCCCTTAGTATGAAAAGAAAGAGATGAAAAGAGAGATAGAGAGAGAGAGAGAGAGAGAGGTGATGGGGAGAGAGATTACAGCTGATGTTTCATAGGCAACTTGCTAAACTTGTGAACTAAAAAGAACTAAACAGAAACAAAGAAAGAGAGAAAGAAAGAAAGAAAGAAAGAAAGAAAAGATGAGAAAGAGAGAGAGAGGCAAACAGAAAGATTCGTGGGGGAGGGACTATGAATTGATGTCTGATAGGCAACCTGTGGCTGTAGCTGTAAGTGAAGGCCTATGATAGGTGAACTGTGGGGTGTAACACAATGACTTACGATTGATTAAAAGTTACAATTGATTTTTTTCTCGGTAGCCTCATCATGGACAGGATGCTCCAAAGTTCATGATCTTCATCCTAACCATAGCCCTAACCCTACTCTTAATCATATCCAAATCCTAATCCATGACTGTACCTGGTTTTCAAATGAGGCTACCGAAAAAAAAAATCAATCATAACTTTTAATCAATCGTAAGTCTTTGTGTTACACCCCACTGAAATAGTAAGGTAGAAAGAAAAAGAGAAAAGGAAAGAGAGAGTGAGGGAGACTATGAGCTAATAGGTAGCCGGCAGCTTTCACTGTAAGTGTAGCCCTAAGACCGAGTTCACGTAGAAGGAAACGATACATGGTATTCGCTGTAAGCCTGGTTTATCTCAGATAAACCGGATTTACCCCTAAGAAACTTGGGTTTTTCATGGGAAAACTCCACTTTAACTCCGCTTATCACCTGATTTATATAGTTTTTCGCTGAAAAACCATGTTTATCAGAGAAAAACCTGGTTTTAATCAGAGGGGAAAAAAAACAATGTTTATAAGTGAAAAACCAGGTTTATCAGGTGATAATGTTTGTTTAGATGAAGGCATGGTGTCAATACAATAAGTTTGAAATAAATTACATGTGTATAAAATAGAAAATGCTATTCAATATTCCAAACCTTCTTGTGATATATCCTGCGATCAATCTTCTCCACAGAGCTGTAATGATGAGAAGTGGGGTGATTGGCGCCCTCACTTGGCCATGGTGATGTCGAACCTGAGCAGCAGTGCGGATGTGGGCTTCAAAAGTGTAGTGACTTTAGGAGACTCCTTATGTAAGTCTTTGTACATTGTCTATGCCGCCAAATGTCTTTCTTCGTAATATCCTTCATAACTCAATATCTTTACTGGTATTCAAAAGAATACGGGTACCAAAGATGAATGAAAGATGAATGCAGTACTTAAAATGTTTGCCTTGAGTGGCCATTGACACATAAGCTTGCTTACCAAGTTGGCCATCAGGTACTACACAAAACTTTTAAATTGTAAGTGTTTATTTTGTTGTTGTATAACTACTGAATGAGAAATACAATTTGGCATTTAAGTGGCATACAATGTCATAAGTGGCATATATGTAGTTAAACAACTGGACTACATTGTATATAAATTATTCATCATGCTTGTTTTCAAGTAGGGTCCTTTATACAGGGTTCCCAGCCCATCAGGGAAATCAGGGAAATTTATTTGACTTTTTTCCAGTCAGGGAAAAGTCAGGGAATTTGATTAAAAATGCATGAAAACAGGGAAAAATCAGGGAATTTTGAGTGACCCCAAAATCAAAGGTATGGTAGTCAGTCAGACTGTTATATTTTGTTGCATATCAAAACAACATCCATTGAACTACTTGACTATGATGAATTTTTAGTGTAGCAAAACGTGCAAAAACTGGAAATGGGTTTAAATAATTATCGGGGAATTTTGAGATTTCATCAGAGAAAAATCAGGGAAAAATCAGGGAATTTTGTTTTCTTGAAATGCTGGGAACCCTGTTATATTAAAAAAATATATAAATTCACAATGTACTTTGAAACTGCTTCAATTTGACAAGGGGTGGTGGTTGAATTATAATGCCATTCAACCAAATTTGAATTTTTATCACCAATTTCGCTTAGTGATTTCCCTCTAAATAGATCTTATGCATATGACGTCATAATCTCATAGCCCCCCCCCCCCCATCCTCAGAGGATATAGGAATAGGCGTAAACGGAGTTGTCAGAGATGTGTCAGCTGCAGATCACAAACGCGTGCAAGGCAATTGCCTCGGCCTCTGAGATAGCACGCGATGACATCTATGCATAAGGCCTATTTAACCTTTTCTTTTCTTTTTGTTTTTCTTCATCTTTTCTCCCTTTTCCCCTTTGACAGCCTCGAGAGGTCTCCTGCATGCTTCTCAATTCTGTTACCTGATGGCTCAAGTGGGCTTTGGTATCTTCAGCAAGAAGACAACTAAGATTGTTCTTCTTGGTTCAAGTCACAAGTAAGTCAATCTCAGTCATTTATTCAGAAGTGTTTGTTGGCTTCTGAGGTCATTGTCTTTTATGAAAGTGTTTATTGCATAAAGTTTATGCTTATTGTGAATTTTTAAGATGATCTAAAATTCTTAATCATGGATTATGCCACATAGAAAACAGGAAAAGAAAATGCTATGCTGGGATTATTAGCTCTATGTAAAGTTGTATATAAGTTGCAACTTTTTATACAATTCGGGGAAAAATTATTAGACGAAGATCTTTTTTCATATGGGTTTCAGTGTGCGTATGTTTGTGTTTCTCGCTTTGTGTGGTAAGAAAAGATATTAAACATACATGTAGACTAACTCTACTTCTATGCATTCTTCAGAAATTATATCATTGACATGTAAGTATAAACCTTCATTACTAATGCAAATGGTGCTCTATCCCAGAACAGAAAATGAGCTTGGTCTAATAATTTTTGCCAGAGCTGTAAACGTGGACCCTAGTCTCTCATACTTTTTATTTTCTCTCTTCTTAATCGCTAGAGGGTATTCATTTGTCTTGCAATCTACTATGGTCAAATTATCTAAAAACGTAGTCTACATACGAATCCCGTAGTCTATTTATACGAATAGACTATGTTTTCAGATAATTTTCATCCCTTGATAAAGAGTTGCAGAGGCACTCGAAAGCTCGTGAACTTGTAAGCTAGTGAACACTTTTTGCAAGAGTGATCATGAATTTCGTAGAAAGCTAGTGAACACTTTTTGCAAGAGTGATCACAAATTTCCATGTTGACCATAGTAGATTGCGAGAAAAAATGAATACCCTCTAGCGATTATTTTCAATCCGCAATAAGGAACTTATTTAGTCTTCTCTCTTCTTTCTCGACAAAATTTCCAGTCTGCCTTTCAACAAGTTTTCAACCAATTCAGCCATACAACTGACAGAGATATACGAGTATGCTCAGATGCTGGCAAACAAGCATTTCCTTATACCAAATTTCCAGGCTTATAAATTCATCTACGCCTGCAGACTTGCTGACTTTGGTTTCACATCACAGGTAAGAGATGCATTATATGCAAATATGGAGGGTTAATTTGATTGACATATTTTGCCTTTAACGTGTAGTTCTTCATTTAAGGAAATATATTTGTCCTCATGGACATTTGTGTATGTTTGTGGATATTTCTTAAATTTATTTTAATGAATTCCAGAATTAATTAAGAGAAATAATATTTACTTACATGTACATCTATCTTTAACAAATAATATGTGTACTAATTTTAACTGACAGCTACGTAATGATTAATGATTACATTTTTCTTTTAGTAATATTTTTTTTTCATTGTACAAAAAGTATGAAATAACATGATTTAATGAAAAGTTACCTCAATGAAAATGAAATGGAAAAGAGAGTAGAAAGTAAAAATGTGATTAATTTTTACTTTCAACTACATGCACATGCAAGAGAAAATTGCTTTTCAGAAAGTGATTGCTTCTATACAGAGCCTATCTTGCTCTTCATTCTTATCTTCAATTCAATTTATTTTCATGAACATATATTTTTTGTTTGTTTTTTGACAGGCTTTGAGGTACTGTGAAACAATAGCAAACACGATCCAATGCTCTGCAAACTATTACAACAGTACACTAGTCAGCCAAGTGTGTCAGGTAATGCCACTGTTTGTGTTAATTTCTATTTTAAATTTTCAATTCATACTGGTGATAATTCTAACTTTTTACCTTTTTGTCTCGCCTGAATAAAGTTCAACAGAGACCTAGTATAATCACTTTCCTGTTGGTCTGTTGGTCTTTTACGAAAATCTCAAAGTTTTATGTTAAAGTTTTATATTTTTGTTTAACTTGCTCTCATTTCTTTATTTCTACGTCATTTGTGTTCAGACTTAGTATAAATGATACTTGGGTAATACCAAGTATGTGTTGATAAGGATGATGGGGTCAAAGGTCATTAAGTGGTAAAAAAAAGTCAAATGATATGAGGCCATCTATTACAAAAATGTTACAGTTTTTGTTTAACTTGTTCTCATTTCTTTATTTCTCCATTAATTGTGTTCACACTTGGTATAAATGATTCTTGGGTAATACCACATGTGTGTTGATGAGGATGATGAGATAAAAGGTCATATAGGGGTCAGAAGGTCAACTTAAAGGTTGACTTTTCTTAAACATGTCCCGATTTCTTTATTTTTGCATAAATTTTGTTCAAACTTCGAGCAAATGTGACATTAGATATTGTCACATATATGATACCTACAAAGGTTACATTAAAGGCCATCTTGGGGTCAAAAGGTCATATTGCGTGTTTTATTGATAGTGAAATCAGGCGAGACTCGTGGTTCGCGAACCACCTTGTTTTATTATATCTTCATATGGTGCGCCGACATTAGCTCAGGGCTTTAATTCACCTCTGTAGGGTAAGGTTTGATATATACTTTGTGTATGGTAAAGCTTTCAGTCAAGGGCTGAAAATCAACATTTTATTTGTGTTTGGGATTAATTTCAGAGTACTTGTGTCCAGAAATTCTTACAATCTTTTATATATCTCCTTGCAATGTTTTATTAACTTTGTCATTGGATTCAGTTCTTATTCAGCACACTCTTAAACACAATGTGTATCAATATTGTCTAAGAAAGACATTCAAGCTTTGCATAAGGACTCTTTCCCACTTAATTGACAATT
This sequence comes from Paracentrotus lividus, assembly GCA_940671915.1. Taxonomy (NCBI): domain Eukaryota; kingdom Metazoa; phylum Echinodermata; class Echinoidea; order Camarodonta; family Echinidae; genus Paracentrotus; species Paracentrotus lividus. Next base: position 16,119,848 of record CALNVZ010000649.1, on the reverse strand, counting down.
CATGACTTATCAATTCCAGCAGCTGACTTTATTTTTCCTAATTTCACAAAGTGTAACATCTAGGATTTTTGCTACTGTTTGAAATCATCTTTATCTTCTTCCCCCTTTCTTTGGAACCCCAGTTGTCACAGAGATTAAAACACCATGACCCTGAGTTTCATGATATGAGAGAGATCACTGAACCCCAATGGATTGTTCCACTGGAAAATATTTTGACACAGATAAATGTAAGTACATCTTCTCTTTCTCAATTTTAGTCATTCTGCAACTCTTCTGCAAATGGAATTACATTTATATTCTTGATATTCTTTAACATTTTATAACTTACAAAGTTTTTGGAAAAACATTAAATGTAATTAAGCTTTTTATTATTTTTAAAAAATGTTTTGTATATGTAAAAGCTTTTCATGAAAGAAATCTTTCATGAAAATTGATTTTTCTCCCATTTTTTTACCCAGCTGCTATTAAACCTGCCCATGATTGAAAAAAAAAATGTCAGAAAACAAAACCTGCAACATTGTTCATTGACATCCTCTTTGCTCATTAATTTACTATTTTTTTTTTTTTTTTCAACAGATGGGGCAATTAAAGCCACCCTCATCATCAGGCACCCCCATGCCATGGGTGGAATCGTCCTCCAACCTCAGCACACTGGGTGTAGAGAGCACAGACGGGACAGTCCAAGGCATGGGTGAAGGGGTGTCACCTTACCCTTATGATGGACAGGGAGGTTACCAACAAGACCAGCAGGTCGGAGGTCAGGGGTACGAGGGTCAAGATGATCAACAGCAAGGTCGGTCAAACTTGTACTCTATAATAATGATGAAAACATTTGGATTTATAATTACGTAGTGTGGGACATTATTATCAATGTTTTGAATTTTAAATTGGATTGCTCTACACATGCAAATCCGCTGTATCATTTCCTATGATTTATCAAATATAAGTATTTTGTTTGAAGCCTCTTCAATTTTTATTCTTTCTAATTATTTTTTCTCTTTTTTTTTTTTTTTTTTTTTTTTTTTTTTTTGGGGGGGGGGGGGTTAAATAAAATGATGTTACACTTGATCAGAAACATGTAGGCCATATGTTCAAACCTCTGTCAATCTCCACAAAAATTGAGAAACAGATTTTGAAGACAAACAAAAAAATAGGTCTCAACATTGATTTGTTGTCTGTTTTAAACGAATAAGAATAATCATTGATTTCATATATCTCAATGTAGTAAACCAATATCAAGACCAACAAGCCAACCAACAAGGGGAAGTGCCCTACTATGACAACAACCAGCAACAACAGCTACAACAACAGCAGCAACAAGATGGTTCACAACCTGCCAGTCAACAGCAACATCAGCAGCAGCAATATTATCAATATGAAAACTACCAGCCTTATAACAACCAACCAATGAGGTATGAGGGCTAGGGAATGACAAAGACATTTACAGGGAGATATTTGATGTGAATCTCTCTCTCTTTCTCTCTTTTTTAAATGAGCTTTCTGTTCCTGAATTAAAATTTCTGAGAAAATGAGGATATTCTGTTTTATTGTGGATAATATTGGCTATGGCATCAAAAATTTAAATTAACTGGTCCGTTGCCAATGGACTAATCTCCTTTCTCCTTAATCTACTTTTCTATCTGAATGTCTGATTTTGCAGATTTTTCCATAACATTTTTTCTGCATTCTCCAATTTTATCTCTTTCTGGAGAGTTCATCCCATTTAATTGTTATTTGACTGTCAAAAAATTGTTTATACATTGATCCTTGCCTATCCATCGCTATATGAGTGCTCTTAATTTCGTGCTACATAATTTTATCTTTAATATTGTTTTTGATATATCCATGGAATAATTCTGTGTCATAAAATATCATTTTCATTTTATTTGTTCTCTGTTTACAGTACCAACTTTGCGCCTAACCAAGACCCAGGGGCGTCAATAGGGAGTAACTTCTCAGAGTACAGCACAACTACAAACCCTTCAGAGACAGAAGGAGAGTCAACAGAGTTTGAACAAAGCGGGGCATCACAGTTTGACTTTAACAGTTACAACCAGATGGTAAGACAGACCCTCATCTTGACAGACATACATGTATTGGCTTTGTGATAAAAGGTGTTCAATAAAATGAAATTTCTGTATCAGATGCATTGAAAGATTGAAGCATAATTTACTTCAATAATCACATGACCCTCTCTTACCTTGCTTTTGTTCCCGAGAACAATGCTATGACCGAACCAACAATAGACTACCAAACATTTTTCCTTCTTCCCTACCCCTCCATAATACCCTGCCTCACGCCTGCCTGACACGAGGTGGCGCTAGACCACTAAGGCATATATCTTCATTCTGATTTTTCGAGTCGTGCTGATTGGACCGTTCCTGAATTTTCGGGTGAGATCGTTCCTATTTACGATTTTGAATTTATTATTATCAAATGTTTGCGCTTCCTAAAGCCTCCTTTTACGCCTAGCGTTAAATTTGGGTGCTTTAGTTTTACTGCGCCCCTCCTTTTGGCCAAGAATTACGTCCTTTTCCGGACGTTTTTCTTCCGTTTCCAACCCAGTCCCACCCGTTCTTTTTAACGTGGTTGTTTTTGGTCGGTCGGTTTGAGCGCCTGTTTTTCTTTTGAAACTCAGTCCCGCTCTTCTCCGACTCTTCCCTGTGGGTTGTTCTCCTTTAGGAGGGTTTCCTTCTTCCTTTCTAGAACATATTTGACATTTTAAGTACGTTTTTGTTATATTATTGTACTTTTTCCCGCGGCCACGTGGCCTTTTTGCGGGGTGTCTTCCGGGTCCTTGGACTTCCGGTCTTTGTTCGACGCCATCTTGTTTTGTTGGCGTGTGTGTGTGTATGTGTGATCGAGCGCCTCTTTGTTAGTCGCTCTTCTGGTGCATTCTCTTCCTTTTTGGTCGTTTCTAACGGAGGTTCGTCCCCGTTTTCGTCAAAAAAAAAAATTATTCTTCGTCTAGCCTGTTCTAGACGGGGTTTTCTTTTTTTTGGAGTTCTCCGTGAGCCGCCTAAGTAGCCGGTCTCGCTTGTCTTGCCTTAGCTTTTCTAAGGAATTAGGTTTAACGCTTACAAAGACATAATTTTGTTCTTTTCTTTTCAGAGGCGTTCTAACCATGGACAGCAGGAGTGACTCCTCTGACGACACAGACGACACAGAGCTGGCGGCATTGGTCTCTTCGAAGTCGTTTTCGCCGGGATCGGAAGCATGCCCGGCGGGAGAGTCGTCTCGACCGCCAGGTCGTCCGCCTCTCCTGCCTAAGTAAGGGGGGGGGGAGCACGGCAGTGACACTCGTGTCCAGCGCTGGCTCCACCTCCTCTAAGTCCAGCACTAGAAAAGGTCTTGTAGCTCGAAGAGCACCATACAGCAAAATACGTGCGTCCACGTTTTCACGGGGTGCCTAAGCCTTGTCGGTCTCGGTTGTCTCCGCCAAGGAGCAAGGATTCGTCTATCCAGACGTCTTTGCCCCAGCCCCCCCGAGTGTAGCAAGAAAATTGCGTTCTGTCTCACTAGGGATGAGAGTCGTGCGCGCCACGTCCTGCGCTCAGGGCATGCCCGGGGGGTGCCGAGTAGGTTAGAGGACGCCGTGCGCAGCAGTTTCTTGCATCTGGCGGACACCTCCCAGCCGTTGGGTAACCCCAGGTGGCGGCTCGGCGTTTCCCACGTACCGAGTGCCTCCCCCCCGTTCACGGCTGGTGGCCTCGCAGGCTATGTACGAGCTATCCATTGGGATACGCCCCAAACGCGCCACGGAGAGTTCGTTCCAACGAACACCCGGCTTCGACCCCCGAGTGGTAGCCAGAAAATTGCGGTCTTCTGTCTCTACTTAGGGATGAGAGTCGTGGGCACCACTGTCTCGCTCAGGCATGGCCCGGGGGTTCCGAGTACGGTTTGGGACCCATGCGCGCAGTTTCTGCATCTGCGGAACGCACCTCCACCATGGGTAACCCAGGATGGCGCTCTTCGCTTCCACGTGCCGAGTGTCTCCAGCCCCCGTCAAACGCTTTTGTCCGTTCACGGCTGGTGGTCCACAGGGCTATTACGGCTATCCCGCTTGGATACGCCCAAGCGCCCACCGGGAGTTGTTCCAACGAAACACCTGGTCTCTCGGACCCCAGGATGGTTCTAACCCCCAAGTCCGGGGAGATTCGTTATCGCGTAACAGGATGCAGTGCTCGGCTGCCTGGTCAGACCGAGAACTGCCGGATATCCCGATCCTTGGTGGAGTGCTTTCAGCACCTACCAAGCCGGGTCCACGCTCCCGTATCCTTGGGCTTTGCCGCCCAGAGGTGTTCGGGACTGGTACATATGTCAGCCTCGTGCAGAGTTACAACCGGCCTCGTCTCGTGACATTACACTGGTGCACAACCACCCGCCACGTCGGCCTCTTGGCTTGGATCACCCGCCTAGGGAGTCCCAGCCGTGGCGGCCCCCGGGATACGGATCAGTGACTGACTCCGAACATACTTCGGAGTTCTCGCTCACCCAGCCCAGTCTGCCGGCGGGAAGACCTCCCAGTCTCGTCCACGCCGTCTTGTGGAGCACCGAGTCGGTTGGGTCGGAGCTACGGCGTATCCCTTGAGGAACCCCTCATGCCCGCCCGCCGGGGGGTTTGTTTCAACGAACACCGCGGCCTCCGGACCCCTCGGCGTTCTTATCGAACGTTTCGGGAGATCGCGTTATCCGCTGCAGGATTGCAGCCGGTTCGACCTTGCCTGGCCAGGCCGAGAGCTGTCGGATTCCGAACCTTGGTGGGTTGTGCCTTCGGCACCACCACCAAGCGGGTTTACACTCCATACCCCTGGGGCTCCGCGCTCAGAGGTGACGGGTCATGGTACAGCCCTGCGTGACAAGGAGTACGCCTTGGCCCCGTCTACGACATAGGCCTAGTCACAAGCACCTGCCACATCGGCCCCGGGCCGGACCGCCCTTACTGAGCGCTACGGTTGTTCTCGGCTGGCGGGAGGTCCTCTGGGCTACTAGGGCTATCCCTCGCGGATACCTCAAGCGCCTGGTTCTCACGGGCCTCGCACATCTGATCCTTGGTGGTTTGTGCTTCGGTTGCACCCTACCAAGCGGGGTTTCGCTCCCTATCCCTCGGGCTTCGCACGCAGAGGTGACGGGACTAGCTACCCTGGGTGGCTTGGTATGCCTGGCTTGTCAAACACCGACACTGGCCTGTCTCAACCGCTCCGGCACATCAGATACTGTTGTGGTTTGTGCTTCGGCAACCTACCAAAGCGGGGGTTCGCTCCTATCCCTCGGGCTTCGCACCAAGAGGTGACGGGAACTAGCTACCCTTCGTGGCTTGGTATGGCCTGGCTCTTGTCACATGACGGAACACTGGCACCTGGGGTCTCAACCGCCCGCCATATCAGATACCTTGGGGTTTGTGGCCTTCGCACCCTACCAAGCTGGGGGTTTTCCTCCCTATCCCTCGGGGCTTCGCACCCAGAAGGGTGACTGGAGCTAGCTACCCTCGTGGCTTGGTATGACCTGGCCCTTTGTCATACGACACTGGGACTGGTCTCACCCGCCCGCTGCACTTCAGTACCTGGATGGGGTTAATGCCTTCGGCACCCTATCAAGCGGTTTCGTCCCTATCCTCGGCTCGCGCCCAGAGGTGAGGGGACAGGTTAACCGTCTCTGTGGATGGTTTGCCTGGCCCTAGTCCTCACGACGCGGCCTTGGTCACAACCGCCTGCCACATCGGCAGCGCGGCTCGACGCCGTCGCCACCTTACTCGGTATGGAATGGCAATGGCGAGAAGTCCTTCCCGGGTTGTTTCCCCTCCCAGCCTTGCGGCTCTGGGATGTGGGATTCGGTGACCCACTTCCGAGCAGACATCCGGAGTTTCGTTCACCCACCGGGCTGCCCGGTTCGCCGTCTCGGGCGCGCTACAGCGGATCCCGAGTCAGATGTGCTGCGAGGAGGGTTTTGTTGGCTCCGAGTCGAAGTCCTATTTTCAGACTGTTTGACACGGAAGCAGATCGCATAAGGAGCACCTCAGCAGGAATTTTTCCTTCCTCCAGGCTCGGAGGATTGGGCGATTCTTCGATTTATAGGAGATGCGTACTTCCATGTTACCATCAGACTCGTCGTTACCTGACGTTGGGCTTTTAGTAGCCAACTCCCGAGGGAAGCGGCATCCATCTCGCGACTGCGCACACACAGTTACCTTGGGAGCGAGTTGGATTCTGAATCGTAGAGCGCGCTGCGAGTTTCGGTTCTCGGGACCTTGGGGTCCCCCTCCGCCGGAGGTGGGGGCCGCGTGCTAGCCCTGTGGGAGAGAGCCTTGTGGCGTGTTTTTCTTTTTCGCCCGAGCGGGGGGAAAATGCCTTTCGTGTGATCTATCCATTCCGTGTCGATTTCACGGACGCGTTCACTTCCAGGGCTGGGGCGGCGCTTGCGAGGTCCAGTGGACGGCGGGGGACTGGAGTCTCAACTGACCTCTCCTCCCCACATTCTAGTGTTAGAGAATGTTGGGGTTCAGTCATCCTGGATCTTTTTCAGGATCGATGTTAGCGCCCGCTCGGTTCTCTTTGTTGACGGGACAATGTAGCGTGGGCGGCTTAACATCAATCGTCAAGGAGGCACACACTCCCGGAGCTTGAACGCTTGAAGCTCAAAACTGTGGAGATGGTGCAAGGGGAGAAGTTCCTCCGCGTTCTGCCTCTTGGTACTACCGGGTCGGAAGAAATGTTTAGCGGACTTCTGTCCCATCGGCAAATCTCTCCCTCTGAAATGGTCCTCATCGTCAGACCCTCTCGAGCGGCGGCCTGATGACGAGTTGGGACCGAGAGCGTACTTCAAGATGTCGTTCTCTGTTCAGCTCTGGACGGGTTGAGAATTGGCATTCCCCCCTTTTCCGCTGGATCCTCCTAAGTGCTAGCCAAGCTAGTGAGGACGGGGCTTGGATGATCTATAGCCACGCACTGGGCACGGAGCAAGACCATGGTTCCTCTGCCTTCGCGAGCTAGTGTGGTCGGCCGTAAGACGTGACCCTCCCTCGTGGTCAGACGTTGTGAGCCAGTGATCTCCGGCGCTCTTTCAGAGCACGCCGACTAGGCTTCGCTTGATCCTTGCGTGGCATTGTCAGGTCGCAGGCAATCTCGGTCTGGCTTCTCGGAGAGGGCCTCGGCTTCTCATGGCGGGGAGCCGGAGGGAGTCGACGCTAACGTGTATAACTCCCGTCTAGCTTGCCTTTCTGAGTGTTGCCAGAAGAGAAGGGTTGCTCCAACCCAAGGGGCCCCCTGGCCCCAGGTTTTAGCGGATTTTTAAAATCCACCGCTTTGGACAAGGGCGCGTCTCTTTCGACTTACGAGGCTATCGTTCTGCCATTTGCGGGAATTCACGATGGGTTTCATGACGGCTCAATGTTTCTAACTTCCCGAGTTAAGCCGCTTCCTTAGGTCTTTCTTTTTGCAATAGACCTCAGTAAATACTCCCCTTAGGCTCCTACTTGTGAGTTTGCACTTTAAGGTTTTGGAGGCGATTAGCTAACCCTCCTTTCGAACATGTAAGATGTCTTCTTTGGTGTGGCGGTAGCCTTAGGCCACTGACTGAAGTTCGCTTCTGTTTGCCCTTCGAGTGTAGCTGGAGGGCCACATCAGAGTTTCGAACCTCGGGGAGTAGGTCTTCGCCCTGAACCTCGTTTTATTGCGAAGAAACAGACTGCCTCTTCGGCGAACCGGTGGAGAGGCTTTCTCAACAAGCTCTCCTCCTTCTCTGTTGGTCCGCGGAGGATAAGGCTGGTGGTGGTCCCGGTTAGGGCACTTAAGGGTTACCGTCTCCGAGATTCCCGAATCTCGTCGTAGAGGTGATAAACTCTCATTCATCACTCGAGATTCCTTTCTGCCGCTTCCCCGTCTCCATCTCCAGATGGATCGTTGGAGGCGACTATAATAAGCGGCGGGTGCCTGACGCCTTGATTGTCAGAAGGCGCCCCAAAGCGTCTCGATACAGAGGTTCAGCTTCTTGGCGCTCCTTTAGGGCGTTCCCACTGAGGATGTTTTGGAGGGCAGCGAGTACTGACGCTCTAGTATTCCTTCATTTTCTAACGTGACAGTTGCGAGGGCGAGCAGCGTTTTAGGGTGTCTCGGCTGTTTGTCCGGCGGCCACCGCTGAGACTATTAAGTCTCTTAGCCCCACCCCCCCCCCTGCCTCTCGTTTTGTCCGCACCCTAGGGGTGCGGTGCTGGTCTGTTTGGATAATGCAACGGTAAGAGAGGGCATGCTGATTAATTGGAAGTAAATTAGTCAAAATTATCACTAATTTTATTTATTTACGAATATAATCAAAACATGACCTCTCTTTACGCGGCCCTCCCTCCGGCCCCCAACGCTTGTCTCTATGCGAGTGTCGATTTGGTTGGTTCAGAATTTGAAGATAGATCCGTTAAGTGTCTAGGCGCCACTGTTCGTGTCAGGCAGCGTGTGAGCAGAGGTCATTCATGGATGGGTAGGGAAGTAGGAAAAATGTTTGGTAGGTGTTATTGTTGGTTGGTCATGAGCATGTTTCTCGGGAAACAAAAGCAAGGTAAGAGAGGGTCATGTGATTATCTCGTAAATAATAAAATTAGTGCTAATTTTACTATTTAACCATAATCAAATTCTAGATAACTGAAAATGAAACCAAGCAAAATGAGTCTGTTTATCTGTGTTGAAGAATACAATGCATGAAAAGCTTTAATCAGTTATTAGAATCCAAGTGGATTTACTAGTGCCCATAGATAAGGCATAATCCTGAATTAAGTTTTAAGTCTTTTGATAGGAATTAAAATCTCTCTCCCTTGCTGCTTACCTAAAAGAACATGTTTAGCACATACTTAGTATATTTGAGTAGTCTATCAATTGTGTGATTTTGGTATTGAACTTATTGCTGAAATTTACCTGTTTTAGCTTGGAATGAATCAGTTTAAATATGTCCTTATATGGTCCCATTAACGTATAGATATCCATGTACCAACACCCAATATGATTATGTTCCATAGATAACTTTGGATGAAAATTTGAATAAATGTCAAATTGGTCAAATTGAGACTCAGAGTCCCTCGCTTTCTTGACAAGAATATAGATACAATGTACGTTGCTTAATGTGGCATGCAGATTTACGTCAAGTCAGGCCGACAAATGGATCTGTAGTTATTTTTGTCTTTTTCTCAACAATTTGCACAATTTCCTGCTTATTCTTTCGGCAAATATATGAAGTATTTATTCCTAATGCATAATCTTTGGTATAAATCTGAATGAAAATTGTTGTTGTTTTTTCATCGTAACCACTACTCGAGTTTATGTTAAATTTCTTCAAGCAGCAACAGCATCAGAGCAGAAGTAGGACCAACACCCTTGGATCCATGGCCGGTCCTCCTTCCCCTCAGAAGACCCTTACCCCGCCAGACTCGCCCAACTCCTTCACAGCAACAAGGCATAGAACCAGGACCACGTCCGGTGGGTCTACCGCTTCGGCTACCAGCCAGAGGGGAATGCAGCACACCCAGCAGCCCAAACCAGCAGAACCTAAGGAGACTAAGCCACAGAATAAGCCTAAACCCAAGGTACATGTAGGACTGACCTTTCAAAGTCGTAATAATTGAAGTAATAATAATGATAGTAGTGTTATTACAATGTGTTTGTTTGTTCAGATGAAAATTACAAAGATATTTTTTCTAATGGAACAATGGCACAAAATCATTTGCTGAACTTACACATGAAGGGGGGGGGGAGGGGTGTGGGTTTAAAAAAAGGGGGGCATTCTTTTACCTAATCTAGGAGAAATAGAAGATAGTTATACATGTAGATGTGTGCTGACGATACTTCTTTTTATATGATTATTGTTACCCTGGTCAAATTCATTCAGAGTACATGTACCTATTTAACCATTATACTTGTATGCAACAGTCCTCACAGGGTGGCTGGCTGCGTTGGTTCAACAAGAAGCTTGGAGGCTCTAACATCCATCTTCCTGACGATACAAAGAAAACAGTGAGTTGTCATCTTTTTTTGTATATTCATTCAAGCATTCTTGCATTTATACAGAGAGAAATCGCATGCTTTTACTCCCTTTTAATGTTCCATTAGGATATATAAATGATGTAAAATAGCTTTGAGACCATGTACATATGATGAACTTTAGTGTTTGGATGCTTTCCAACAATGGACATTTTGAAAGGAGGGTTTAAAGCATGGTTTGTACTAGATGGTTAAAGTTAAATTTAGCTAAAGTTAGGTAAAGCTCTATGGTGATGCAGTTGACTTCAATGTAAATAACAGATACATTTTGCTCTTTTATGTGAAATGCCATTTTGACATACATGCTGTGTGATGAGAGGATAAAAGCACTGTCAACTCAAAAAGTATTAACACATAACTCTTCTCATTTCCAGATTGAATGGGACCCTGTCAAGAAGCAGTGGGTTAACAAGGCAGAAGATGCTGAAGAGACAGATAATGGACCCCCTCCACCACCTCCATCCGATAAAGAAATATCTGGTTCCGCCCCTCCCTCATCCTACACCTCAGCCCCTGCCATGCAGCCACCCAGTTCCACCCCTGGACTCGGGGGAGGCCCGGGACCAGCTATTGCTACGGTCCCTCCGATGGGAGCTAATAAGTTCTCTCGAAAATTTGGTGAGTTTCAATTTACATGTATCTTTGTGCAAATTTCTTTGAACAAAAAAAAATCTTTTTGCCCAATTGATGATGGGCCCGGCAGCCACTGAGCAGCGGCAGATCAATGTTGCTTTCTTGCTGCTTTTTTGTTGAACGCCAAACCAGATAACAGCAAATCCGATCCTTGAACGTCTTTTGGTATGACACGACCAGGGATTGAACCATGGTAGATTACTGTGAGAAAGTTTGCTTGGGAGAGAAATAGATGAAGCCCTGACATTTCAGAGGAATTACTTTCTAGGAATTAATGTATTTGGACTTAATGTCTGAATGAACAGGAATTGAAGAGGAATGACTAAAGTAAGTCGCTTGGTGCGCCTGTCTTCGGGCGGAAAGAAGAAGATGACTTTACAGATGAGACACTCATCTCGAAGAAGGTTTATGGGATTGGGGAGGGAGGGATTGAGAGGAAGATATGGGTTGTTTTACGATCAGGGTACACCGTCAAAAAATGGCCTTCTGTGCACCATAAAAATAAATAGAGTTATGGTAATATCAAATCTACGATGGCAAGCTATTGGCCACTGTCAGAGCAACCTACAAGAGAAAAACAAATTATTGAAATACACATTTACTTCTAAAATTTGACCATTATATGGCATTTTAGGGCAAAATTACTGTCTCATTTTATTTTTTTTCTGATTTTGAGCCTGTGCATCTTGATTATTAGCAATCATTTGGCTTGCTTTTCTAATCAGAATTGACTACTGAAATGCGATTGTTTGAAAACTGAAAACCCCAGAATCTAGAGTTAATTTGACTTTTTTGACCATTAACCAAAAATGGGGAGCCAATTCTGTCAAAAAATGTCCTCTCCGAAATCGGTGGTGTTACGCATAGTTAGACATCACTTGATGAACCATGTTTTTGTCTGTAAGTACACTTGTATATATGCCACAAACTTATAATGTTTACTTCACCCACATCCATTTATTTTTCAGACAGTTCACGTTACAATGTTGTCAAATCACGTTCTGTCAAAAACGTCCTCTCCGAAAAATGAAGCAATTGACTTTATGTGTAATAAAAAATTTGAACCCCTATAGAAAAATAAGTTGGTGACCTCATGCCTCCAAATTTAAAAGCAATATCATTTTACTTGTCTAGAACACATCAAGCGCCTTGAGCATTTTATTTAAATGGAAAACGGCGCTATAAAAATCCCATTTATTATTATTATTATTATTACACAAAAATTTAGGGAAAACAAAAAAACTTTATTTTTTGGTCCAGTGAGACAAAATGGTGTACCCTGATCGTAAAACAATCCATATAGTGGCCGTGGAGTAGGGGTTAGGCCCCAGCCCCCCCCCCCCCACACTTATTATGCCTCCGCCACCGAAGGTGGTGCCGGAGGCATCATGTTTTCGGGTTGTCCGTCCGTCCGTACGTCCGTACGTCCGTCCGTCCGTCGCGTTTGTTCGTTATCGCGATATCTCAAGAACCATTTGACATATCAACTTCAAACTTGTGGATAGTAATTATCACCAAAGGAAGAGGATCTGATTAGATATTGGAGTATGTAGGTCAAAGGTCAAGGGTCACAGAGGTCAAAATGTGAAATTTCATGTATTTGGTTCGTTATCACGATATCTCAAGAACTATTTGAGATATCAACTTCAAACTTGTGGATAGTAACTATCACCATAGAAAGAGGATCTGATTAGATTTTGTAGTATGTAGGTCAAGGGTCACAGAGGTCAAAAGGTGAAATTTCATGTATTTGGTTCGTTATCGCGATATCTCAAGAACTATTTGAGATATCAACTTCAAACTTGTGGATAGTAACTATCACCATAGGAAGAGGATCTGATTAGATTTTGGAGTATGTAGGTCAAAGGTCAAGGGTCACAGAGGTCAAAATGTGAAATTTCATGTATTTGGTTCGTTATCGCGATATCTCAAGAACTATTTGAGATATCGACTTCAAACTTAAGGATAGTAAGTATCACCATAGGAAGATGATCTGATAAGATTTTGGAGTATGTAGGTCAAAGGTCAAAATGTATAATTTCATGTATTGAGTTCGTCATGGCGATATCTCTAGATCCAGTTGATATATGAGCTTCAAACTTAAGGGAAGTACGTATCACCATAGAAAGATGGTCTAATTAGATTATGGATTATATAGGTCAAAGGTCAAGGGTCACAAAAGTAAAAAATTTGAAGGGGAAGAAGGTAAAGGGAGAATGTGCCATATATTTCTGATCTGGCAATGGCGGAGGCATATATTTCGACCGTGCGCGGTCGAGGATTCATCTTGTTTTTTCTTAAGACGTATATGACAATGCTAACATAATCATCAAATTTTGAAGCCTCCAGAATTGTGTTATAAATCAATCTATAATTTAATCAACTGATCTGATTTTGATGTGATCTGTAGGTGGTGGTAACTATGTGGATGTACTGAACAAGGGTAAGGGAACCTCATCTCTAGCTAAGACCGGAGGAGATACCAGTAGTCTATTCCAGACCCTGCCAGCTCCAGCTAATTCCGCACCTGTCAATTTCTTTATCCCAGATTCATGTAAGTAGACCTGAACAATCAAGTTTATTGTTTGTAGAGAGAGGCAAACCCAAAAGGACCACGATAGTTTGGTTGTGATGGGGGTGGGAGGCGAGGGAGGGTGAGGGATCGGGGGCGGACGGGACATTTGCTCCTGCGACAATTGGTGCGGGCTTTATTTCATCTAAGATTTAGGGTTAGGTTTTAGGTTTCGGGTAGGGTATGGAATTTATTATTTTATGCCTCCGGCACCATCTCATGTTTCGGGTTTTCTGTCCGTCCGTCCCATATGCTCTTTATCGCAATATCTCAAGAACCACTTGAGAAATCAACTTCAAACTTGACTATAGTATGTATCACCATATGAAGACAATCTTATTAGATTTTGGAGTCTGTAGGTCAAAAATTTATAAGGGATTATGATCTAAGAATGTTTGGAGTCACAAGGTCAAGGTCAAAGTTGTGTTTGTGTGAAGGAAAATGAATACATGAATGTGCTATATATTTCTGATCTGGCAATGGCGGAGGCGTATATTTCGACCGCACACGGTCAAGGATTCATCTTGTTTCAATTAGTGTATGGAGTTTATGGCAGAGCAGTTGTTGCTGCAGCAAATGTCATGGAGTCAGGGAGGAGGGGGGGGGGGGGGGGGGGGGGTGGATACATGTAGATACAAATTTTGTTTATATACACAGGTAAATCATAGAAGGGCTAGGGTATTTTGAGAGTGATGTTGTTAACTTTACATTTGTATCACAAATACTCTTTGAGTTATCAGCATTTATATAATTGTAGGTATTGCATTTTGTCTTGATTTACTCCAATGGACAGTCAATTGGAAATCGCCAATTACCTTATGACTAGTCAGGAATGGTGTATCTTAAGTGATTAAGAGATTGCGATAAAATAAATTGATGATAAAGCCTTTCCAATTTCACAATGTTTAGTTTGTAATGATATCTTTCCTTCAAAAAGATATTGTTGGGTATGCATACTGTATACGTGGTTATTTTTCGCAGTGGTTTTATTGTCGCGAATTCCGCAAAAATTTCCACTTCAACATAAGGCCATTTATTGTAACTAGAGCATCACAAAAATACAGGGTTCCCTCAGTCATGGAAAATGCTGGAAAAATTTGTGGTCATGGAAAGTCAGGGAAAAGTCAGGGAATTTGGAAAATTTGTGAAAAGTCATGGAAAAGTCATGGAATTCTGTTTTCAAATTTTTGTGGGATCCCTGGGATGGCTGTGAGGGGAGGTGGAGACCATCATAACGTGTCTGATTTTGGAAACCGTGCCAGAAAGGAAGTCATGGAAAGCAGCAATTTAGTCATGCAAAAGTCATGGAAAAGTCATGGAATTCTGTTTTTAAATTTCTGTGGGAACCCTGAAAATAGTGAAATTATCCACTCACAAATATCCCAAACTAATCCAAAATAACCCTGTTTGGTTTATCATCAGCTGCATCTGAAGACACCCAGACCTCTAACCAAGAAGGCGATCCTCAAGTTGGCAATCCAGGGTCACGACCCCACAGTCCTCACCGTGAACAAGGAGAAGGGCAACAGAGTGAAAATGTAAGTTCAATATCAATGTCTTAGATGCCAAAAGTCAATACTCATTATGTTCACCATACATATACAATGTGTCAACCTGCTCTCAGTTTAAATGAAACTTTTCATCTCAAAAGGGATCATCAGAGAACAAGAAGCATTTACTAGGAGGCGCGATGGAAAGGTTATATATTTAAAGGTGCATTTTGCTGTAATTCTTCTCAAAATAAAGAGTTTCATCCCAAAAGGCACTAGATCCGCTTTTGATGAAAATTGAATTATTGATATCAGACAATTTTTCATAAACAGGTCTTTGAACAAGTGCTAACCTATAAGTTGAGAACTATTCATGCAAAATGCGCCTTTAAATATCACTTTTCCATATACTCCTGTACAAAATCTAGTAAATACTTTTATTTCCTCTCAATTAATAATCCCTTTTGAAATGAAAAGCTTCATTTATATTGACTTCTGAGAGCAGAGAAGGCATTCATTTGCCACAAGTGCTGATTGTTACATTCACTGAGATGCCACAGTCCTGATCTGCACCAACAATAGGCATAGATCTGTCAAACCAAGAATTGTACTGGACTTACTTTTGTTTTTTTGTTTTTGTTTTGCTTAAACCTGGTGTATAGTTTTGGTAGCAAAAAAGGAATTGGCACAAAACCGATCAAATGTAGTTACATGTAGTCCACAGTGCACTTAAGAATGTTGATTGAGACGATCTATGTGAGCATTAAGTCCTTTCATTATTTCCGATGAATTTTCATTGAATTTGTTGAATATAGCGTAATTTAACTGCCGTTATACCTCTTCTGACAAGTTCGCACGCCCGAGGTTACGGCGTGAATTAGTGCGAACGATCTGTGTGTAACACCCACACAAGAGAATCCCCATTGGTTTTCCACGTGAGCGCTAACCTGTGACGGGTCCCCGACTTATCTTTTTTATCCATATATTATGAAATAAAAGACACTAAAACGAGATTTCAAGTACTATAATTTGCTTTATTATGGTTCTTGGATTCAATCTTTCATAATTTATCTTAATGTGAACCAAAATTGATTTTTCTTTCTCCCGAAACTATACACCACCTTTAATAACTCATGTGTTTTGATTTAGTACACTGTGTGAAAATGAAAACACAGAGCACAAGCAGTATGCCTGCTCTTCGTACAAATTTAGTTGAAATCCACATTGGCATGATAGTACCCTGACCCCAAATGCTTAATTTTCATCATAATATTAGACCATCTGTTATGTACTGAAATTGTGCTTTTGACAAGAATGATAATTATATCACTTGTTATGATATATGTTATGCCTTGTATGCATTTTGTTTTCATGATTTTAGCATGAAATATTGCCCTGATATATTGTTTATAAAACTTATGGTGGTGGTTTTCTAGTAATTGTCATCTGCACAGAATCAGAAGGTCATTAACTCTTTAGCACCCAAACTGCCAGAGACCGCCCGTCAGCTTACTCACTAAACCGCCCCTGTTTTATGCAAGCTATAGTCAGTATTATATGAAAAAATATGTGATCAAACATGCCCATACTTGTTGTGCATTACCCATTGGATGTGTGCTGTCGATTATGCACACAAAAAAAAAAGATATCCAAGTATTTCTCATTGAAGCACCCTGATTCTAGCGCAGCAAAACCCTTTTTGTTAGGGAGTATTAAGCTGACACTTTTTACACAGTCTCTAGGTGCTAAAGGGTTAATATTTGCAAATTTGTGACTTATATGTAGTTCCTTCTGGGCCTTTGCAGATGATATTATGATTTTATTTATTAATTTTTTAATAAATTGCCATCTGCTTCAAATGCATACTTGTCATGCTTTTTATTGATTTTTCGGAATGTCTGAGTGAAAAAAAAAAAGAGATAAGATAGCCAGTTAGTTTATAGGAACTGGTATTGTCCTCAATACAAAGTTTACCTCCTTAATAATAATAATACCAAATGTAAATAAATGATTTATGTGAATTTCGAAGAAGTATTTGGCGACATCTGCTTTACCTACAGTGCACATGCTTTTATTGTTTTTTTTTTAATTTCATAGAAAAGTCAAGACATGACAAGGAAAAAAGACCATGTCATCATTCTTAGGCAAAATGTATGTACTTATGAAATAATGACCCATAGGAATTTCAAAGGAAACAAAAAAGAAAAGACGATTTGAATAGAATTTTTAGTGCTTTGCATACATGTATGTATATGTGGGCTTTTCATGCTTTTATTTATTTTTGAGAATCAAAAAGAAAGAGAACAGATGGCCATGAAATAGACACAGACATAACATTACTATTTATTTAATTCATATAATTTTTAGAAATTGTTAAGAAAACTGAAAAGAATAGTTGACGAGTAAATGGACATCAAAACTGTCCTTGTTGTCTCGGATTACATTGACATGTGTAATCTAATGCAACATATACAGTACATTAAAAGAAAATTGGCAAATAAATAGACACGGACATTGTCCTTTATAGCCGGTACATGTATATTTATAGTAATCTCAAAGAAGTTAGAAAATAAATGATGGCCTGTAAATGGACCCCAACATCATCCTCAATGTCTCTGAATAATAGAAATTTCAAATAAAAAAGGAAATTTATAAGAGATGGCCAGTATGTAGATTTCATCATTGTCCGTAACGGCTCTCGACACGAACATCATCCTTAAAGCCAATAAAAACCAGCAGCCTTGTAGCTCCACATTAAGTAATAATAATCTATATACAGTCTGTATAAAAAAATAAAAAAAACAGTCGGCAAAATTTTCTCAAATGATGTGTGAAATTGGTACCAACTGAAAGCCAAAAGATTCTTCTTGCTGATGCAATTTGTTTGGTATAATTTGCTTTTGTAAAATAAAAGTTATGCTAAATTTTGTGCAGCGATGAGCTGTTTGAAATTACACACATCTATTGTTTCGGTGTGCTGAATTCATGGCTATTATGTGCGAAACCCATAGAAAAGCATGCGCAAAGTACATTTTTCCTGATAATAGAAAACTGGTCATATCTCAAGATCTACAGCACCAAATGAGATGAAAAAAATTGCAGAAGAAAGCCTGATTTTCTTACTTTATGGAAATATCAAACGCTTTAATAGAATTTGAATAATTTTTATACTTGAAAAGATGTTTTCAACTTGTACCATTTTATTTGACACAGACCGTATAGTGCATCCCAGAAAAAGTGGAAACTGAATGGTTAGTCATTTCAACCTGGTCAACCTTTCTTCTTTCAATTGGCATCTAATGCATTTCTAAAGAGTGAGAAGTGTTTGAAAAAAAAAAAAACCCCACAGAATTGAGTGGGAGGGATGAAACAATCTTGCCCAGGAAAGAGAAGGTTCATTAGCATATCTTTTGTTTTCTTCGTGAGGTTTTCATCAAATCTCTCAATAACAGTAAAAGTAATAAAGAGTTGTTTTGTTGCTGAAGGCATCCATTGTGGTTCCCATTGCTTTGATCTACGTAAATTGATTTTGACATTCAAATGAAAATAAATAAATAAATCTTCTTTCTCAGATCTATGCGTGGCTCTTTTGCATTGTATTAGATGTCAAAAGAAGGAGGAAAAGATGAACTTTAAAGTTATCTTTGATTTCACTGAGAAAGATGGCTTACCATAACTGTTTTGCTTTATCTGGGATGCACTGTATACAGTCTGTGTCAAATAAAATGGTACAAGTGGAAAACATTTTTTTATAGTATGAAGATTAATCACAACCTAGTATTGTTTGGTATTTTCATAAAGCAGGAAAATCAGACTTACCTCTGCAGTTTTTTTTCATCACATTCGGTGCAGTACTGTTTGAGATATGACTAGTTTTCTGCAATCAAGAAAAATCAATTTTTCGCACGCCATCCCATGCTTTTTTGTATAGGTTTCGCATAATGGCCATGAATTCAGCACTCCAGAACAATAGAAGTGCGTAAATCGTCGCACAAAAATTAGCTTAACTACTGTTTTACGAAAGCAAATTATACAAAACAAAGCGCATCAGCAATATAAATATCTTGGCTTTAATTTGGTACCACATGTACACACAGTATTTGAAAAGATTTCATACCTAGATTATTTTTCCCCTGACTGTACCATATTTTTTTACGTACTGTAGAATCTCAATGAAAATAGGAAATAAGAGATGACCAGTTCATGTAAACAGACACCAAAATTGTTTGGCTGTTAATGATATTTAGGAATTTTTGAGGTAAATAGAAAGGACATTTTGTGGCCAGTAAATAGACACTGACATCATTATTCTTAATACCTCTGAAGTTTATAGAGTTGAAAAACTGATTACCAGTAAAAACAAGAAAGAACAACACAAAAAACAAACAAAACAAAACAAACAAAACATGTATAGGCTTTCATGTGTTCATCATCATTTGTAACTTTGCAACAACATCAAAATATCATTTTATTTTGCTTGACTTTAGCTGATATTTTCATGATTTTGCTTTTAAATCTAGCCTTGGGAAGGGATTTATCATTAAATAATCAATGGCGTAATCAGTTTATAATTCTAAAAACGTTTGATAATATGGAATCCTTTTGAATAGACACAAAGTCAGAATAACAAAGTATTTGCCATGAACTCATGAAGGCCAGTTAAAACATGCATTGTAGCAGGTATTTTGGACTAGTGGACACACCATGGACTGTCCATCATTAGGTTTGAGGTTCAAATCCAGTTGCAATTGCATTCATGTTATTTGCCAAGGCATTCAAATATGTTTGCCACCCTCAACCCACCCTGAAGTAGATGTAAATGGGTAATGATAGGAGGAAATTCATTGAGTGCTTTATGCACTAAATTCATTGGTGGCCTAGCCAAACTTTGGTCATAATAACTGTAAAAGAAGATATTAGAAATATAAAATTAAAATGCTGTTGTAATAATTTTTCAACTCCCATCGCAAGTGAGCATGAGTGAATATGAATCTTGTTGCCTTAGATGTACGTCTCAATAAAAGAAGTACCCTGGTTGCTTTTTCCTCCCCGTACAGCTTTCTCGCTCTAGCTCGATGAGCGACCTTTCAACCGAGGTCAGCCAGCATATGGCCCATCAGGTATTCACTTGACCAAACCCAATAGGCAGAATATCTCATGTTTGCCCTGTTCCCCGTGCTGTAGTTTATTGTCTTGCGACTAATGCACAAGTGGTGCTTAGCCCCTTTGTATGGTGTTGTGTAATGATATTGCATTGAGCATCCACTAGAGGGGAGAAGACAGCCACTTGTGCTTAGTTCAGCAGGCAGTGCTGAGTAATAATGCTGCAGCAATGTGAACAGAGCTAGCTTTTAAGGCAATCCCATTGCATTTCATGCTTGCTTTCAGTGTTTGTTTTTGTTGTTTTATTTTTTTTGCTTATTAATTATTTGCCTGCTCCCTGCAGAACCCATCTTTGATTTAGTGCCATTGGATCAGAGAGCTCAGGGATAATCATGTCTAACTAACCCATATTAAATTTCTATTATTTTATTCATTGTGTTGGCATTAACAGTCCTGGAAGCCGATTGTGATTATAAGCATTCTGTTTGTCATCATTTCATGCATGTATTTATGTCATATCTTGGGGGGCATTTCATCAAAGGACTTGTTGGACGTTTTATCCGACAAACTGTTATAAGCTACTGAAATGCTTGCCTCTGGTTGTCTGAGAGCAAATTTGTTGGATAAAACGTCCGACAAGTCCTTTGATGAAATGCCCCCCGCCTTATCCTTACTGGAGCATATAATCTTTGCATACATGTACATGTATGTGTGTGTGAAGCTTGTTGCTACCTTTGAATTTAGATTGTGTAGTACGTGTACGTATTTAATCAACTTGATGTGCTCAATTATGAAGAAATTCTGTAATTCTGCTATCATACTGATTTGTTTTTCACCATACATGTATGTTTATTTGATATATAATTTTACATACAGTACATGTGTTCGTTCATGTTCATAAGTACATGTATGATTATTTTTATTTGTTTCTTTATTCCTGTATACATGTAGATATGATGTACATGTGCCTACAAATGTACATGAAGGATGTCTAGTACAATGTATTCCCTTATCACATTCATGCATTTATGTTCTAATAATTCAAACATTAAGATACTCACAAATGTATATACTCATTGAGCACTAACAAATTTAAAATTGCCTCTTTTTTTGGTGTTTAAGTCATATCATGAGTGTTCTACAGGGCTTGGCCTTTTTCAACTCTACCGCCTATATTCTGTTATGAAGACCGAGTTTGTTTGCATCACAAGTTTGTACAAGCTATTGTGCGATCCGCATCAGACAAAAGGATCGCACAATAGCTTGTACGAACTTGCGACGTAAACTCAGTCTTCGTAGCAGAATATGGGCATATAGGTTTCAAAAGTGTAAATGAACGAAATTTCCCTTCCTAATTTAACCACAGCTTATATCTGAGATGGTTCTTTCTTTGTTGAAATGTCAAGAAAAAAGTTTTCATTTAACCATTCTTTCACCAATGCCAAGTACAAACTTTACACTTACATTACAATGTTTCTTTAACCCTTAAAGGTCGGGGGGGGGGGGGGGGGGGGCGTTGACGTGTCGCGCAAGATCTCGGCAACGCATTAAGCTGTCAACACACAAGTTTGATGATTTTTTTTTTTTCAAGTCTCGCGCAACTTTTAAGACCAAATTTGCGAAGTCCAGGTACAAGTTACGCAACATTTTGTACATGCTCGTCAGACCGAAAATTGCTCAAAATATGATTTCGTGTACAAATCCAATACAAATTTATTTCAAGTCAATATTCATACATACATGATTTTTTTTGCTTATAAATTACTGCTTCAATTAAAATAATTTTTGCTTTTTGGGATCGTGATAATTTCGCCGACAATTTTCTTTAAAAAAAAAACAATAAAAAACAAAGAAATACGGATGAAAAAAGAAAAAAAAATGAAATACATAAGAAATGAAATTAGATAAAGAATTTTTTTTTTTTGGATCCATTTCATCAGAATCTTACTTAGAGTTTATAAATAAAAAATTAGCAGTTTTGGAGCTTTATTTAATGAATTAGAGCAATGTGTTCATTTATGCATAAATTAGCGTAATTAATTAATACTGAAAATTTTTCGAAACATTTGGCCATGCAATTTTGGAGATTATGACCTGGGTGACGTGCATGGCCATTTTTGTCGTGATCGTGCGGTCGACAGCCGAGATCTTAAGGGGGCAGTGGGCCAAAAAACCCTGGACCAAAAAACCCTGGCCCTTTTAGGTTTAATGATACAGTGGGGTTTTTTTTTCTGTCACTGCCTACATTATTAACAAACATACATTATTATAATTCAATGTTTTCATCTTTATATATACCTCATACTCTCTTGATATTCTCAGCATATAATCCCGCTCACCAGCTAAATGATTTATGCATTTCTTCAGCTGGGTGTAGTTTCAAAATGTTAAAAAGTTGGCATATTTCAATTTTGCTCAAGTAAAAAGAAACTCGTTGACCATCTGGTCGTTTAAGAAAATTTTGTGAATAATTCCATGTAATGCTTGTTAGGAATTTTAAAATCCTGATCAATTATCCCCACTTACCATCATGCCATAAGCATTGACGTCATCATTTTTTTTTTTTTTTTAAAGAAATATGAATTGACGTCTCTCCGTTTCTCATGAGACAAAGTTAAACGATCCACAGTTGAGTGCATGAATGTTTCTTGTTATCAGATTAAGAAAATTTGTTTAACAAGGTCCTTAGGGCCAACAAATTATGTTAATCATTTCAATATCATGTTACAAGTTTTCTGTACAGTCAATAGACAGTGCACAAATTGATCTTATTTGAACCAAATTTGTTATGGATGTTGTGTATTTTGTTGAATCGATCTCTTTTATAACGAGGTCCTAGGACAAGTCAGATTTTTTTTTTTCTTTCTTTTTTTTTTTTTTTTTTTTATACCATCATCCAATCAAGGAAGTATAATTCCCTAATCCATAACAAAACGAAGCAACACTAATTGGTTTAACATGGACGAGAGAACTTGCTCGTTACGTCAGATATTTTGTAAGATGAGAATTTGCCTTTCAAAGAATACATGGATGCAGGCATCACCTTTTTGTATGTAACATTTTTCCTTCGACACATGTTAACATTCTCACAAATGTATCTGATACTAAAGCATCATGTTCATGTAACTATGAATATGGAATCCATTTGCATTCAATGCCTTTAATTATACCGAAAAATGCTAAAATTATATGCAGATATTTTTTTATTTTTCTTTGTTTTATGTACTGTCCCTGGTAATACAGTAATGGCTATTAAGAGCAAAAAGAGTATTGTTTTCTCTTCTCAAAAAGAAAAAAAAGAGACAAATTCCTGTTACCTAACTTTTAGGATCAAAGTATTATTGATGTTTCTAAATGTTTTATGTGATATAATTCTTTCCTGCCATTTGCACTTTTTACCTTTGAGATAAAGATTTTTGTTGAAATCTGTTGTTGTTTTTTTTTGCCATCTAGTCTGTCCCTTAGTGATAATAATTGAAATAGTTTGGGCTTCATATAATTTTTTTTTGCCTGGTATAACTGCTAGATGTTGACAAAACACATCAATACATTAAATTTTTGATAGGCTGGCCCATTGGAAATTGAACAAAACTTTTCTTCATGTGAGGTCAAAGGCATGAGGTTACAAATAAAAAGAAGTCATAACAGAGATAGAGGCATTAATTGTTCGAAACAAGTCCATAATCCAACGGTTACAAAAAGTTGGAAAAAAAGTTTGCCTTCAAATTTTGGGTATTTTCTATTTCTCCAAATGCTGCATCTCCAGCCCAATAAATATTAAACAATTAATTTCAGCAAATTAATCTCTGATAAAATAGCAAAAGAGTCCAGATAAAATATTGCACAGGCGAGTTACATGCAAGCTTAACAACATGCAACTAACCTCTTTTGAGCTTAGGGAGAAAATTGTGTGTGTTTCAAGTCCAACATGATGGAATTGGTGCAAGAGAATGTATTCTGTATCATGTATTCATTTCAGTGTCATTTAATCACTGTTAACACACTTCTTGTCCTTAAAGGACTCCTCCGGGCAGGACTTTGCATTATTAGAAAAATAAAGTAAATTCTAAAGAGCACAACACTGATTATTTCATCAAAATCGGATAAGAAATAGTAAAATTATTAGGTTTTGAATTTTTTAAGGAAACAGTTCTTGGCATATTCAAATTGGCAACCTGATGATGATACAGTCCCCCTACTTTCTTTGTATTTTATGGTGTGAAATACCAATTATCAAGATTTTCTGCCCCAAGGACATAAAAACAGGGATTAATCCTTGAGGAATGTTCAAGGTCACAAGTGCTTTTACTTATTTCAGTATGAGTGATAGATTTTCTGTATACCCAATGTATGAAATACTGTATAAGCCAATATTTCCGCGTACAGATATTTTCGCGATTTTTGACCAGTTGGGGAAATTCGCGGGAGCAAAATTTCGCGATTTTGGTGATGATTTCATTACCATAAATCATGAAATAGCCTTGTAATGAAATGGAAATTTTCGCGATGACTGACTCGCGAAATTCGCGAAAATAAAGTCACCGCGAAAATAACCACTTATACAGTATGAGATAAATAGGTTTTCATATAACGAAATATACAAGAAGTAGGGGGACTGTGACATCGTCATTTTGCTCATTTGAATATTCAAATATTCATGAGACCTGTTCATGAGACCTGCCAAGAACTGTTATACGAAAAAAATTCAATACCTAAAAAATGCATAACTTTTTCCATTTTCCATCCAATTTTGATGAAATTTTCTGTGTTGTGCTTGTTAAATTTTACTTTACTTTACAAAACTTTTTTATTTCAGCCCAGAGTCCTCCTTTAATAGAGTATTTGTGTGTAAAGTCCTTTCCCATTGAAATGCTCAGGACCAAACCAAAATACCTTGTTATCCTGTTATTCATGTACTGATGACCACATTCTAGGTTTCCACATGTTTGATATTAGGGCCAGGAGAATTGATTTGTTGAATAAAATTTGTGCCTGCACCCCCACTTTCATGCTTTCTTACATCTCTAATATCTTCATTCCAGCCTACAGCGCAGCCACCACCGTCCTGGCAACAAGAGGCTGGCAATGCCCCGCAACAACATCAACAACATCAGCAACAACAACAGTCACAACCACCACCACCACAGCAACCAGCTGGTGTACCTATGTTCTACAACCCTCAACAGTTCACCAATCCTACAGGGGCGGGAGGTCCTTCTACCGGTGCTCAGGCTAAGAGGGGGTATGGGCAGCCAAGGCAATACCCCAAGCAAAGATGATGAAAGGCAACAATGATGATGATGGTGATGGTGATATGGTGAAGATGATGTTGATGATTATCATCATGTTGATACATGATGATGATGATGATATGCTTGCGAAATTTGATGATATGCCAGTGTCAAAATAACTATGTTGTAATATCCAGGTCAAACCACCAAATTTACTACAAACCAACAGATGTTCTGGCCATTTAATACATTTTATCAAATATTCAGTTTAACTTGGAGTATATATGTTTAATATGACTGAGGTATATATAAACTTGTTGTATTTTGTGTTATATTCATGGCCAGTAAATCCATCCCCAGTCGAAGGAAAAATAAAAAAAAATGAATTGCTAAATTACATATCAACCAGCAATTGTCAAGTTGCACAAACGAACCATCAAATAATACTATCAACTGTATAAAAGCCAAAATTTTCACGTGCAGACATTTTATAGATTCTGGACATTGTGGACAAATTCAAGAGGGCTTAATTTAGTGAGTTTTATGATAATTTAATTGTTCCATTAATAGCCCTGACTGGAAAAGAAGATTTTCATGAGAACTGACCCTCGGAAATTGGAAAAATTGAACCCCTCATGAACAACTTGTAAAGTCAAAGATTCTCCTGATTACCGTTCATGGAACAGCTATCTTTGTAATGTACATATTTGCACTAGCGGTTATAGAACTTCAGTGCCTCATCGTGCAAAAGGATAGATGCATCAAAAATAAAAGCCTCAAATATCTTTGCTGCTGCAGTAGTAATAGTGATATACATCATATATAATATCCTTGAATACTACAGCACATATTAAATACACAACTGTACATGTTTTCCCTAAGCGTTATACATATATTTTTGTTTAAGTTTGAGTCATACGCAATTGATTTTCTCAAGTGTACGCATGAATACAGTACAATAGCACCAATCCCTGCAACAGACCATTTAAAACTTTTTAACTGACTGAAATCAATTTGTAAATTAAAATGTACATGTACTCATTTTTTCAGAGGATTTGCGGTTAAGGGTCTAAAACTAACTGCTAAAGGAAGTTGTATGGACTAAATAGTGTACAGAGATATTTTTATTTCCATACATATGACTGCAAGAGTATATTGAGGATGACCGGTCAATTTCAATTAGTGTATACATGTAGGTAGATCAAGAGAGAGAAGGGTGATTATTGGTACAGAGAGAGAGAGAGAGAGAGAGGAGGGAAAGAGTGAAAGAGAGAGAGAGAGGGGGGGGGGAGGTGGAAAATAGAGGTGATACTGGAACAGTGGGACAATTTCACAAGAGATACTGTAAATCACTTCTATATTTCATCTTTTCATTTTTCTGTTCCTACTCTGATACAATTAATCTACTGGGGCATACAAATATTTGAGCATATATCAGTTTATGAATCAAATGTTTCTATTTGTAGGCATTTTTAAAATTTTGTTTTGTTTAGTTTTGTATTGAATCCCCCCCCCAAAAAAAAAAAAAACCACTATGGCTCGAATTCACAAACGTGGTTTAGTTAGTCCATGGTCTAAATCAGGTGGTTTGTGAATACAAAAATTTAGACCATGGTCTAAATCCGTGGTTTAAACAATTGATTTAGACCATGGACTAACTAAACCACGTTTGTGAATTCGGGCCTATGTGACACCCTCAGCTTAATTCTTGATATCAGGCCTATAGGCCTATTGAAAGAGCTGCAAATGTTTCACAGAAACAAAATAACATGTATTGATAATGCATGACTGTATTTGCATTCTATTTCTAAGTTTGAATTACACGTTTTCTGGCACTGCAAATGGGAGGATGAAATAAATAAGTATTGAAGTGTCCTGAATAAAATTGTGTCATGTTCAGATTTCTATATTCAGATTGAATTGATCAGTAGGTTCTGGATGTAAAAATGAATACAAAATTATGTGCAATTTATTGATGTAGATATTTCTTCAGTTGGCAGACAAATTATTAGCCACACTATTGTAATGAATTAACACTATAATAGATTTTGTGTTATTATATAAAATATTGTTTATGTGTGTAGGGTCACTATTATCGTGGTTGACCACATTACTTTGTTCCATAAATTATTTAGTATGATTCAATTCAAATGTGATCTCTTGCTGATAATTTAGTTTCAAGAAAAAGCTAAACAATTAAGAAGGTAAAAAAATGTGCATGATTAACATTTTTGTAGTACTTTTACTGTTATACTTTGTAGATGGTAAACATTCCAAAAATAATTAATTCTAAGAATTAGAAACATTCAACATTGAGTTGTAAAACAGAATTTTGAAAGTCTTCTAGATATAGCTATTTGTATCAATGCCCTCCTGTATTTTAATTACGACCAGTAAGGAGTTCAAGTCGCATTTGTAAATTCCAGATTTGGGTCGAAGTTTTGAAATATACCAGATATTTACTTCTTATGACTTGACACCACTTGCAGGCAGGCAAACACAACCTTGCAGATATTGACCAATCAGATCAAGCCTTCTAATAGACTAACGACACGATGCTTGATCCTGATTGGTCTATATGATGAATGAATTCTGTCTGTGCATTCAAATTGACATTCATGTACATGTATTGTACCAGGGTATACTATTCAGCCGTGTTCATTTAATTGTTGTTTCTAATTTTACCCAACTGAAACAAAATATGGAAAAAATTCAAGACATACTATCATAATACAAATTTGTTTAATTCATGATCGTTTTGTTTTAAATTTTAGTTAGTGTTATGATTTTGTGAATACCAGTATGATTTTAGTTAATATCTTCATATGAAATTACCGTTTGTTACTTTTTAAATCTCATTTTCAATTTTTCAATGATAGTGGTGCTTAAAAAGATTGTATTTTTTTAATACTTTTCAGGTTTTGAGGTTAGACATCTATTTTGAATGTATAACTATTAAGGATAAAATTGTTTGCTTTAGTTTAAAACAGTATTGGAGTACATTTACCAAACAATGTATTCTCCGAAGGGAAATTTCTGTTCCTTATTTTGAATTAAGACAGCTTGATCTAGATAGACAGTCTATTATCTTTGAAAAAAATTTGTATAAACAATTCAAGATGTTAGTTATACAATTTTATATATACATGTACACAAAAAGAAGCTTGATCTTTATTGGAAAAACAATATTTTAATCTGTGTATTTAACTGCAATTTTCCCTAATATACTAGTTTGCCATATTAATGCCTACATGTATTTCTCATCTAAATCTGCAGTCGTTCTTCAGTTTCTTTTTTAGTTTACATATTATAATTTAAGGGTGAATAACATGTAGAATTAACATGGTTGAACTAAATATATGTACATAATGACCACTCATGTACAATTCAGATAGAATGAAATGATTTATTTGACTAAAACAAAATGCCAGTCAATGTCAGGTCTATAATTGTGATTGCCCTTCAACATATCGTTATGGGGCAAATAAAGAAGAATATGAAATATATATGAATTTATCTTTCCTGTTTCTTTTGGGTCGATTATGTATGTGTGATAGTTATCGATTTATATCCAGCTGGTCTATCAGCAGTTGGTTTTAATTCTCTGATTGGCAAACATAACATGGTTAAACCCATTTGGTGTTCTACAATTATTTTGTTCTAATTTCCCCCTTGGTCTATTTTAACTTGATTTTATGTCCACTTGGTCTAATTACCAATTCATCAGATAGCCAAATTTTTTTAATTGTATTTGTGTCCTATTCCTAAATGAAATTGTACATGAGGTAAAATTAGCATTAGATGAAATGGGAATTAGACAAAATGGCAAATAGGCGTAATAGTAGGGTTGGGCAAATAATGACTTTTTTCTGAAAAGTTATTTCAAACAAGTTACTTCTATAGTCAAATTCGATGTAGAATCCAAAAATGACAATGATTTTTGTGTACGATGATGTCTGACGTCGCTAAAGTGCAAAAAACCAAAATAGTGTATTTTTGGCCCCATTCATCACACACTTTATTTGTATAAACCGGTTTATTTTGTTTCTTTATGGATTTGATGGTTTAAAAGCTCAAATCTGACAATTTTATCATGACCAAATGTACCTAGTATGGTTATAGGTGTTAATTAGTGATTTTGATATGAGGTGATTTTTGCTCGATATTGACTGAAACTAACTATCAAACTACACTAACAGTCAACTTAGGTAGGATTAATCATGTTGGATTAATCATGTTGGGTTCCAGACACCCAAAAGCCATATAAAAACGCGATAAAAGTGGTTTATACGTATAAAAAGTGTGATAATTGGGCATAATACGCTATTTTGGCAGCCATTTTGGTTTTTTTGCACTTTAGCGACGTAAGACGTCATCGTATGCAAAAATAATTGTCATTTTCAGTTTCACGTCGAATTTTACTATAGAAACAACTTGTTTGAAAAAAAAAGTTGAGATTCGCCCAACCCTAGTAATAGCAATTGATCAAACTGGTTTTAGACCAAATGGATCTAGAACATGTGGAATGAGAGGAAATGGGCATAAGTCAAAGTGAGTTTAGACTAAGTGATATTAAACCATCTTCCCACACAAAGTAGGAATGTAAGATGGATAGATGGTGTTAAATGATGTACATTTCTTCTAAGAGAGGGACTGAGAGATAGAGGGAGAGAAGAGAGGCATGGACTGGAATTGTAGAGATGGTAGGGAAAGAGAGAGAGAGAGAGAGAAGAGTTAATTTGTCCTTTCGGAAAACTTTTACCAAGCATCGAATCATAACACATTACAATGAGACAAAGAGATGAAAGATCGCCAAATCCATAAATCCCTGACAAAGTACAACACATTACATACCGTGAAATATTAATAATTGTAAATCTATTTCTGAGGCGATACGTTTTATTTGTTAGGCCTAAATGTAGGCCTATTTTGTATTTTATTATTATTATTATAGGTTTTCCGGCCAATTTCATTGTTTTGTCCATCAATTGCATATTAGAGGCATTCATTTTCGGAAAAACGCTCAAGCATCGAAATGTTGCGAGTCAAAATCGTATTCAATCATAGAAATTAACGATTGTTGTGATCGATTTCGTATTTGCGCATTCTACTTCACATAATAAGCATATAAATTCGGCAATAACTATTCAAATTCGTCTTCATCTTGTCGACATTTCATTCCGTATACTAAAATCTGCACTAATTTGAATGCACAAATAATGAAATTAAATGCCTATATCCGAATTTGAACTTTGCAACCACTACTTGTGGCGCCTAAAAAGAATTTGAGAGCATGAACACACTAAAGTCTGTCTGTCGCATCAAAACACGAATTTGAATACACATTAAATGAAAACGGATGATAAATGTATGAAATTGGCCGGGAAAACCTATAGTATTATTATTATTATTATTGTTATATTAGCTATTACTATCGTCAGTTTTAAGGAAACTGTAACTCGATATTTTTCTTCAAAATTTGTCACACAACTAAATGGAGGCCTATTTTTGACACAAACTGCTTTTTAAGTATTTTAAAAGTATTTAAAGTATATATTACTATTTGGAAAAAAAAAAAAAAAAAAAAAAAATGTCTTCCGTAACTTGATTAAAATCGAATGATTTATTTGCCCAACGTGCATTAGGCACTGACTATTTCTTTGTCCAACGCATCTTCAAAAAATAATATTTAACGATATTTTAAGCACGGTAGAATTTATCACCTAACCAGTAATTGCAATTAAAGTCAGGAAATTTATAGAATAAATCCATCTTCTCCCTATCTTTCCTGTCGCAACCCTCTTTTGGGTACAGTTTTCAACCATAACCATAGCAACCGATACTTATGCAAACCTCATTTCCGCCCGCAGCTTATTCTTGCTATTATCCCTATTTACTCTGCAGAACTAGTAACCATTAATTTCTTAGACCTATATATGACATGTTTTTATTATTAATTATCTATGTCTTTTCCGCTGGGGCTCACTTAGGCTTATCGGCGTATGAGACTGCTCTTCTCAATTCACTCTACCTGAATTGCTTTTTTTCTTCTTTCACCCATGACCGGTGCATTTCTTTCAGTTCATATTTTCACAAATTTCAGAAATACATTATTAAATCAGCTCGTAGGCAAATTGTACATTTTTTGTTCCGTCTTTCATAACAGTGGCGTAGACAGGTCCTTGAATGTGGGGGGGGGGGATGATTCGTGGTCCAGAGACTCATATTGCCCAAAATTTTGAGGTAAACGAAAAGTTTTTTTTGTATCTGAACACTCAAAGAAGGGGCAAAAAATGTCGCTGGGGGGGGGGGGGGGTTGCGCCGAATTTCCTCAGCATATATAATTTCACGCGAGCGCGAAGCTCGAGCGGAAAATTTGAGGTAAACGAGACGCCTGTGTTTTTTCTTTGTATCTATACACACAAAAAGGGGCAAAAAAGACCGATTTTGGGGGTTGCATCGAATTTCCTCAGTAAATATATATACGATTCCAGGCAAGCGCGAAGCGCGAGCGCGAAAATTTTGAGGTATACAAGAGGTTTTTTCATCTATACACACAAAGAAGGGGCAAAAAAGGGCCGATTTAGGGGGTTGCGCGCCGAATTTCCTTAGCAAATATACAATTCCAGGCGAGCGCGTAGCGCGAGCGGAAAATTTTGATGTAAACGAGAGGTGTTTTTTGGTATATATACACACAAAGAAGGGGCAAAAAAGGGCCGATTTTGAGGGTAATTGCGCCGAATTACCTCAGCAAATATACAAGGCTTGCATAATAAAAATAAGAAATTAACCAAACATGCCGTACCAGAAGGGTTTATGTGCCAACTTTTTATTTCCTCTGAGCGAGCGCGAAGCGCGAGCTAAAAAACAAAAAGCAATTTAGGGACCTGAGCCCGTTTTCGTATCCACAAAGGGGTTATTCTGCAAAATATACCGAGACCTGCATAGGCCTACACCTCTAATACACCTCTGCAAATATTATTATATCAAAAATACAATTATAAGTATGAATACAATTAAAATATAGACTAATAGAAATAGAGCTCCGTCTAGGAAGAAAAACAAAATAATTTCCCTGGAAATAATAAAAATAAGTATAGGCCTAGGCTTAAATATAAATAAATATATAATACATATAGAAATAATTAATCTGGATTTAATAATGATGATGATAATAATAATAATAATAATAATAATAATAATAATAATAATAGTAATAATAATATGCCAGCGCGAAGCGCGAGCGAAAATTTTTAGAGCTCCGCGGAAGAAAAAGGAGTGTGCAAGCCCATTTCAGCCTTAAAAATATACATATCACCCGTGAAAAGAGGGGGGGGGGATGATTGTATATGCCATCCCCCACCTTTTGAGTTAGGGTGATGCATCCCCCACCCCCCCCCCCCCCCCCCCCCCTGTGTACGCCCCTGTTTCATAAGAATATCATTAATATTTATTCTCAACTTTAGTTCCTTCACAAAAGTAAGCAGTAATTTTTTCTTTCTTTCTTCTTTACCGTATTCGTTTCACAGAATTTAGAGAGCAATAGTAGTTATGTCATTGATCTAATTTTCTTTGTAATTTCTCAGCAGAATATTTATGTTCAGACACATTGTCAACTTTATATACAGATTTAACCATAAAGTATAATCTATCAAAGAAAGATGTGTTTAATTGACAATACAAAAAGGCATTAGTTAAATCTTCCTTATTGGTATTACAGACATCACATTTATCGGTGTTACTTATAGTTGCCATTTGAATAAACTCCTTTTAGGAATTGCTTTAAAGGGCCCTGAAAGTCGGAGATCGTGGGGAATACGCGTTTTTCCTGAGCTCCATTGACTCGTACACAATCGACAGTGGCTTACGCATGGGTCGGCCTACACTGGGGATTAACATTCGGACAGCACGAACATGACGAAGTTGACCGAATTCAGTCAGTAAATTAGCCTCTTGTCGAGGCCCTGTTGGCCGGTCGTCGTTTGCCGAATGATGTCGCGCGAAGCGAGGAGAAAACCCGAACTCGCGAAACGAGCAGCGAAACAAGGCCTCTTGACTTCTGTGTTGAATTATATATTCATAAGATACGACTTCCTAATGAATAGTCATGTCTGACCTCGTTAACGACTGTATTCGTAATTCGCCCAGGATTTTAGAATAGTCAACTATTTGCAGGGGATTCTATCAACGTTGCAGAACTTAGCTCGATTAAAACACATTCATAATTCACTCTTTGACATAGCTGGTGTTAACGTCATAACAGATACGTATGTGATATTTGTATAATTTCCCCAAAAACTGAGTCGTGATAATCTAACGAAAAAAAAGGTGTGCATAATAAGTTTCAACGCTCAACCAGCGGGTATTAACACCCCCTCATATCAATTCTACTCCACGTGAAATGTAAATCTAACGTATGACATTTAACCACTCCATCTCTGACATGTCTGTACAGGGCATTGAATTTTTAGGTACCCGTCCTGATTCTGTCCGTTTCAGCAGAGAGAAGTTCTGGATGAGACGTCTTCGCACCATTCAACCTCACGGTCTCAACATTCAGGAGGGTAATGACTAACCTCTTTTTTCTCACATTTCTTTCTTGTTATCTGTTTTTCCCCCTTTCCTTTTTTAGCTTAGTTTAGTTTATTTGCAGGTGTTTGTTTTATTTGACTAATACATTCTGTTTCTCTTAGCAATTCTTCTTTCTCTTTTCTCCCTTACAGGTTTGGCACACACTTCTCTTTTGTTTTTTGTTTTTTGTTTTGTTTTCATGTCTTCCCCTTGTTCTTTTACCTGTTTTAATTAATTATTTATTCCCCCCCCCCTTACTTCTTTTTGTAGGTCTATAACACACAGGTCTACTAGGTGTTTTTTCCCCCTTGGCTTTTTCTCTTTTCTTTCATTCTTTTCAACCCCTTAGCCTCCACTCTAATCCCTTCTTTGTATCATTTCATTGCAGATTGTATTGCATTAACCTACAAATAACTGAATTGGTCAATATTCAAGATTCATGAAGCATTTTCAATGTTTTTAACACTTTTGTCGTCTCTCATCGCAGAGAATCCATGGGCCGCCATTGAGACATCAGTCTCGCCCGGCCTCTCATGAATATCCAACATTACGTCATTATAGCCCGCGCTCATTGGATGATTTTCACCGACCAATTTTGGGTCGGAATATTCGTCAAAACAATAAAAGACAAAAGAAAGTCGGTGAAATTCAGGTTAGGTGTCAAGAGGCCTTGTTTCGCGAGTTCGGGTTTTCACCTCGCTTCGCTCGGCATCATTCGGCAAACGACCATAAAGCCAACAGGGCCTCGACAAGAGGCTATCAGTAAATAGGGTCAGGAGCACAGAAATTTCTGTGGTCAGGAGCTTCGGATTCTCGAGTCCTCAACAATTCTTAGTATATAGATTGTCAACGGGTCTCTTCGTATAAATTCAAAGAGAGGACTTGTATAATGCTCCATTTCAAAAACAAAACATAGGTTAGATTTACTTCGGAATTCTGGTTAGTTAGTCTAGCCATGCAGGATTATCTCCAGACGGGTTGGCGCTGAAGATTACGCAACACGCCTCAGGCTCTGATTGGAATGGTATTATTTCATCCGAGATAAGGTGATTTCCCCATATTTTATCAATTATACGTCCCTTTAATATACCACTCGATTTGAGAGTAAGTTCTGAATTCAATCTAAAAGTAGAGTGGCAAATTCACTCTGTCACGTTCGGGGAGTACTGTTTCGTTGTTGTTGTTGTAGTTGACTCTACTTCTGGCTTATTTTAGCACCTTTCAGGGTTTCTAACGACGATATAAACCTAAATAATGCAAAGATGCTAATAGGAATAGGCTAATAGATGCCAATTAGTATTGAACATCAGCACGAAACCTATATACTCATCCGCATACAGAGCATATGGTATACCTTATTACCCAAACCTATTATCTAAACTAATGAAGGGGTGATTTTGCCGTTCTACATTTCTACTAAAAGAAATTTCACTCTAAATCGTCCAAAATGCTGACGGAGTGAGCCCACTCCTCGATCAATTATGCAAGCTGAATGTCTTTTCCTCCTCGTTTCACTCGTTTTCTAATGTCAATGAGGTTTATATCCTAGCGTGACAAAACATAACATTGGTTTCCGGCGTGCATCTGCATGAATGACTTTTATCTCATCGTAATGGCCTGTACCTGAACAGAAATGTAAAATGTAAAATTTTCCGATTTTAACAGTCATGTATAGTCAATGAGCGGATTTCAAATTATGGGGGGGGGGGGGTTCCCTGCGCCTCCGCCTGGATCCGCCACTGCTGAATTTATGTGATAAATGAAATTAGAAATAGATTTAAAGGACCAAACTTCGATACTGAGCACCATCTTTTGGATATGACAACATTAAACTTTCCCCCGAATGTAATATTCGGTGTTACGTACCCTCTTGAGTAACTTTATGTAGGCTAGCAAAAATTGGAGCTGTTGGGAACTTCATGCTACCAGTGCTTGTACTAATGTGTCAAGAAGTCACCCTGTAATTTATATACCAAACACAATATCACATCGCTTCGCATGAGATTAAAAAAAAATCAAATATATATTTTTTTTATGTGACACACCCCCCCCCCCTTATAGACTGCAGTGAAGGGACTCCAGGCTGACATAGATAGTTTAAAATGTTCAGTAAAATGTAACAAGTACAACGTGAAAAAAATTCATCAAATCGCTGTAATTAATTTGGCAATATATAACATGAAGGTTGTTTATACACCGCATGACCTGTTTACACTGTTAGAACGCGGTTTAAAATTCGCTGTTTTAAAATAATGTGGTTTAAAGTTAAACATTTCTGGTTTATAATTTAACTTATTTGTTTAAACCGGATAGCGAGGTTTTGTAGCCTTAAACAAGACCTGTTTAAAGACTAGAGTTTAGAAATTAAACAGGTTTGTTTAAACAGGCCGAGGTAAATGTCACGTGGGGGGGGAGGGTAGGTGTTCAAAATATTTCTGCCTCGCCTCAGAAGAGTACCATATATTACTATAGGGGTGGCTAAGGTCGTTCGATCATCCAAAGAAATTGATAAGCAAAAAGAAAAAAAAAACTTTTGTCCTATTTTTTTTTTTTTGTAAGCGGACCTCTGGTCGTCAGCGGGGGTGTCTTTCGAACTCCCCGAACCCCCCCCCTGGTTACGGGCTGAGACTATGCTTATAACTCCCCCCCCCCCAAAAAAAAAAAAAAAAAAAAAGAGCAATAAATAGAAAAATCAAATACTTTGCTATTTTCATCCGATTTTTGATGGATTTTCAGGGCTGTACTTTCTATATTAATGTACATTTCACTATCTGATTTTCATCTTGAGCCCCCTAAGCGTTACTAGGTGATATTTGGTCATCACATTTTGGCAACTAAACGACCGAAATAGCATGAAATATCAGGCGATTCTGTCGGACTCATAAATTTGCAAAATAGATTAAAGCAACTGTGAGAGTGTTATCAATGCAAGATGATGGTAATTCACTGCTCTCTCTATTTTGGTTAAATAGGGATTCACTCATGATTCATTTCACGTTGCTCTGTGTTTCTTTCACTAATTACATTTAAAGAACGAATACCAAGAAACAATCAGTTTTTATATGAATTGCACAATGAGAGGAGTAATTAAAAAAGTTTCATCAATCATTAAAAAAAGGATTATGGAAGTTTTGAAAAGTTTCGTTGTACTTTTTATGGGTATTCTCAATTGGCAATATTGCTTCAAAATGGCGATTTTCATGGACAACTCTCCATTTGTTATGTGCAAAATTTCATATTTTCCCCATTTTCTTTCAAATGTGTTAGGGCTACTTCCTTCTGAGCTCAACATAAGTCATCGGAAATTATATTTACACCACATAATGTTGAGCTCAGAAAGAGGTAAGATTATATTTTGTAAGATAATGGACAATCTGAAATTTGTGTAAATAAACAAACGATTGAGAGTTGTCATAAAATCGGCCATTTTGAAGCAATATTGCCAATTTGAGGTACCATATAGAAAACACGGACTTTTCAAAATTCATAATTCTCATATTTGTTAACAGTTTGATGAACTCATTTTTGAATGCTCCTCTCATTATGCTTTACTATAAGAAAAATTATTTTCCCTGGGTATTGGTTTCCTGTAAAGACGAGAAATACAATGTAGATAAAAAATAAACTGGTATTTTTTAAACTAGCGAGACTTGCAGATATAACAGACGTATGCATATTTTATAAAAAGCTCAGATCTGGATATTGAGGTAAAAATAAACACTCTCATTACTTCCCTAAAAAAAATGAAAATTTATCTTGTTCTTTAAACCTGTTCGTCTCATGTTGGATAAGGACCCCTCCCCTTTACTCCCTGATCCGTTCTTTATCCAAGTATTTCATATTCAATCATTTCATTTTATTTACATCTCTAAAAAGTACACAAGAGAAATAATACATATCTACAATCAAACAATATTAATATACAATATTGTGTTATTACACGCGCCAGCATGATTAAATTGATTTACCTTTTATTCGACAGGCAAAGAATATTAAAAAATAATATAATAACATCTTCCTACGTGCTAATTACATTGTGTAGTTTCATAGCCAACTGAGGCACATCAGAAATTGTTATTATTACAGATTTTACGTCTGTTGATGACGTAATGCATGCGCGCGCAACTTTCATTTATTTTTTTTTTTTTTTTTTGGTCAAGCATTGACATTATTGCAGCAGAGGTGACGGTATTAGAGGAGTATAGACCCACCGCATACTTATACCCCAAATCTAAATATCATTTCACATCTCTCGTAATGGGTCAATCGAAAAAAGGAAGTACGTTTATAATCTCCAGCGAGGCGTTAATGATCCTCCTAATTGGTTACATCTCAGCTCGAAGCGTCTTTTATTCACATCAAGATTTACTTTCTCCTGTCTAGTGATATGATAAGAAAAGCGATTGCTTTGCAGAGAACCTTTTCATTATTCATGAACTTGATACCTCTTAGACGAAACTAATTGCACTTTGCATTCTCATTGCTTATATCAATAAACGAAAGCGGATGGATTATACTTCAGTACCTCAGTAGCTGATATGAAATATTATGGAAATTGAATTGTTTTTCGATGCTACTTCTTCATCCGTTCAATCTCTCAGAAGTGACATCAGAAGAACCTACGATGCGATGGGGATGTTTCTATCGACATCGAATCATAGTTTGCTACGATTTGGTGCGTCGTCTCTGCGATCGGCCTCTTGAACGTCCTAGTCGTCGTCTCTCCGTGATCATCGCGAGGAGGCTACAAACGACCACAACATCCTGGTTCGTCAATCTCGCAATCGCAGATCTCTAACCTGTCTTGCCTGCCGCTCCAGAGTCTCATGCTTCGGTCAGCAAGCTTGGAAAGTCTCCGCTCCGACATCATCGCGCGTCATCGGTGGACGATATACACGCGTCTATGTAGATACTCTTTCTT
>CALNVZ010000649.1:16036665-16075892 GCA_940671915.1 Paracentrotus lividus | reverse complement strand
CATGAGTTGTTGAAATTGGTTGATTTATTTGTGCCATCTTTAGCCAAATTGAATAAAATCTTAAATAAATTTATGATTATTTTTAGGGACGATAAGAAGCCATTCGAAAATAAAACTCAGCTTTAAAAAAAATTTTCATAATAGAATCCATCAAGAAAATTATAACCAATTTCAAAACAATTATTTCATTATTAACGCGATAAACCCTAACATCAATAATAATCTGTAGAGTTTCCAGTGATAATATAAGCTACCCATTGTAAGAAGCAATCAACTGAAAAAAACGACTAGATTAAATATCCTTTTTTTTACATCTGAGACTAGACGTATTTTTTACTCTTTTTTAATGGTTTCTTTTTCTTTTTCTTTTTTTTTATGTTTCTTCTCTTTCTTCTACTCTTTTTTTAATGTTTGCTTCCTTTATTCTTTTTCTTCTTTCCTTCTATAATGCTCAAAGCTCTGACCCTCGAGATGAAAAATAATGCAGTACTTTGTACGTTATAAGGAATGTACTATTACAAAATTTTTGCCAGAAGATTTCCAAAACTTCAAGCGAACTTCGGTGACAAGTGATATGGCTTATTTCACTAGCCAGTTAGGGATAGATGGAATTAAAAAGCAGATCTATCCATGTGCCAGGTTTGTTGTTCCGTTTTTTGGTGTTTTTTTAGTCAGAGGGTGTGACTGCTGTGTGTTGTGTGTTAGATTTTGGTGTGAGCTGCTATTGATGAACATAGACATACACTGTAAAAAAAAAATTTTTTAAATACAGCAAATATGTCAGCAGGAGTCCCATACAAATAATGTAATTTAAAACAGTTCTTCGTAAATTCTTAATTGATAAGAGAAGGAAAATATCATAGATTATAGCATATGATTTGGTTAAAAACGGAAAAAATGTGTTACTCCCTATGTATATTTGTATCTTCAAGAATTATTCAGGAGAAACTTACAACAAAACTTTTTTAATACATTTTTTCACATATGGCTACTCTTCAGACAGGCAGATTTGCTGATATAAAATACAAATATTTTTACAGTAACAACAAACGGATGATCAAAATTAATTTTGTGGCTTCCTAATCCTAGTGTCTGTGTGAGAGCATAATATATATGGTAGGTTGTGTCGTTGTTGCTGGAACATGGTTGTGAGATGAGTGTACGTATGGGTAATATACCCTCTTGCATCCTATATTACGACCAAAGTCTTCAGAGCGCAAAACATAATCAATCTACATCAAATGTAACTATCGTCCATAAAAGACATAATATATGGCATTCGGAACACGCTTTAAATGGAGGGACGAGAAAAGACCTACGCGCAACTGAAAAAAAAAAACACATTTAATCACTATCCTGAATTTCCCTATCGAAACTGTTTATGGTTTAAATTTTAACAACCGTAAAAAAAAAAATCTTTGTCTGAGCGAAAAATTAAGCATCCTTAAACTGGTTAAAATATGACGAAACAACAATAACTCTCTCAATTCATCAAGACGTAAGACTACAAACCCCGGCTTTCACTTCTATAATCAAATAAACCTCATCTGTACATTCTGGTTCTTAATCAGACTACCAACAACCAAATGAAAATGAATGGCAAATTATATTTAAAACAAAATAAAATATAAAAAAATAAAATTTCGAAAATTCAAATTAGGGATTTTCAAACCTTAAACATTCTGTTCATATAATGTATTTTCATTATTAAGAAATGATAATCTGGACATGTGAATCATTTTATTATTCTTAACAGAGACAGTTTTAGGGCCAAATAAAAGCCTCGAGGTACAAAAATAATACGATACGAATTAACCTTCATTACTTCATGAAGAGTGCCACCAGCAAATTGCCTTCCAGTGTGTCTTCGAAAAAGAAGACTTATTAATATCACAGGAATAAGGCAGTCTCATGTAAATGATTACTGACCTGTGTTAACAACCAGAACACATCAACCAGGTAATAACAAATTTGTTTGATATTCATCGTGATCATTTAATATAGTCAAAAGTTTATTATTATTACTTTGCTTCCAATTGTACATTTAACTCCTTTTTAAATTTTATCATTCTCAAAACAATTTGAAACGAAAAAAAAAACACGCTAATATAAATGTAAAAATCTAGTATAACGAATCTGAAATCTAACATACTCTCAATATACTGGCCGTTTATCGGATTCAGCGTTGACTATAAATACTTTCAATAAAATTTCGCCGATGAGAAACACATATATCATTTCATATTTCTCACAAACGCAATATGACATTTGGTAATGACTTCCCAAAAAATCTGAAAAATAAAAGTAGCCGCTTAATCATAAGCGATATCGCAATGATTTAAAGCACACTGAAAGATTAACAAGTCTTTCTAAAAATTTTTGCGCCCCCAACTTTTCTTTTTCTTTTTTTTCAGCACATTAATACATATTTTAAAATAATTCTTATGACAATCCCTCCATTATATATTACTAACCTTCAACATCATATATTCATTAGATGTGTGCCTTTCTTTTCTGATTCTCCCTGAAACATTTGATAGCGCTACCCAGTCAGGCTAGATGCGCCTCAGACTTTATCCGTACAACGTCTGTCTTATGAGCCTTTCATCAAGATTGCACTATGCCCTGCGCATGCCTATATCCACCTTACTGTCACCAATAAACAACTTCACCTTACGCTTAGTAGTTGGTTTTTTCTATATTGCTTATCCAATTCATTCCCTATCATCATTCTAAGTATTCTGTTTTTAATGTTCGTATGAATGAAATTATCATAATTCACGCTTGACTACCTCACACGTGCATTGTGGGATCCACAGTGGAAACAATTGACCCCACACCGAACTCAAAGGTAAGTGTCTTGTGACTGTAACATAAACGTGCAGTGCGATCCATCTCTTCACACAATGCAATAGTATCGCCCATGCCAAACACAATCAGAAAAACTATTGTTCCAGACAAATCTGGGTGTGCACAAATCTTTAAAAAGAATCCTGATCGTGCCCAAGAAATAACTTTGATCATCAAGACTACTCATGGGCATTTACTAGTTTCTTCAATTCTGAAAGATTTGAATGAGTGAAGAAACCGATGATCGGACGGTATATGAAAATAACAATATTTTCTACACATTATTTTAGCCACATGATACATTTTTGTTTGAGAATTAAAATACACTGCTTAAGCACTACTTGTACTCTCCTTTTTAATTATTAATACTGTCTTTATTCTCACCTTTCCCCCTAAATCCCTTATCATCCCCTAGTATTAGTCCCCCCCCTCTCTCTCTCTCTTTCTCTCTCTCTCTCCTCTCTCTCTCTCCATGACCACACACAAACGAAACAAACAGAAAAGCAATTGCGAATATTGGTTCAGAAAATCTTATAACACTAGATTTTATTGATTCAAGCTTTATGATATTGAGCGGTATTCGTGAGAGGCATGCAAAATTATCTCGTAATCCCAATTAATGGATACGTAAGATCTAAATGAAGGGAGATTCAGGATTCTGGACTCTAAAAATATAGATATTACCGGTCATGTAGAAATATATTGATGAGGTACAAGAAGGAGAATTCCATTCTCCCTTCTTTTAACTTGATGGATTAGCATGTATATGCACGTTATAAAACTAGTCATGCAATTAAAAGCAGAAGTTGAATCATATGGGACATTTCACCTTGCACAACCTTTTTGTTTCAAATTAGACTGCCCTTCACCCCCCCCCCTATTTTGCAATTTGCACAATATGCAACAATCACTGAATGCAGGGTTTTTTATTGCTCAATATATAACAGGTATGGTGACAACTTATCAATGCGTTAAAAAACAACAACAACCAGCAAAACACAATAACATATACAACAAAGATTTATTATCCATTGAGGATGAGAGTTGAGACATTCAAATTCAGTTGAAGCAGAATCTTCAAAACCCCTAAATCAACATAGATAAAGAGCATCATAAGCAGCACAATCTATAAAAATACTGTAACTGATATTAATATTTACCCAACTGTACTGCTTTCCAAAACCCACTAGATATCACCTCACGCGAAGAATAGTAACGAAGTAAGGCAAGGCAGAGAAACATGTAGAGTCGTACAGTTGAGTGATGAGGCGGCTCCGAGTTAAATAAAGTTCAAATGTAATTCGATAGGCTTTGACGTAAATTGTTGCGCAACCGGCTTTAACGCATCACATGACAT
The DNA here is from genome assembly GCA_940671915.1 of Paracentrotus lividus. Lineage (NCBI taxonomy): Eukaryota > Metazoa > Echinodermata > Echinoidea > Camarodonta > Echinidae > Paracentrotus > Paracentrotus lividus. The sequence continues at coordinate 16,071,685 of CALNVZ010000649.1, read as the reverse complement.
ACGAACCAAACAGCGCATAAATGTCAAAAATGCCTGATTGTATTAACCGAAGTATGCTATATTTTAAAATTCAACCGTGCATTGTAATCGGATCACATCCAGGACCGTAATGCAAAACGATAACGGAGAGCGTGCTAAAAAAGTATGCGAATGCTCGGGCTAGGCCCGACATGGAGTAACCTACACCCACGCAATCTGCACGTGTATGCGTCGATACATGATGTACTGCGGCCATACTGCCCGATCTCTTAACCTAATGAATTATTAGTTTAAAGATTAAATACTCTTATGAAGGCTTTTAAAACTGAGTGATAGCGCCTACTAACTTGATGGTCGAGTGGCATTTAATATTTTTTCAAGAAAAAACCGTCTAAGAAAACTTTATCTTCTTATCATTATTACATACTACAATTGAATTATAATGTCGAAGCGCGTCCTTATAAAAACAGTAGTGTTATCTGAGCGCAACCCATCTACGATCTTAAACATATTGTAATATTTAGTTATGCAATACATCAAAATGAACGACCAATATACATGTAGGTTCTAAATCTCAAGCGATCCTTTAACGTAAATGTTTGCAATTATGGTTACAGCATTACTCGACAAAGTAATTTAATTTATCTGCGCAACAAAGTTAAACAATACCTTAGAATGACGTCATATTTAAACACACTTTTAAACCCCCCCCAAAAAAAAAAAAAATAATAAAATAATAATAAATAACAAAATAAAAAAATAAAATATAAAAAAATAAAAAAATAAAATAATAAAAAAAAAAAAAAAATTAAAAAGATTGTGATATGTGGGAGATTTTCATAATCCCATATCCACTTGAGCGTTTGGTTCAATCGTCACTTTCGGAAGGAAATTTTGTCCTTCGTGCCTACTAGGAATCGGGGATGACGTTGCAAATTCACATTTTGGCCAGAAATTCTAATAAAGTACCTCACACTTCCATTTGGGTCTTAGCTAGCCATATGTAGTCTGGCAAAAACCTGAGCACATAAAACCTAAACACATGCAACACTAATAACTACACTAATTATGAAGACATTTTTTTGTAACAACCTACCCGCGTATACGGGTAATTGTTACTACAGTAACGGGAAATTGTTACATTGTAAACATACGGAATGAACAATGTGTAAATCGCTTTACCATATTTTTTTCAACTTTCCAGTCTTTGGTATCGTTTAACATAGATCAAGTAGAGCTCTAGAATAGACTAAAGAAAACAGAAAATATCAAAATATAAACACCTGAAAATTGAAACAAAATTACTTTACATGGTACATGAAATTGGGGTATTTTTACATCGACATATAACTATGTTGTAACAACCTACCCCACGGGTACTATACACATAAAATCAACTGTAGCACAGCCATTAGGCAGAATACAGCTATGGCTCAGGGGTATATTAGTGACATACATGTACTATATTCACAATACCAACTATCATCATGTGCCTCAGTTGTAAGAACTATTACAATTTTAATTGTCAAAAATTCACTTGAACTGTAAAAATGGTTTTTGATTGAACTTTTTAATAAAACAACGAGAAACCTCATGACCGGCAGTTCATCATAGCTCTGTGATAGGATGCCAGTTAGCAGCGAACTCTCTTGTTCCAACTTAGCACACTGAGAACTGTAACAACTGACACTCGTGTAACTCCATTCCCGTCTCCCATTATCATATCATCAGTCCGATGAATCAGATGTGTGTTTGCCTACTATCAGATAAGTGTCGGACGTTCGGACGCATCTGATGTGGCGACAGATCCGATGAAGGCCGGACTCAGAGCTTAGTTCGCTATCGACACGATCGAGGCCATTTACCGGTTTTCGAGTCGAGTCAGTATTAGATGTGTCAGTCAGTCCGATGTGTATCAGATTTCTCAGCGTATTGATGAAATTGGTTAGTTCCGATGACGTTCTCATCTGATCGCAATTTGCAGTTTCTATCACGCTTCCCAAAAAATGTTGATCAACCCGATCGTGACTATTGTAGTATTGGGTCAATGTCCACCGATTGACCTCCGAGTAGTAACCGATTAATTTGACAAAGGGCGTATACAGATGCATATACATTACTATTGTAAACTTAAGAATAGAGGCGCTACCATCTACTCAAAGCGAACGTGCCCATACCTATTTTTGTTTTTGGACAGTTTTTCACTATTTCTTTATTGTTGCGAGCAACACTTTAATCAAAGAAATGTTCAACTGCAATAAGTACGCTAAGAGTCTGAATTTTTCAAAATAGGATAAATTATTGCAAGGGGAAAAAAGTCCTGTCACTTGTGTCATTCAAAAGCATCAATCAAATTCCTGTACATATATAGCCATTTTGCTCTCAAAATAGCTCAAGCGCTGCACAGTTTGATCCTCGATCGCATTATACTATATATGCTTATGTTCACAGGGCAATTAAAAGCTTAAATTCTCAGCTCCGATATGGTACATTTATTCTAATATTAAAAAAAAGTCCTGTCAACTTTGAACATAATCATAAGAGTTCTTTCCTCGACAATCATATTTACGCTTATCACATGCATATCGCATAGAAAACATGTGAACGCGCGTCTTCACAAGACTTGTGACAAGTTCACAAATCTATGTCATTGTTTTGAGCATTAATTTAATGAATGCATATTCTGTATACAACTTAAGCACAATAAGCTCGCCAAATGTGTATTTCCTCCTCTGTCTGAGAATCATATAACTAACAACATGATAAAAGTTCATCAATTTCTTTCATCGTCCTCAAGTAGATGCTCACCGAACGACAATACCATCAACTGAGGGAACTTCTTACCGATTTTTGTGAGCTAATTTCTATTGCAGCCAGCTGTATAGATTTCTGCGCTCTCAGCCGTATTTCAACAGTCACTTTGTGCGTCTGCCTCATAGATAATGGACGCGCCTTGTTTGATATACAATTTAATACCGCACATATGTATACGTTAACTTTATGCTACAGTCACACAGACCACTTACGTTGAGTTACGTTCGGTTGCGTCCAAAATCATTTTCTTTCTGCGGATCCCACGGATGACATTCCCGTCATAGTCAGCAGTGGAAATGATAATCTCATCCAAAAAAACAAAGAAAAGCATAAAAATGAGAGAATAGAATATTAAATAAGGATAAAACAACAAATACATAACTAAACGTAAGTGTCTGTGTGACGTAGCATTACATTTTACATAGAGTAGAATTATATTGGGTGTCGAGTGTCATTATAGAGTCAGTTTACCCTTAAATTATCCTGCCTACAGAAATTGATAGATAACAAGTTATGAAAAACGGTCGCCCGCTTTATCTGCTTGTCAAGTCTATCAAATTCCCGTCGCGACGGACCAAATCGGGCAGCTACCATCTTTATCCGATTACTTCTTGATAAAACTGAATCCCTGAAGTCAAAAATCAGTCACCAAAAACTCGGCTACGCCTAAAGATTGGATTTCATCGGTACTTATCGGATCTGAAATTTTGGGTATCAAATAGGCTTCAGATGAGGCTCCCATGGTCAGTGGAATAGGGTATTATAATGATTATTAGTTTTCAATTTCATTGAGCCTATCACGAAAGGACGATACAACACTCATTTCAGACAAGACATGTAACTGACGATATTATGAAACATTGACTTCGTAGCAGATAGATGTGTAGACTGCAGAACAGTTGACTATCGTGCTGCACTTTATAAAAAAACAAAATGTTGTAAATTGACGACCGATGCCGTGGCATATCTGGGCTCAGCTCAACATGCATAATTCCACCGTACACTTCGTAAGTCGGGACACACATGATATAAGCCAAAATTGACGCGGAATGGTATGACCCTAAATGGGGTCGAAATGGGTCAAATTGACTCATTCTCTTACAAACATTATCAATCAAATTAATCAAATTTAAACATTTACGAATTAAAAACTCAAAGCAAAATGCTTGTGATGATTGCATCGAGAACATTTTTTTTCTAATCCTGTGCATCAATGACGATATAAAATTACAGTGTGTCCCAGAAAAACGTAACCCCAATAGTTAGTCATTTTTTCCTGGTGAAATCAAGCAGTTAATGAAATATAAAATTCGATCTTCCTTCATCCTTGTCATCTTAAAATACAAAAATAAGTAATCCCCTTTCAGGGAAGGAGGATAGTCCATCACAATGACTACAATTGAATTTAAATAAACTAATGAAAAAAAAATAAACATGAAAATAAATACTAACAACAGTCGTGAGTCGGTCGCACCGCTTCGTGACGACTGGCTGTCGTCAAGATGTTGCATAAAATCCCTGTGTTGCCCTTGAAATGCACACGCCTATTTTATTTTCTTCCCGTTTTTTTTTTTTTTTTTTTTTTCCTTTTTCACGCACGAGGCAACGTGCGTACTTTTAAGCCAGTGTCGAAACGCAAGAATAGATAATTTGGCGATCGGCAATCGTCCATCGTGTAAATCGTATACACCATGATATAAAGCATATTGACCGATAGTACCCTAATGGGGTCATGAATGGGTCAAAGACTCATCCTTTCAATGACATTATAATTCAATATAATCAATTAAACATGTTACGAATATAAACTATCTCAAAGAACGTGTTTATGTCATTGCATCGACATGTTTTTTCTAATTCCGTGTGCATCACATGACGAATAATAATTTGACAAGTGTAGTCCCAGAAAAACGAACCCCAAGATGAGGGATCATTTTCCTGTGAAATCAAGCAGGTAATGAAATATATTAAAATTCAACACGCTCCATTCCTTGTCATCTTATAGAATACAAAAAATAAATATCCCCCTTTCACGAAGGAGGATAGCCATCACACATGGACTAAAAACTATACATGAATAAATAAATAAACAATGAAATAATATCATGAAAAAAGATAACTAACAACCGTGTGATCGGTCCCCGCTTCGTGAGTTGCGTTGCTAAGATGCAAATAAATCCCTGTGGTCTGGCCTGAATAATCGCACACGCCCTATTTATTATTTTGTTCCCCCCGGAAAGCTGAGAATTTAAGCTTTTAATTGCCCTGTGAACAATAAGCTATAATAGTATAATGCGGCATCGAGGATCAAAACTATGCAGCGCTTGAGCTATTTTGAGAGCAAAATAGGCCTATACCATATTGTACAGGAATTTGATCTGACTAGGCTTTCGAACTGACACAAGTGACAGGACTTTTTTTCCCCTTTGCAATAATTTATTCCTATTTTTGAAAAATTCAGACTCTTAGCGTACTTATTCAAGTTGAACATTTCTTTGAAAAGGTAGTTGCTCGCAACAATAAAGAAAATAAAGTGAAAAACTGTCCAAAAACAAAAAAGTCAATGGGCACGTTCGCTTTGAGTAGAATGGTAGCGCCCTCTATCTCTTAAGTTTACAACTAGAATTTATATGATCTGATATACGCCCAACTCTTGTCAAATTAATCGGTTACTACTCGGAGGTCAACGGTACATTGACCCAATACTACCAATAGTCCACGATCGGGTTGAAATCAACATTTTTTGGGCAAGCGTGATAGAAAACTGCAAATTGCGATCAGATGAGAACCCGATCATCGGAAACATAACCGACTTTCATCAGATACCGACCTGAGACAACCAAAATCTGATACACATCGGACTGACTGACACACATCTAATACTGACTCGACTCGAAACCGGAAATGGCCTCCGATCATGTCCGATAGCGAACTAAGCTCTGAGTTCCGGCCTTCATCGGATCTGTTCGCCACATCAGATCGCGTCCGACACGTCCGACACTTATCTGATAGTAGGCAAACACACATCTGATTCATCGGAATCTGACTGATATGATAATAGGGTAGACCGGGGAATGGAAGTTACACGCACGGTCAGTTGTTACAGTTCTCAGTGTGCTAAGTTGGAACAAGAGAGTTCGTGCTAACTGGCATCCTACACAGAGCTATGATGAACTGCCGGTCATGAGGTTTCTCCGTTGTTTTATTAAAAAGTAAATCAACAAAAACCATTTTTTACAGTTCCAAGTGAATTTTTGACAAAAATTAAAATTTGTAATAGTTCTTACAACTGAAGGCACATGATGATACTCTGGTATTGTGAATATAGTACATGTATGTCACTAATATACCCCTGAGCCATGCCTGTAATTCTGCCTAATGGCTGTGCTACAGTTGATTTTATGTGTAAGATCACCCGTGGGGTAGGTTGTTACAACAACCTACCCCATGTCGATGTAACAACCTACCCCAATTACATTACACATGTAAAGTAATTTTGTTTCAATTTTCAGGTGTTTATATTTTGATATTTCTATTATTACTTTAGTCTATTCTAGGCTCTACTTGATCTACTGTTAACGATACCAAGAAACTGGAAAGTTGAAACAAAATATGGTAAAAGCGATTTACACATGTCAACTTACCCCTATGTTTTATAATGTAAAATTTACCCCGTATGGTGTAACAACTTACCCGTATACGGGGTAGGTGTTACAAAAAATGTCTTCATTAATTAAGCTGTAGTTAATTAGTGTTTGCATGTTTCAGGTTTTATGTGCCTCAGGTTTTAGCCACATAATAGGCTAAGTACAGACCCAAAATGGAGTGTGAGAGTACTTTCATTAGAATTATCTGGCCCAAAATGTGAATTTTGCAACGTCCATCCCGATCTCAAACAGAAGGACAAAATTTCCTTCCGACAAGTGACCGATGAACCAAAAAGCTCAGTGGAATGGGATTATAAATGAAACACTCTCCACCTCACAATCTTTTTTAATTTTTTTTTTTTTTTTTTTTTTTGGGGGGGGAGGGGGGTAAAAAGCGTGATTAGAACAATGACGTAAATTCTAAAGGTATTGTTTAACTTTGTTCAATATATCAAAAAATTATTACTTTGTCGAGTAATGCGTAACCATAATTGCAAACATTTACGTCATAAAGGAATCGCTGAGATTTTGAAACTACATGATATTGGTCGTTCATTTTTGATGTATTCATAACTAAATATTACCAAAATGCTAAGCGTACATGGGTGCGCTCAAGATAACACTGCTTTTTATGAAGGGACTTAACTAATTCATAATTGTGAAGTATGTAATAATGATAAGAAATAAAGTTTCAGGGTTTTCTCTTGAAAAAATATTAAATGCACTGACACCAATTAGTAGGGCCCTATAAAGCTCAGATTTTTAAAAAGCCTTCATAAAGTTATTAATCCCTTTAAACTGATAAATTCATACTAGGTTAAGAGATACGGGCCAGGTAATGGCGCAGTCACAATCATGTACGACGCATGGCCAACGTGCAGTATGCGTTGGGTGTGCGTTACTCATTCGTCGAGCGCGCTTAGCCAACGATGTTCATTCGTTGCGTATTTTTATATGTGTTGTCTATGCATACGCTCTGCTCGTTGTCGGCAATTTTCACAATTTCAATGCGCTGGTCTTGCGTTGTGTACATGTGACTGCCGCATTACAAATGACACGGTTGGAAGAGATTTTAGAAATCACCTCTAGTATTATTCCTTTTATATCAATCAGTTTTCAGTACTGTTTATCCGCTTGTTATGGTTCGTATATTTTCGTTGATATCTAGCGGGTTTGGAAAGTATACAGATTAGGGAAAATATAATAATCGCATTAAGTGTAATTATTAAGTATTGTGTATCCGCTTATAATGGTCCTTATCATATGTTGATATTTAGCGGGTTTTGAAGATTCTGCTTCAAATGAATTATGAATGTCTCACTCCCAATCCTTCATGAATATAAATCTTGCTGTATAATGTTATTGTCGTTTTGTTCTGTTGTGTTGTTTTTTTAAGCCATTTATATTGTCGACCAATACCTGTACTATAGTTTGACATTAAAAAAACCCTCATCCTTTTCAATGAATTGCCAGAAATTGCAAAAATAGGGGGGGGGGGTGAAGGGCAGCTCTAAAATTTGAAAAACAAAAAGGTTGTGCAAGGCTGAAAATGTCCCCAGTCTGGATTCACTTCTGCTTTTAATTAATGACTAGTTAATAAACTGTTTGCAATAACACTTCATACATTAAAAAAGGGGAAAGTGGAAATGTCCTCTACTTTGCTACCTCAAATTTTACTTTCTACCATGGACCTAATACTCTGTTTTTAGGTCATGATTGTACTTACCCTTCATTTAATCTTCGCTCCATAATTGGCATTACGAGATCAAATTTGTAGCCTCTCAAGATACGCCAAATCAATAAGCTTCGAATCAATTTAAAATCATAGTAGTTTTGATTTTCTGAACCAATATTCCAAATTGCCTTTTCGTTGTTTTCGTTTGTGTGTGGGTTATGGAGAGAGAGAGAGAGAGAGAGAGAGAGAGAGAGAGAGAGAGAGAGAAAGAGAGAGAGGAGAGAGAGAGAGACGGGGGGGGGGACTAATATGGCGAGAGATAAGTATTAGGGGCAAGAGTGAGAAAAATAAAAAAAAGGTATTTAAAAAAAGGAGAGAGAGTGATTGGGCAGAGATAGGAGAGGAGGGAGAGAGAGAGAGTAGAGAAGGGGGGGGGTCGAGGAGGAGGAGGAGAGAGAGAAGAGAGGGCTATGAAATACTAGAAGGAAGTTTAAAAAAAAGTCTGAAGGAGCAGAGGATGAACAAAAATAAAAAGGTGTAAAGGGAGAGAAGGAGAAAGATACAGAGAGAGAGAGAGAGAGAGAGAGGGGGGATGTTTAGTTTTGTTTTATTAGGGGCGACATGTGAATCCTGTACCACTGTCTACGCAGTATAGAAAAGATTCGAGAAAAAAATCAACATAATAATTCTGTATATTGCATAACATTGCATAACATGCATCTGTCACCCACGCCCTCATCGGGATAACTTGTATAACAAGTAAAACTAATGAATAAAATTCTCCTAATTTTTCGTTTATTTTGAATACATCATGATAACCTCACATATAACTTATTAAATCCAGTTTGCATATTTCATTAGAGATAATGTAGAAATTACTTAACCGCACAAATTAGCCACACTTATTTTATACATTTTGTTCTCTTTCAGAAAAGTACATTTAATTGCACTATTTTGTTCTATGCTGAGTAACTGAAATTAGGATAATAATGGCCTATAACATAAAACAAGAACATGTTCCGTGACCTCTAATTATTAAAGGTTTTACATATGAGCATTAAGGTTATTAACAATAAGGTTAGTTTAAAAAAAAAAAACATCACAAATTATAAAATACAAAACGATAATTCTTTTGTAATTTCTCTTGGCAAGGTATCCCATTGGTATAGAAAAGTATTACTTAGGACCTTCTGACAAAGTAACGCATGTAATAAACAAAAAAAAAATAAAACAGAATACAGAATTAAAAAAAAAAAAAAAAAAAAAAAAAAAAAAAAAAAAAAAAAAAAAAAAAAAAAAAAAAAAAAAAAAAAAATCCATTTTATGTTCAATACAGTTCAACCGAGTCAAAATCTATTTATTTCACATTCAAGAAAGGCGATAAGGATCCGGAAAGGAAAGATATAACACATTAGTTTGACACACTTTTAACAATACGCATATATAATACAGATGTTGAATAATTATTACGAATACCAAGTAATACAAAACGAGCAGCACGTCTAAATTTAGCGTGTTAGTACAAGTTGTGATTAACATGTAATTTTTAATGTCTCAAACAAATACAACTGGTATCATGTGGCTACAATAATGTGAGAAATATTGTTATTCCATCATACTGACTCCGATCAGGTTTTCTTCACTAATTCAAAATCATTTCAGAAATTGAAGAAAATGTAATGTCCCATGAAGTGGTCTGAATGATCAAGATTATTTTACCTTGCAGGCACGGATCCAGGATTCTCATTTTAAAAAGATTGTTCACACCCAATTGTCTGAGGACAATAGTTTCTCTGTTGTGATTGGGCATGGGCCGATACAGTCAATTGTGTGAAGACTGGATCCGCCACTGCACTTTTATGTTACAGTCACACAGACACTTACTTTGAGTTCGGCGTTGGGTCCAAATTTGTTTCCCCCTGTGGATCCCCACACATGCCTGTAGGTCAGAGTCAGCAGTGGAAATAGTGATAATTTCATTCATCCAATAAAACAAAGAAATACATAAGAAATGATAGAATAGGAAATAAAATAAGGATAAAGCAATAAAAACGTAACTAAACGTAAGTGTCTGTGTGACAGTAGCATAAAGCCGAGCATCAATACATCCTGATGAAAAGTCTCATAACGCCACAAAGAAACGTTGTCACGCCACAAAAATCTGAAGCGCCCTCTCACGCACAGACTGCGGAGCGCTATCACACTGTTTCAGGAGAAATCAAGAAAAACAAACGGCACACCATTAATGACATACGATCTTGAGTACTGTAATTATATGGACAGGGATTTCCATAAAGCAATATCACTTTAAAAATATGTATTAATGTGCATGAACAAAAAAAGAAGAAGTGCAAAACTTAGAAGACATTGTTAATACCTTTCAGTGGTGCCTTTAATCATTGACGATCATCTAACGTATTTTGCTGCTGCTATGATACTACAATCTAAAAAAAATGAGTAAAATCTTACCCAATATTGAGCAAAAAGGTAACTCGCGTGAAATTGAGTAAAAAATATTACTCATGCGGTTGAGCTAAATGTTACTGAGTAAAAAATATTACTCATGCGGTTGAGCTAAATGTTACTCAGAAAAGAGTAACTTTTAGTCATCTATGTATCATTCCTAATCCTAGCTTCGAAAGGAGTAAACCATTAACCATTAGTTTACTCATTTTCTTGCGAGTTACCTTTTGACTCTGTTAAGAGTAAACAAAATTTACTCCGTTGGGAGTAAAGCATTAGTTTACTCCGTTGGGAGTAAAGCATTAGTTTACTCATTTTCTTGCGAGTTACCTTTTTTTTTTACAGTGTAGCGCTACTTTTATTTTCAAGATTTATCTTGGGAAGTCATTAAACAAATGTCAATAATGCATTTGTAGAGAAAATTGAAATGAAATAGTGTTCTCTTCGGCGATAGCTTCTATGAAAGTACTTATAACGCAAACAGCTGAAATCCCCGTAAACGCACACGAATTCGTTATAATAGATTTTTTACATTAATATCAAAGCGTGTTTTTTTTTTTTTCGTTTCAAATTGTTTCAAATGATCTAAATATTGGAGCTCAAATGTGAAAATTGGAACAAAAGATAAAACTAAAACTTTTAGACCTCAAATCAAATGATACGTGAATACTCAGCCAAATTTGTTTCACTGCCGCTTACCAAACACAACACCCATATCACCTTTCGCATGAAAGACTGACCTTTCCCTTGATATTAATTAAGTACCTCTTCTTCAGAAAGAAAACACCTGGAAGGCAAATTTGCTGGTGCATCTTCATACAGGAAGTAATGAAGGTTAATTCGAAAAGCGTATAATATTTTTAAACCCTCCGACAGGGCACTTTTATTTGCTAAAACTTCCTCTGAAGAATAAAACTAAACATGATATTCAACACAAATATCAATATTCTTAAATAATGAAAAATACATCTATATCAACAAAAAAATGTATAAGGTTTGAAAATCCTAAATTGAAATCTTTCGAAATTTATCCCTTTTCTATCAAATCTATTAATTTTGTTTTAAAATAATACAAATTTGCCATTCATTTTCATTCTGGTTGTGGTAGTCCAGATGAAATTAAAGAACCAAGAATGTAACAAAAGTATGAGGGTATTATATGATATCGAGCATGAAACAAGCTGGGGTTGTAGTTTAAGTTATTGAATGAATGAGAGAGTTATTGTTGTTTCGTCCATATTATTAAACAGTTTAAGGCATGACTTAATTTTCCTCAGACAAAGATTTTTTTTAACCGCGTTGATTAAAATTTAAACAAACCACGTATTCGATAGGGAATACTTCAGGAGCTGATTAAACTTTTTTTTTCAGTTACGTAGGCCTTTACTCGTCTCCCCATCTTAAAAAGCCGTGTTCCGACATGCATATATTCCATGTCTTTCTTTTGGCATAGTATCAACACCGTAGATTGATGGTTTTGCCTCTGAAGAATTGGTCGTAACTAATTTAAATACAAAGAAGGTTTTTAATACACATACACTTACACAGACACACACACACACACACACACACACACACACACACACACACACACACCCTCATACCCTCATATACACGACCACACCTAGATACAACCCCAAACACACACATCTACCCACGCACATCAGTTGTTGTTACACTGTCAAAAATATTTGTATTTTTACAGCAAATCTGCTGTCAGCAGAGTCGCCATAAAAAATGTAATTCAAAAAAAAGTTTTGTTGTAAGTTTCTCCTGCAAATAATTACTTGAGAAATACAAAATATACATCAGGAGTAACACATTTTTTCCGTTTTAACCAAATACATATGCTATAAAACTCTAATGATATTTTTCCTTCTCTTTTATCAATTAAAGAAATTTACAGCAAAACTGTTTTTAAATTACATTTTTGTATGGCGACTCTGCTGACATCACTTTGCTGTATTTAAAAAAACATTTTTTTTTTACAGTGTATGTCTATGTCTCATCCACACAAGCACGCACTCACACACAAACCAACACCTCAACAAACACACACACACACACACACACACACACACACACACTCTCACAAAAAAAAAAAAACAAAAAAAAAAACGAACAACAACAAACAAGATGCAACATGGATAGATCTGCTTTTATTCAACGATCTATCCCTAAACATGCTAAATGGAACAAACCCATATCAAATTGTCAAACGCAGTTTCGCTTGAAAGTTTTGAAAATCTTCTGCAAAACAATTTTGGAAATATCCCACACTTCACCTTATAACGTACAAAAGTACATGCAAATTAATTTTCATCTCGAGAGCAGAGTCCTTTGAGCATTATAGAAGAAGAAAAAGAAGAAAAAAGAATAAAAGAAGAAACATTAAAAAAAGAAAAAAAAAAGAAAGAAAAAAAAAAAACATTAAAAAAAATCCCGTCAAGTCATGTAAAAAACAAGGAAATATTTAATAATCCGACTTTTTTCGGTCTGCATGCCTTAATGGATACCTTATATCTACTCAAACTGGAAACTCCTTTTTGCCGTAGGACTTTTTTGTTAATTCTTTTGAGAAATCTACATATTATTATTGATTTAGGGATTTATCGCGTATAATGAAATCATTGTTTGAAATTGTTATTAATATTCATACATGATGATTTCTACTTCATGAACCATTTTTTTTTAAAGCTGAGTTTTATCGAATGGGCTTCTAATCGTTCCCCCAAAAAATAATACAAATAAATTAATTCAAAGATACAATAATCAAATTTGGCTTAAAGATGGCACAAATAAATCAACCAATTTCATCCAAAACCATGACCAGCATAAAAGTGAATGACGTCATCATAATAATGAGGATCAAGGACTATTTTAGCCAATGATATATACCACGCGCCAAGCCACGATGTGTTTATTCGCAGGGTTAACAACACTTGTCAAACTGTGATTGGACGTTTAATTAAGTGACTGGATAAGACGGGCGTTGACAACTAGTCAACTTTTATAGATCGTTATTTCGACTGTTCGATAATCCGGAAATAAGATTTTAGCGATCAGAAATTGAAATCCAATTCGTTAATCCGAAGTTGAAATATTGTATGCTAATTAGAAATGGAATAGTGTTTTGTTGTTGTTGTTGTTGTTGTTGTTGTTGTTAACGAACCCTATTATTATAAGAATTAAGAAACCTTATCTTATTTTCGGATCAACAAACCACATACTAGTATACTAGAATTGCATTTTCGGATAAAAGAATCTTCGGAATATTATGAATAGCATGTAACAAATAAAAAAGAACAATATAACGATATTATTATTATTTTTATTTCTATTTATTTTTATTTATTTATTATTATTTTTTTTTTTTGTGCAGACAAGGAAGTGAAATAAATTTTGAGAACGTGCGGGCCAAAACGGCGACTTCAAGACACTTTGCCAACAACAAACTTCGACAAAACTGTATATGATTTCAATTTTTGGAACATCTAGGCCAAAACGGCCACTTCAAGGACACTTTGCCAACAAGAAACTGAACTAAACTTGTAAATGATTTCTGTAAGATTAGCCCTGGTCAAGCTTCTTATCTGTAATCTAACCTTCTTCTCAAGAGTGAATCAAAACCACTTGACTCCACGGAGGCAATATCTTTTTGTCCTTCTATAGCTTTTTCAAAGCCTTCTTACAAATCTAATGTTAAAACGTTGATGCTGGTAGTGGTGGCCTGCATCGAGTTTAACACCGGATGGGATAAAAGGAGAAGGATCATGAGCTTGGAAATCACTTATTGCCGAGATTTGGCAAGGAAGCTTGGAAGCAGCTGAAGAAAATTTTCCTCCTGATAGTTCTTCGATTTGAGAAGAGTGGTTTCTGATCATCCAAAGATCAAAGAAGACTCAAAGATGATGTTGGTGGTATTAGTTGCAGCCTGTCTGCTGTCGACAGCAACCTCACAGCATACAGGTAAGACCCGATTTCTAAAAAGGGCTACTGGGGAGCATTTCATGAAACACATATTCACTGATTCTCACTGACAACTGTTAGTTAGTAAAATGCTTGCGTCTGATTGGCTGTGAGCAAATTAGTCTGATAAAATGTTGTACAAGCCCTTTCATGAAGCGCCCCCGGTACTCGTTGATACGACAATCAGTATTCCGAACAAAGTAGGTTTATCAATTCGATATGAAATTAAGTTTGTTCATGTTAATTAAATTACCCAAATCCTTATTATTCCGAAGGTTCACGATTACAGCTAGTTTCCCCCAAAATAGGTTTTTTGAATATGAAAAACAAAAACAAAAACATGTTTGTTAAACCGAAGGTTCGTGTTCAGAAATTACATGTGTAATGAATAAGGGTTATGGTTAATTCTTTTGCAGTTCATGCTAAAGTCACATTTGCTCTGTTGGCCGTACGGTCTCAGTTATCTACGGCAGCAGCAGAATTTTCAGTACATTGCCATTTGGCCTACACTGAAAACCTAAATGGGTAGACCGACTAGCTTTAAAGCTAGGCGTAGTGATGCCCAGACTGACTACCTTTAAAGCTAGTCAGTCACGACGGACTAGTTTTCCTTCAACACAATCCACTTATTACGGACTAGCTTTAAAGCTCGTCCGTCTCTACGGACTAGCTTGAAAGCTAGTCGTCAAGTTAGTCGGTCATGACGGACTAGTTTTAATGCTAGCCGGTCACGACGGACTAGCTTTAAAGCTAGTCCGTTTTGACCGACTAGTTTGATGGACTAGCATAAAAAGCTAGTCGTAGTGATGCCAGAATGACGAGCTTTGATGCAGGACTAGCTTTACAGCTAGTCCGTCAAGGTGTCAAAACTAGTCAGTCGCGCTTGTCTGTCGCGATGTTCTTACTTCTGTCTTGACCGACTAGCATTACGAAATAGCTTAATATGGCTTCATTAGCTTGTCAGAACGATCAAATATGAAATATGAGAAAACATTTTAAAGATACGATTAATTTTTCACAAAAATTCAAGAATTAAAGCCAAAATCATTTTATATGAGATATCAGAATACAGGAATTAATACAGGAGGCACAATTATTAACATTAGGCAATTATCAAATAATGTTGATGTTGAGATTTAATTTGGAAAATCAAATGTGAAATAATTACACTGAAGCCCAGCCAAACAAACAAGTTAGATGCAATCCATAACGCTAATAATATGCATTTTGAGTTCATACTTTATATGCTTGCTTCCAGTGCGGCGATTTAATGTCACGAGTGGGGGGGGGGGGCTTAAAATAGCATTAGCATCATATTCAACATACATTTGTCTCTTATTAGCCGCTTCACTAGCTGATCACTTTAAAAATCAAGGGGACGATCCCAGAAAAAAAAATCGAGGGTGAAACGGTCCCACTGCCCCGGCTTCCCGCCAATGGCTTGCATCATCATGCTTGTTTGTGTAGGCCTGCCTATTTTTGCATTTTCTACGCGTATCTGAGCCACCTCAGACTGAATCCACAATCGCGCCTCTAATACAATATTCTTTCTTTCAGATAGTAATCTAAAAGAAATAATGCACATATAATTCTTAGAATTAGAATTGAATTCAATATTTAATGTTGCTATATCGTTGTCAGTAACACACACGCAATTTATAAATTAATTGCAAGACAGAATTTGTTTCGCGTCGGTGATTATAGTAATAATCCAGAGAAAAAATAACGATATCTATGAACTGAAAATAAGGAATTCAAAAAAGATACTCACACATATCACATGAAGGAGATCCCAATTATCATCAAAATCTTCAGTTTTACGGGTATATCGGATCTGCTCCTTACAGTTTGCTCATTAAATAGATTTCACTTACAGATAATACAAATAATAGATGATGTCCTTTTCGCAATGCGCATGTTTATCACTCGATGCTATTCACCTTGTATTCACTGCTGTTGCTTAGCCGGGCATTCACCAGTAATCTATAAGAATAGACCAGATTCTTGGGTTCTATAGTAACGAGGTATTCAATTAGCCTGTAATTAAAGAATGAGAACAACAGTTTGAACCTACTCGTGAATTGCATTCTTGTCGTGATTGATGTTATGTATATGTAAGCTTTAAGATTGTCAGGAAAAAAAACCTTTGTTTGAGAATAATGTATTCACTTGATTATGTTCGGAAACATGCCGCTCTAAATTTACAATGGAGATAATAATTGACATTGCATCTGTGTGTATTTCAAAAGCTAGTCAGTCATTTCAATTGTAAGCGACATTGAGCTATGTGTATCAATCCTAGTCGGTCATTCTAATGGGTAAACTGAGGCTACCATTCCAATTTATTGAGCTCGTCCGTCGCATCGACGGACTAACATCAAGTGTGACTGACTAGCTTTAAAGCTCGTCCGTCAAGTTGAGAGATTTGGATTAGTTGTAAGCTAGTCGTCTCGACGGACTAACATGCACACTAGCTTTAAAACTAGTCCGTCTTGACTGACTAGCTTTAAAGCTAGTCCGTCCACTGACGGACGAGGTTAGGTTTTCAGTGTACATCCACTTTGACTTATGCCCATTTGGTCTCATCCCAATTGTCTAATTCCATTACGTATATAACCAGTTCGTCTTATTAACTTTCAGTCTAAGTAATACTTTATTTATCTTCTAATTACACATTTTCGGTAACA
This sequence comes from Paracentrotus lividus, assembly GCA_940671915.1. Classification (NCBI taxonomy): domain Eukaryota; kingdom Metazoa; phylum Echinodermata; class Echinoidea; order Camarodonta; family Echinidae; genus Paracentrotus; species Paracentrotus lividus. The sequence goes on along the minus strand of CALNVZ010000649.1, from coordinate 16,054,451 downwards.
TATACTTGAAATATACCAGATTTTCGGTTGGGCTAGACGAAAATGCAGTTAGACCATTAGGCTATTAGGCGAATTGTCAACTAGACGAATTACACCAAGTTTATATTCGATGAATTATAAATCAGACCAAATTATAAGTATACCAGATGGGTTTAGCCCATGTGGTATTAAACAATCAGAACATTAGACTAATTTGTAAGTTGCACTGCTAAAAATTACATATCACATCAGTTGTGGTGTATGCTGTAAGTTGCACTGCTAAAAATTATTAGATTTTTTTTAAAAGCCTATTGATGTTAAGTGATTTCTAGTACACCTTTCCATTATTCTATTGTTGAAGTGTTTTTTTTAAATCCTTCTAGTGGTTCCTTTGCCATTTCTCATATATCTATTTCCATTGAAGATAGTGCATGATTTCCAACTTGACATCAATTAATCCATATTTAATTTCATTCCCAACAATAATACAATTTCGGTAAGTTATATATATATATATATATATATATATATATATATATATATGGTCGATTCCAGCGAAAAGTGTACACGGCGAAAAAGTTGAGTCCAAATTTAGAACATCTTTGATGATTTAGTCCTTTGACCCACTAAAAGTCAACAAATCAACCTATCCGTGTGATAAATTGCCACGCTTAATCTCCCAAATTGACTTTGTGGCAGAGGGGTAAAATAAAACATATTTTTTTGCATGTTACCTACGAATACACGTACCCTAATGTGATACAGTCAGAATTTTGCCTCCTATATACATTTTCCGTCCAAATATGTCATTCCATTCCATCAATAAGATTCTAACAATAGTTAAAATCTGTAAGAGCAGGGCTTGTGCTCCTAATTTCCTTGTACTTGCCATATCTCATTAAAGTTATAGTTTTAAGACAATCTGTTTGAAAAACATGGGGTTGTGTCAGTTAGGCGATTGTTTTAATCTTCACGACGCTAATTAAGATATATCATATCTTCTGAACGAAAAGATAATGACTCCTCATTAAATAACCCTAAAAAAATTGGAATCCGCCCATTACTTTTGTTTTTAGAAGAGGTAGAAACATATGTATTCTAGGAACAGGTAATGTATTCGTAGGTAAATAGTAGTATAACTGGCTACATGTATATTTCAAATTATTTGTTTGATCCAATTGATATTAAAATCGTGTAGGGTTCAACCCTAATTGTTTCTTGTGAAAAATTACTTTCTCAGCCAATATATGGGAACATACTACCAAGTATTTGGGAAACACTATATTTTAACAAAAACGTCAATATTTGTCCTTTTATCGTATGTTTATATCTTTTAATCAAAGATTATTGGTACTAATAAGTGTAAGGTATTTTTCAACATTGTCTGATAACAAGCATAAATACCGATTAAATTATAACGTCTAAACTAAAAGATTCACACATGAGATAATTCTATTGCGAATATTTATAATAGCATCAGCCCTAGCCAACAAAAAAATGAATACGATATCTTCTGTCTAACATAAATACTTTAACATAATTCGAAAAATAAAAAAGAAGTTAATCAAATGTCTTTCCGCAACATTACATTATAGATGTAGAGCACTTTTTTTTTAAATGATCATCAACTGTATAGGCATTCGTTCCTCACGTTTATTCTGAAATCATATTTACATAAGCGTTGAAACCATAAACGAACAAAAATTAATATATATCATTTTAAAATCTAAATGTTCATTATACCCTTCTTAAATAAAAAAAAAATGTTGTATTGTATCGTCGTATGTTATCTAGGCACTTACATGCAATATGATTTATCCCATTCTGTTATCTTTCCAATGAACTATTGTGCCGTAACAGTGACTGTCTTGAATGCTTATGACGTAAAAATTCATAACTGGACTGTTCTTTGATTGATATGAATATTGGAAAGATTAAAGACCTCTTGCTCGAAGCGTAACCAAAATCAAAGATTCCAGGCTGAATACTCCCAACCAATTGAATTCTCCTCACTGGTATGATTAAGAGAGCGATATACGTCTGCATCTGTCACTTTACATCATTTTCATTTTCATCAAAAATAAAATGAAAATGAAGTCAACTTTACTTAATCAACATGTTTCGATAACTTATGTAATTATGATTGTCTGAGTAATATACGCATGAAATCCCAATTTGGAAGTTAAATATAACTTTAAAGAATGGGGCAAGTTTGTCTTTATTTTGAACTCCGGATGCAATTCTATAATAAGAACATAAACACTCTGAAATATAGAACTCTAAAAAGATTAAGTCGGAAAAAAAAATCAAGTTTTAGTTATGTTTTATTTTGTTATAAGTAATGGCAATCCATCTCAGTAAATATTATTCATTCGTATTTGAATATAAAATTAGAGAAGGTTAATTCACTATCTGTTATGTACAGATTTGTGTCAATCGCAAACCTTGATATGAAATAGGAAAACAGGATTGTTAATCCCGAAGAGATGCAATAAGCTATATTTGGGCACTATTATTCAAATCTGAGTAATCACTAATAAAATAAATAATACTTAATTATTGGGTCCAATACATTCCCCAATATCTATTTGGACTATTCCTCCCTTTTCAATAAAAGAAAAACAATATGAGGTTAATTGTAAAGCGCGAACAATGACAGTTTACGTACATTGTTACCTACGAATACACATTGTTACCTACGAATACACTCGTACATCACTGCAGGAATGCCATCCCATGTTTTTATTTATTCCTAAAAGCTATAATTCTTTTGGTAAATTAATATTGAAAGAGTTTCCCCACTTGATAAGCGCTACGAAAAAAACATTAAACTTGATATAACATTTTCGAGGAAAATTACTTCTCAACAATATTATTAAAAATATAAATTATTTTACATTAAAAGGAAAAGTCGAACATAATGAAAACATAAGATTCTAACAAGAAAATTGTCAACACAATATCCTATTTATATGACAATGAAACTACAAAATAGTTGTAACTTTAGTCTCAAGACAAATGACTAATATATGCCAGAAACACCCTATGTCATACTTGTATTCGTAGCGGTAACATTCGGAATGTCAAATGTTACCTACGAATACAGCACTTATAAGGCAATATCTCAAAAACTTATGTTCAAGATGATGAAAGTTACACACGACAGCAAGACATCGTTTGTCAACTTTCCCTACAATATTTGCACTAATCTCTTAAGGTATAAAAAATGGCAGTGGTTTATAGGTGTATTCGTAGGTAACTGAATTTTTTGACCACACGAAAATTTCGGACCTTTGACCTCTTCGCCAGTTTAACAAAGAAAGCAATGTCACCGGGAACAATGCATTCGGATAGGGAATGGTGAGGCGCTCTGTACGGCAATTAGGAGCCGTACTTCGTTATATCTAGTATGGTTTAAAAGCTTTTAAAAAAAGCTGTATTCGTAGGTAACATCCAAATTTACCACTCGAAAAAAAATTCCAGAGTTGTTTGGGATTTGCCCTATATTATTCAAATTTGTACAATTCTCCTGAGTATGTGTGCCATCCAAATACAACTTGAATCTAAATTATTTGATGATTCTTTTAAAAAGTTTTGCGTCGCGAAAAAAAATTAAGTTTTTTTTTTCCAAAAATGGCCAAAAATGGCAATGTTTTAAATCGTATAAATAAAAAGTTCACTTCAAATGAAGTTGGAACAAATGCGGCACAAATAAGTTCACCGATGCTGGATACATTAAACGCGAAAATATTGAGGTTACCTACATTTTTTGATTTTTATTGGCCTTGAACATGATCAAAAAACACCTTGTGTTACACTTTTCGCTGAATTCGACCTATATATATATATATAATATATAAATATAGATGTATATATATTGAAAGAAATGGGTAAAGAGAATAATAGTTGACGTAGCTCAAATCAAAATTCCCCAGAGCTATCCTCCCCTTTTGGATAATTTTTTGGTGAGATCGAAAAAATGTCTCCGCCGGGAATCGAACCCGGGCCTCCAGCTTTGAACGCCGGTGCCTTTACAACTAGACCACAGAGACTGGTTAGTGGCTCGGGCGGACCCAATCCGATTGACCGTCAGATAAACAGATTCTCAACCTCACCAATTGTTTCCTTTGTCGGGGCTAGATGAGTTTTTGAACAATGACAAGCCGTCATGCCTCAGGAGGATAGCTCTGGGGAATTTTGATTTGAGCTACGTCAACTATTATTCTCTTCACCCATTTCTTTCAAAATTTAGATTAAAAAAAAGAGTTGCTGTTGTACGTGTATTCTCTTACACTTACATATATATATAAAATCTTCAGTCACCCCACTTCTTAAGGAACTTCACTGGCTACCAGTTCGACAAAGAATCACTTTCAAGATACCACTGTTAGTCTTCAAAGCACTGAATGGTCAAGCCCCCAAATATGTGACAGAATTGTTGAATTTGACAGCTGAAAGCCATGGTCACAATTTACGTAGCAAACAAGACAAGTTCCTGCTACAGATGCCCTCACATAAAACAAAAATGACCCTAGGAGACCGTTCATTCTTATGTGCAGCCCCTAAATTGTGGAATGGACTGCCACTGGAAATAAGGAAAACCTCATCACTTGAGAATTTCAAATCAAAATTGAAAACTCATCTGTTCATTTAGAATATCGCAGCAACTAGAGCTCTTGCAGCGCATTGGAATATATCTACATAAACATTGCGCTTTATAAATGAATATTATTATTATTATTATTATTATATATATATATATATATATATATATATATATATATATATATATACAAACGCACACATACTCACACACACACACACACACACACACACACACACACACACACACACACACACACACACACACACACACACACACACACACACATATATATATATATATATATATATATATATATATATATATATATATATATATATATATTATATTATTAAATTTACAATAAATAATCGATGCATACATGTAAATGATATCCAAACACAATTTTTACAGTTTCATACCAAAATAATTTAACCCGAATATAAATATATATGAAACATTTCTAATCGATGGAGGGCGATAGGCCGCGTTTCGATGGTTACAAACGAAATGTAGGAACCCGAAAGACACGGGTCACGTGCCAAGGGCCCTCTAGCTTGAAAGGGCTGAGGGACGGTGGCCCGTCTAGTAGGCCTAGTTATCTGGGCTATTTATTCCATACACAAGATCACGACTGGTAATCCCAACTTGCCCCCTTCGTCAGATCATGGTGCTCTTGGAAAATTTCCACTGGAGGCATTTGGGTAATGAGTATTTTCCTCCTGAGCTGAATAAAAAGAACAAGCTCCCTACAAATTCCAAATAATAAGTAATTCATTAGAAGAACAGTGCTAATTAAACCTTCTGAAATATTGATGCTATATCAAAGTATTTAGAAAATTATAATACAATGTCAAAGACCAAGCCCAACTAATCTTGTTTAATAATCCATGTCAATAACAATCCCAACCAACCATTCATGTTAATAATGAAGCCCAACCAAGTATTCATATCAATTATCAAGACCAACCAAACAACCATGTCTAAAATAAGCCCAACCAACAATCCACTGTCATAGCAAGCCCAACCAACCATCCATGTCAATATCAAGCCCAACCAGCCAACCATGTCTGTAACAAGCCCAACCAACAAACCATTTCTATATAAAAAGCCTGACCAACCATCCACGTCAATTTCAAGTTCAACCAACGAAGGCACTCTTGCATAAAACATTAAATTAAGATAACTTGAACTGAGCGATTTAAAATGCAAGCCCGTACAATGTCTGGACTTGTCTATGAACTTAATTTTCACGATCCCCATGTAGTCACTGACTGGTCTTTTGTGTAATGATAGCGAACCAAACAAAGTCCAAACAATCGTTGAAGTATTGAGGGGTGGGGGAGGGAAAAATATGACTTCCCAAATTTAATGGAGACTAGGATGAGTATGATTTCATCTCTTAAACTAAGTTTCACAGATGCACGTTTCAAGTTTACGCGTAGGAAAATATATTTAACAAAATTAAAGATTATATGACAAAAGAGACAGCATTTCTTTGATAATCGCCGACATGGCATGTTTGAAATACTTTTGGAGATTAATTTTGGAGACTGCAAATTTGTTACAAACTCAACTAACCAGTTTATTTGCATTCTCTCACAGTTGGCTTCATTTTGTTTAACCGAAATAAACGTATTATTATTATTATTAGTAGTAGTAGTAGTAGTAGTAGTAGTAGTAGTATTAGTAGCAGTAGTAGTAGTAGTAGTACTAGTAGTAGTAGTAGTAGTAGAAGAAGAAGAAGAAGTAGTAGTAGTATTATCATTATTATACTCTATATTATTATTATTGTTATTATTATTATTATTATTATTATATTTGGGGCTGATGGTGATGTCCCGGTCCCATCCATACTGCTTGAAGAGTGATTAGAATATGTTTGAAAGAAAGAATGTTCGCTTTTAGGTCCATATAGGTGATGCGCCTATAAGGATTACATGAGTCTGGGTCCCCACCCCCACCACCTTCACACATACACACACACACCATTGATGGTTTTCAATTTTGCTGCTATAGGAATAAGAATTACAGAGAAATTACTGTAAGATAGACACCTATCATCTTATATAAAGCAATCTATGAGGTATCATCTCATCTTTGTTGATACCCTCCCTGTACGTGAATATTGTAATAGCTAAATGCGCGCAATTTCGATTTTACATGCGATTTAATATGTCAATAAATTTCCACGTGTTTTTCATACAGAGGGATCCGTGCGTCTTGTAAATGGTGCCTCAGACTCTGAAGGTCGTGTTGAGATCGTCTACCCAAGGAGCATGGGAACTGTTTGCGATGATGGATGGGGGATTGAAGATGCGGACGTGGTGTGTCGATTCTTGGCTTTCCTGGAGCCACGGAAGCTGTTGTCATTTGCTGAATTCGGTCAAGGACTGGGGGATTGTCCTTGACGACGTTAGCTGCTCTGGAACTGAATCATCCCATCTTGAATGTGGGAATGCTGGTGTCTTGGTGTCAATAACTGTGGCCATACAGAAGATGCTGGAGTTCGTTGCGAAAACCTCCAAGGTACTTATTTTCCCATAATTATTACCATTCATGAATCATATAATACCAACAGTAGGCCTTACATACAACAAACTGTGCACATCTTTTTTATCAATTAAAGTACAAAATTACACTTTTTTATACGTTTTAATACAGAGGGTCCGTGCGTCTTGTAAATGGTGCCTCAGACTCTGAAGGTCGTGTTGAGATCGTCTACCAAGGAGCATGGGGAACTGTTTGTTGATGATGGATGGGGATTGAAGATGCGAACGTGGTGTGTCGATCTCTTGGCTTTTCTGGAGCCACGGAAGCTTGTGTCATTTGCTGAATTTGGTCAAGGTACTGGGGATATTGTCCTTGATGACGTCAGCTGCTCTGGAACTGAATCATCTATTCTTAGAATGTGGGAATGCAGGTCTTGGTGAAAATAATTGTGTCCACGCTGAAGATGCTGGAGTTCGTTGTGCAGCAATCCCAGGTAACTAAAATAGTGATTGCGGATTATGAATCAAGAAATCAATGTAATCGAATCTAAGCTGTTTTTTACATAAAATACCCTTCTACAGAAACGCAGGAATCGCAGAAGTTGACCCAGGACCTGTGCTTGCATTTTAGCATGCAACGCAGGCTACGTTGCATGCACGTGCCCGTATGCTACGGCGAGTTGTGACCGCCGCATTCACAGCACTTAGGGTAGATGTAGGGATAATACCGGCCACTTAAAGCTCATTTGCTTAATTAGCATGAAAACAATAAAATCACAAAAGAAAAAGATTCTCATTGCTTAGCTACATCATTCAACTTATTTCTCCAAAAAAATTGAGGTAATCAAATATTTGTTGAGGCAGTTATATGCAAATAATGACGTCATCGTAAATTGTCGCATTCCTACAGTGTAGGAAATACGGATATGTTATTTTTTACCCTTTTTTTTGTATAAAGATCTGTCTGGAAGCACTGGATTTGAATGTAAACCATCAACTTAACATGTTTGTATTGATTTTTATAAACATTATTTCTTTTTAGAAGATTATATGCATTTTACTACAAAATTTCAAAACACTCAGAATAACTTATATCTCATGTAGATCATGACATATCAAATAATAATAAAGAGAAATAGACATTTCAAAATTGTCACACATCTAATAAATAAATATAATACATTTATATGGCAACTTACTATTTAATCTACATGCTTAGCAACTCATCCCGGAAGTAAAAACAAACAACCGTCCATGTGGTGTGCGGTATTCCCTAACAAAAAAAATGACTGACTAGCATTTTCAACACACTGCCACCCAATACACAGCTTTGTACAGTGCAAACCCTCCATACACGTTTGCCCACCCTCCACACATGTCCATAATGCATGAAATAGAGGTCATGCGCAATTTCTATTTATACCACCATCCATTCTCTAAAATGTCAATTTTTACATCAGGCACATTTTCTGGCTGCCAAATTTCCTACCTTGACAGATTGTGGTAGTTTTCTCGGATTTCTCACTTGTTGTTGTCGAATACAGCATCAACCTTCCCAGACAGACCACGCTGACCAAAAGATGCCGGTATTTCAACTCAGTTGATCTTATGTTCGCAGCTACCCTTAAAAAAATATCGTGTGGTACCCACACAACGTACCATACAAAATACACAGGATTTTCTATGGTTTTTATGGCAAATATACCACACAAAAATACCATGAGCAGTACCATACAGCCAAAATACCATCAGGATTTCCTATGGTTTTTTGGCACAAATTACCACACAAAATACTCATAAAACAGTACCATAACAGCTAAAATACCATAGGATTTCTATGCGTTTTTTGCTCACAAATACCACACAAAATCATTTAGAGCCAGTACCATAGGCAGCCAAAATACCGCATAGGATTCCTATGGTTTTTTGCGCAGCAAATACACCAATCAATAATAACATAGGGAGTACATACAGCCAAAAATCGCATAGGCATTTCCTTATGGTTTTTTGGGCACAAATACTATACAGAAGTACCAATACAGCCAAATACATAGGATTTCTATGTTTTTTGGCACAAATACCATACAGAAGTACCATACAGCCAAAATACCATAGGATTCCTATGGTTTTTTGGCAAACAAATACCAAGGATTTTCTATGGTTTTTTGCACAAATTACCATACAGAAGTACATACAGCCAAAAATACCATAGGATTCTATGGTTTTTTGGCACAAAATACCATCACAGAATACCAATACAGCCAAAAATACCATAGGATTCCTATGGTTTTTTTGGCACCAAATACCATACAGAAAGTACCATACAGCCAAAATACCAAGGGATTTCCTATGGTTTTTTGGCACAAATCACAGGATTTACTTATGGTATTTCAGCACAAGTAACGCACAAAAAATACCATACCAGGTGTACGCATACAGGCAAAATTACCTAATGCATTATTCCAAACAGTACCACACATCAAATACCGCACACATTTACCAGGATTATGACATTTACCGTTGCGACCGGAACACCACACGCGTTTAATTCAGGATGCCACACGCCGTTAACCACAGGACTGCCGCTAGCACCCACGGATTCCATACATGGTTAGCAAAACATATTGCGGTCCATAGTTAGTTATTTCTTATATTTATTGATAACAATGCAAATGTTCAAAACTGATTCGCTCTTGATGTTGTAACTGTGTGTTAGGAATATATATTACCCTAAAGAAAAAAATATTAAATATTGCTCGGCCACATTTACTAGTTATGAGGTATAGCTTCACAAAAATACTGATTTGTGCATACAAAAACATTGTATGCAAATGAGCTAATTTACTTAAAGTTACCACAGCGAGAAGTTACCGACAGAATACCATACGACTACCAAACTTCAGCAGAAACTGGCCATTATAATCCACTTTGACTAATGCCGTTGGTTCATCCCTGTCATGCTGTTGGTTTTGGTCTTCAATCAGTTTCGTCAATTACTATTTGTCTAATTAATTCCCATTTTTCGTCTAATCAAGTCGACTTGTGTCAAACACCGCACTTAGTCCAATTCCTGTAAGAAAACTAACCTTACGAAAAAATATCCTGTGACAATTACTACACAACGGTAGTTTGGTGCGGGCGTCCCGGTTGGACGGGGACGATCGAGTCCCCCCCCCCATCGATTTTTGTTTTTCTGGGGGATTCGTCAGCCCTCGATTTTTTACAGCTTAACAAAAATATATATACACATAATAGCACGAAGAGGCACAGATAGCATGCGTTAAAATGTTACCAAGTTCAGGGTTATATAAACAGCTATTTTCGGCTGCGACTTTTTCGCCTTTAAAAAACAAAACACCAGACAATAATTTAAACTATAATTTCTTCAGGTCCCGTAATTCATTTATTCTTTTATTTTCCAAAGGCTTTATTTGTACTTTGGCCATAATGTGTGAGGTAGGTCATCTCTATTGTGAATTTTGGATTTAGCTATATTATATGTCTCTTTGTGGTGCTTTATTTATTACGATCTAGTGCTATAATTAATCCTCTCAAATTTGGCGGCAATCAGGGGACGTTGTCCCCTTGATTTTCAAAGCTTCAATTTTTGTTTTTATTTTCTATAATAATTTGGAATAAATAGATTAAAGATTAATGTTTATTATAGACAATATTTTTAGCTCGCGCTTCGCGCCACAACAAATAACAATACAATGATTTACGCAATTTAACTATGTCTTCAGGTCGTTTAGTTTGTGGAATATGTTTTATTTGTTCCACCTAATATATATCTTAAATTGTATTAGTTATGCATAATACAGTGAAATAGTCATATCTATTTCGATTTTGTTATACAAATATTTGGTAAGCCTTATTCGTTCGCTTCGAGTCTATAATAATTCCGCATTCGGGTCTCCGTTCTCCCCCCAACCCCTGACGTCCTCACATGAAATCGCCGCCCCTAGGTAGGGGAGCCGGACTGAAATAATTTTAACACGGGGCGATTGTTAACAGAGGCTCCATCCGCTAGCAGAAACATGCTTCAACACTTACCTATTAAAAAAAAAATTAATAATAATAATAAAAATAATATATTAATAGTAAAAAAAAAGTGTTTGGTCGCCGTTCCAGCTGACGTTTGAGTGTAAGTTAATTTACGGGTTTAATGAACTTTCTACATGTGGTATTGTGTGCCATACATGTGGTATTTGGTGCAAAAAATTACAGCATGGTATATGCTTGTAATACAAAATATACCAGGAATATCATACATATGTATTTGTGCAAAAAAAAAACATTACAGCAATACCATACATAGGTGTATTTTGGTGCAAAAAAACATACATCATATCCATACATATGGTCTTTGTTCAAACAAAATAGCGAGAAGAGTAGCCAGAATACATTTGGTTTTGTGGCAGAAACCATTACATCAATACCAGACATAGGTATTTGTGCCCCAAAAAACATACAGGCAAACCCAATACTATGGTATTTGCTTGCCAGCAACCATACAGAAAAATACATACATATGGTATTTGCGTGCCAAAAAAAACCATAGCATATGGTATTTGTGCCGAAAGAAAACCCATACAGCAAAAACCATACATATGGTTTTTGTGAAAAAAAACAATCCAGCAATACCATTTTCACATTATGGTAATTTGTTGCTGAAACCATACAGCAAAACCATCATATGGTATTTGTGCAAAAAACCATACGGAAATAACTTGCATACATATGGGTATTTGGTGCCGAAAACCATACGCCAAAACACATTAACATATGGTATTGTTGGCAAAAACATCAGTAGAGAAATACCATCATATGTTGCAAAAATAATGAATATCATGTACATGAAATACGAACCAAGTTATTTGTGCAGAAAACCATACAGGCAAACCATACAATTTGGTATTTGTGCCAAAACAAAACATACAGAAAATACATACATATGGTAGTTGTGCCAAGAAAACCATACAGAAATACCATATCATATGGTATTTGTGCCAGAAACCATACAGAAATACCATACATTATGGTATTTGTGCCAGAAAACCATACAGTCTAAACCATACATATGGTATTTGTGCCAAAAAAAGAAAAAAAAACTATCACAAATACCGATACATATATGGAATTTGGTGGCCAGAAAAGAAGAACATACAGCACACAACACTGCTGTATGGTATTCTTATTGGTACCTTTTCCTGTTGTGGTTTTCTCGCTAATGGTACTTCTATGGTATTTGATTGTACATAGAATACCATAGGGAATACCACAGACATTCAGAAAACCATACGAATTACGCACAGGAATTCAGCAAATACCATAAGGAATACCACAGGACATTTTTGTGTAAGGGAATAGATGCCGGTATTTCAACTCAGTTGATCTTATGTTGGCAGCTAGGGCTGGACATGTGGTGACCGTCCGATATGCCCTACTGTCCGGTGTTCCCTACATCTACCCTACGTCCAAAATGTGATCGTGATTAAAACATTAATTCTATTGACCGATAGCTCTGCTCCAATAGGTATCGTTTAAATTGAATGAACATAATTTTGTTTTTAATTGACCGGGAAAACCTATAATAGTGGTTGCTTCATCATAATAATAATACACCCCTGTAATTATATTTGCTTATACAGCACCTATCACTTGTTTCATCAGAAGTCTCTAAGCGCTCTACAATCATGCAGCATAATTACCCTGGCTTTAGCAGTGCAGCTTTACGCGCGTTGCTTTTCAAGGAATAAATGTTCCTATCTGGGGGGCATTTCATCAAAGGACTTTTCTGGAGCCTTTTCTGGAGTAGGACATTTTATCTGACAAATTTGCTCTCAGCCAATCAGATGCAAGCATTTCAGTAGCTTATAATAGTTTGTCGGATAAAACGTCCGACAAGTCCTTTCATGAAACGCCCCCCTGGTACCCATTCACCTCACCTTGGTCGAATGCAGCAACGTGTGGATGAATTTCTTACCAAAGGATATTAACGCCGGGTGTGGGATTCGAACCTACGACCATGCTTGACGCTCATTGCTAATACCAATGGTAACGCTGAATCAAGGAATTAAAATTCTTCGGCCCGTATTCTGCTACGGGGTTTAGAGTTGTGCTGTCGCACGAAAATAGTAAGGGTAATGAAACGAGAATGCAACGCTAATTTGCACGCTTCTCGATGAAGCGTCAGTGAAGCGTGCGTCTTATCGTACGAAAGTAGATTCAGATGACGTCATTCGGGATCAATTATGTACAAACATTTGTAAAGAATTCTAAACTAGGGGCATGAGGGGCATAGGTGGTTTAGAATTTGATGTCGGAGGAAGCTAATTTATCTATTTTCTCGTTAACTTGAAGTTAAAGGTTGTTAAAACTTTGTTTAAGAATGAGGTGCATTATAGAACTGTCCACAACGTTTAGATTAATTGCATGTTAATCATAAAAAACGACATTTTCCGACACGATTGAAGTGTTAGTTTGATCTGACATATTGAAGAAAGGACAACTGACGCGAAAACCAACAATAAACTAATGGTGGCAAGTCACTTGTCATTACACTGGAAAAACGGATTTGGAACTAGTTTGAGACTAATTTGAGACTGGTTTGAAATGATTTTGAATGTTTTTGTCGCGCAGACGTCTCAGAGACGTCTCCGAGATCTTCCCGCGACCAAGCGCGGCGATTTCATGTCACGACGGGGAGGGGGGGGGGTGGAAACACCCGAAAGTGAACAAATAATACACTCAACATTCGCATACTTCGCACATTATGCAGAAACTAATAAACTGATTGCGAGCGCGAAGCACGAGCCGGAAATTTTGCCTTATAATAACATTTAGCATCGTGTTTGATATACATTTTACCTCTTTATTAGCTTCACAAGCTAATCATTACATACAAATTATTCATATTTAAAAATCGAAGGGGGACGCCTAAAGGTAAATAATTTATTCAGAGGGAATAAAACCAATGTCCTTTTTCAGCTGAAAATTTCCAAGCCTGTTAACTGTTCCCATCCCAGGCCGCTGAATTGTTAATGAATAGGGCGTGATATTTAAAAGTGCATGACAAGCGACAATGCACAACACTCGGTAGTCAAAGGATAACTGAATAAAGCGGCCGCATACAAACAAAATGATTGTTGCGTCATTATTTCAATGGATTTCCGGTTTTATCTTGTGCGTTCCAGTGGACTAGAAACTTCCAGCCATACGGAAGTTGTACACGTTTGGAATTTTTTTTTCGTGCTGGGAGTTTTTTCTCGTACGGTGCTATTGTTCGATTCTATTGTCAATTGCCGTACAACTCTAAACCCCGTAACAGAATACGGGCCTTCGTGTCAACAGTTTGCTCACCACTAATCAGAGACATGGGCGTCATGCGCAAGGAGCAACCATCATTTTTATTTTTTCTTGTACAAAATAATATTTTCACCAAAGAAGAAGAAGAAGAAGCAACCACCATTATTATCATTTATAATTTGTTATACCGAACATACTCTTTTCATTAACTCCAGTTAGTTATAATGTTGATAATGGTTAGTTTACCAAGCGTGACGCCCACCTATGCTAAGCCTGAATCGAGAAATAGAAATCCTTCGTTTCAGTTCTTTGCTCACCACTGATCAGAGACATAGGCATTATGCATATTATTGTTTTACATTCTCTTTAAACAGATGGTAATCTACGTCTAGTAGATGGTACCTCAGACTCTGAAGTGTGCTCACTCATTCAAACAGATCGATCTCATTTTCATACAAAATGTAGTCAATATGTGTAACAATACCCCTGCCAAGTTATTAAGTGGAAGACATTTTCGTTAAAAAGTTATGCTATTTTAATCAGGATGAAGTTGCTTTTTTTCTAGCTTTTTGTTGTTTTGATTTTTGTCCAATTCTGGCACAATTCGAAATTGACATGTTCGCAAAAAATGCGTCGTGTTCATCCAAGCATAAAAACATACCACACAAAAATGGTACCAGAAGATGCGGGAGAAGTTACTCTTTCAGAATATGTAAAATAATTTGGGGATTATAATTTGGTTTTATTTTTATTGACATTTTTCTAGGTGTAAAGTTTTTTTTTGACTCACTCGGTATATTAAGAAAATGTCGGGAGGCCTATTATGTGCCAATTACAATTTAATTAGGATTCTTAATTACAAAAATATAAATACTGGTGTTCGTCAATATATACATTTTTATTATTTACACACACATTTTTGTCAAATCTAGCATTATCTATTAAGTTTTATAGTATTTGTTTACGATCTGTTTACGAACTTCATGGACCAGCTCGGTCGGATTTTCAAAAAAGTGTTCAAAAAAATCGGGCGCCCATCTCGTCCTAAAATTTAACGGGGTGGCAACTTACCTGAAACGAGATGGACGTACTACAAACGAAATTGCCGTACTTAAATCGTTCTAAAGATGTGCTAGGACGTCTTACAAACGAGCATTTTATATTCGTTATTCAAGTTCTAAAATTAAACGTAGTGACAACGTTCCTTAAACGGGTAGGACTTACTCTGAACGAGAAGGACGTACTACGAACATGGTACCTAACTTTTATCATGCTGCGCATAGGCACTTTTAGTGACGGTTTGGACGTGCTACGAACGGTATAGAGTGAACGAGCCGTTTACTCGGTCTGAACTGGATAACAACGTATTGCGGATGCGATAAAGACGGAATTGACGTAACGAGAACTATTTATGAACTGCCTAGTATCGTATTCAAGAAATTATTTTTCAAAGTTATAAGTTCCAACCCGACCAAAGCCTGTTCAGCAATTTTTTAAAGAACGGGCAAGAACGTTATAGAACGTTATAGAACGACCTCAGTGTGACGGCCCCCTTACATTTTGAAGAATGCTTACACTAAATTTTTTCTTGTAACGCCATAATAGCTCTCCAATTTACACATTATTTCTGGTATTTACTAGCACCTTTCCTTACTTTTACCTTTTCTCAATTGTAATAATAGTCTATAAGTTTTGTAACTGTTTTGTAGATATGTTTCTTATGTTTGTATTTGAATGTACACAGGGCCTCCTTCTAAATAAAAACGGTACTTGAATATATGGAGGTACCCTGTTTAAAGAAGACGAAATAAATAGATAAATGAATGAAAATTAATTATAATGTTGATAATGGTTAGTTTACCAAGCGTGACGCCCACCTATGCTAAGACTGAATCGAGAAATAGAAATCCTTCGTTTCAGTTGTTTGCTCACCACTGATCAGAGACACTATATTTGTTTTACATTCTCTTTAAACAGATGGTACTCTACGTCTAGTAGATGGTACCTCAGACTCTGAAGGTCGCGTTGAGATCGCGTACAATGGAGAATGGGGAACTGTCTGTGATGATGGATGGGATATCACTGATGCCAACGTAGTTTGTCGATCTCTCGGCTTTCCTGGAGCAACGGAAGCACTCTCAGTTGCTTTCTTCGGTGAAGGTACTGGGGTGATTGTTCTTGATGATGTTAGCTGCTCTGGAACCGAGTCATCCCTATTACAATGTGGGAATGCTGGTCTTGGTATCAATAACTGTGGGCATAGCGAAGATGCTGGAGTTCGTTGTGAAGTTATTCCAGGTAATTTAATTTATTATTCCTAATCAATAATAAATATATCATCTAGAAACATACAATAGATATACGGTAAACAAATTTTTACACCTACTTTTGATAGGAAGGAAAAACCCCAAATAAATGATTTCATCACAATTTATTTTTTTTTTTTTTCTGAACTAAAATTTGTTTCAGCCTTTATGATAAAGTTTTAGATTGTAAAAAATAAAAAATAATATTATTTATAATGATTCATATTCTGTTGAGATTATACAAAACATTTTTGGAAAAATAATTTCCAGAATGCAAATCAAAATTGACGATCACCGTGCTGAAGGTAATGTATCTAAATTAATCTCGAGTAACAAACAGTCTTACCAAACAAACCTTTTGTAATCTGTAACTTAAACATGTATAACCAATAAGATGTACAAAACACATGTAAATAAGAAGGTCTGATTGTACATGACTTTTGTAATGTACTGACAAAATGTATCAATTATGTTCTTTATGTATCACTGTATTAATATTAAGAAAATGTCGGGAGGCCTATCATGTGCCAATTAAAATTTAATTATGATTCTTAATTACAAAAATACAAATACTGGTGTTCGTCAATATATAAATTTTCATTATTTAAACACACATTTTTGTCAAATCTAGCATTATCGATTAAGTTTTATAGTATTTGTAAATTTATGCACATTACATTTTGAAGAATGCTTACTCTAAATTTTTTCTTGTAACGCCATAATAGCTCTCCAATTTACACATTATTTCTGGTATTTACTAGCACCTTTCCTTACATTTACCTTTTCTCAATTGTAATAATAGTCTGATTTAAAAATAATAAAAATTTATATATTGACGAACACAGTATTTTATTTGTAATTAAGAATCATAATTAAATTGTAATTGGCACATAGGCCTCCCGACATTTTCTTATATTAATACAGTGATACATAAAGAACTAATTGATACATTGTTGTCAGTACATTACAAAAGTCATGTACAATCAGACCTTCTTATTTACATGTGTTTTACATCTTATTGGATATACATGTTTAAGTTACAGATACAAAAGGTTGTTTGGTAAGACTGTTTGTTACTCGAGATTAATTAGATACATT
>CALNVZ010000649.1:15979657-16034598 GCA_940671915.1 Paracentrotus lividus | reverse complement strand
ACACATTTTTGTCAAATCTAGCATTATCGATTAAGTTTTATAGTATTTGTAAATTTATGCACATTACATTTTGAAGAATACTTACTCTAATTTTTTTCTTGGAACGCCATAATAGCTCTCCAATTTACACATTATTTACTAGCACCTTTCCTTACATTTACCTTTTCTCAATTGTAATAATAGTCTATAAGTTTCGTAACTGTTTTGTAAATATGTTTGTTATGTTTGTATTTGAATATACACAGGGCCTCCTTCTAAATAAACACAGTACTTGAATATATGGAGGTACCCTGTTTAAACAAGACGAAATAAATAAATAAATAAATAAAAATTAATTAAAATGTTGAAAATGGTTAGTTTACAAAGCGTGACGCCCACCTATGCTAAGACTGAATCGAGAAATAGAAATACTTCGTGTCAATTGTTTGCTCACCACTGATCAGAGACATAGGCATTATGGGTATTATTGTTTTACATTCTCTTTAAACAGATGGTATTCTACGTCTAGTAGATGGTACCTCAGACTCTGAAGGTCGCGTTGAGATCGCGTACAATGGAGAATGGGGAACTGTCTGTGATGATGGATGGGATATCACTGATGCCAACGTGGTTTGCCGATCTCTTGGCTTTCCTGGAGCAACGGAAGCACTCTCAGTTGCTTTCTTTGGTCAAGGTACTGGGGTGATTGTCCTTGATGATGTTAGCTGCTCTGGAACCGAATCATCCCTCTTAGAATGTGGGAATGCTGGTCTTGGTATCAATAACTGTGCCCATAGCGAAGATGCTGGAGTTCGTTGTGAAGCTATTCCAGGTAATATGATTTATTATTCCTTATCAGGAATCAATATATCTTCCCGAAACATACAAAGAATATGCGGTAAACAAATCTTACACCTGTTTTTTATCGGAAGACAAAACAAAAGAGAAAAAATAACAAATTTATGATTTTTTTTTTTTAATACAGAAAAAACTTTTGTTTCCGCCTTCAAGACAAGCAGTAAAGTGGACATATGGTTCATTTTGCCTGATGATTATTTTGTACAAATAATAATAATAATAATGGTTGATTTATCATGCGTGACGTCCATTGCTCTCAACAACAGTTAAACTGAATCAAGAACTTGAAATCCTTCGTATCAGTTGTTTGCTCACCACTGGTCAGAGACATGGCGTCAAAAAGACTCTTTTCATCTCCTCCACCACGGTGACCGCCAAATATGAATGTGCATGGAAAAATCTGACTAGTGATAGTATTTATTTATTTTTATATGCCCTTTGAACAGATGGTACTCTACGTCTAGTAGATGGTACCTCAGGCTCTGAAGGTCGTGTTGAGATCGCGTACAATGGAGAATGGGGAACTGTTTGTGATGATGGATGGGATATCACTGATGCCAACGTGGTTTGTCGCTCTCTCGGCTTTCCTGGAGCAACGGAAGCTCTCTCAGTTGCTTTCTTTGGTCAAGGTACTGGGGTGATTGTCCTTGATGATGTTAGGTGCTCTGGAACCGAGTCATCCCTATTAGAATGTGGGAATGCTGGTCTTGGTATCAATAACTGTGCCCATAGCGAAGATGCTGGAGTTCGTTGTGAAGCTATTCCAGGTAATTTGATTTATTATTCCTAATCAGGAATAAATATATCATCTAGAAACAAAAGATATGCCGTAAACAAATCTTACACTTACTTGTGATATTTAGGTGAAACCCAAAATAAGTGACTTGATTACGATTTTTTTTTTATGCAGAAACAAATTTTGTTTCAGCCTTCATGACAAAGTTTTAAATTGTAAAAAAAAGTTTATTATTCATAATGATTCATATTCTGTTGAGATTATACAATAATATCCGGGCTGCACGTTGAAATTGGCGATTACCGTGCTTAAGGTAACGAATTTGAGCTTTCGTACAAATAATTATGTTGATAATGGCAGGTTTATCATGCGTGATGCCCATTTCTCTCGCCAATAGTAACATTAACTCAATCAGTAGAAATCCTTCGTTTCAGTTGTTTGCTTACCACTGATCAGAGACGTAGGCATTATGCGGATTATTGTTTTACATTCTTTTTAAACAGCTGGTGCCCTACGTCTAGTAGATGGTACCTCAGACTCTGAGGGTCGTGTCGAGATCTTGTACCAAGGAGAATGGGGAACTGTCTGTGATGATGGATGGGATATTGAAGATGCCAATGTGGTATGTCGATCTCTTGGCTTTTCTGGAGCAACGGAAGCACTCTCAGTTGCTTTCTTTGGTCAAGGTACTGGGGATATAGTCCTTGATGACGTCAGCTGCTCTGGCACCGAATCATCCCTCTTGGACTGCGGGAATGCAGGTCTTGGTAACAATAACTGTGGGCACCACGAGGATGCTGGAGTTCGTTGTGCAGGTAACTCAAATAACGATAGCGGATAATGAATCATCAAAGTATGTAAACGAATCGAAAGCTCATTAGGTCATATTCAAAATGTACACCTTTGTTTTCACTATAAGTGATAGTGAACAAATAAACGAGGATGATTAAATCACAGCTACTGAAATATTTATAATCCCTGACGGGCTTTAGACCTTTAGGAATAGGAATATTTATTTGCTAAGATCGTGTAGATTTAACCATTCTTGCGAATGAAAGTGCCTGGTCATAAAAAACGGTTAGATCTACGATAATACCTTATATATTTTCCTTGTTATTTTCATGTCATATATCTTTCACACAAATGGCTCCTTGAAAGGTAGTGGCCGTAAGCATGGTATGAGCCATCGAAACCTTCGACCCGGAAAACACATACGCTCGCGAAGAGCGTTGGCCTACCTCGTATGCCACGATAATATTTCTAACATTTAGTATGACTAATTGCTTGAGGATGACAACTTATCAAATTTTGAAATTCTAGCTCCAGGTTCTGTACGCCTGGTGGATGGCACTGATTCTACTGAGGGTAGGGTAGAGGTGTTCTACAATGGAGCATGGGGAACCGTCTGCGATGATCTGTGGGATAATACCGATGCAGGAGTCGTGTGCAATATGCTGGGCTTCGGAAACATGGGAATGGCGCAGACTAATGCCTACTTCGGGGAAGGGACTGGGGAAATCATCCTCGATAACGTTGAGTGCGACGGTAGTGAGACGAGCATCTTTGATTGCGACAGCAACGGACCAGGCAACCATAACTGTGTCCATGCTGAAGACGCAGGTGTTCAATGCGGAGGCGACTAGGTAACTACTTTTTGATATATTATTATTATCTTTATTAATATTATCAACTATACTCAAAATGAAATAGGTTTGATTTCGTTAATTTGTAAGACATATGTGAATTTGAATAATCAAATTCACTTTTTTCGATGGAGAATATAATTACAGTAGCTCAAAATCAACCTGTCTTTAATCAAACAGAAAATCTGTGAGAAGTGACAAGTGCTGTGTGCATTGTGTAAAGTGTCAAAGTTGCAAATATATTCTTTGTTAATTTCGTTATTGTTTGACTTTTCAACGAGGGTTTTTTTGAGGGGTTCACCCCTACGAAATGAAAAAAAAAAATAAAATAAAATACAAAATAAAAATGAAAAAAAAAAAAAACACACACACGCAGCCGCACAATAATGACAAGGACATCAACAAATACGATGCTAATTCCACCATCATTTGTTTAAAACCTGAAACGCCATTTAATGCATTCTTTTCATTTTTTGCTTTTATTCAGGTCGGGTCCTTCTGGTGACGTTAGACTGATGACCATGGGCTGTCATGATTCGAAATGGAATCAAGATAGGTTTTTTTTTTCGATGTTAAACTGGTTTCTCTCCGAATTGGAAAAAGTTGTTTTTATACAATCATCTCTAGGATGAAGTAAAATTTATTTTCGATCTTTATTTACAACATTATCCTATTGAAATCGATGTCAAATATTAAAAAAAGAGTCGTAGAAGTAATTAACAACCTAACGAAAAAAAAATCAATTGCCTCAAAGTTATTAAAAAGCTTTAATATTTGACTTTGGATTGTTCTTATTAACTAATTATTAACTCATCTGAGTTGTTTTAGTAGCATTCTTTTACTAAATACTTTATTCATCCACATTAGTTTAGATCTCAAACAGAATGACTCATAATATTAATGACTATATTTTTACTCGAACAATTTCGGAACTCCCTTATACATCCCACTTCGTATTAAAGGATTATTATAAAAAGATGTTTTTTTTTTTTAATGTCGTTGTTTTCAGAAGACTAGATTGATACTATATGGTTTTATGGGAATAAATTCTTCTCATCTTGCTTTCTTTTCTATTGCATTTATTGGATTAACCACGAGTTTTTTCTTTGATTCGTGTCAGAGTAATCGAAGGAATAGTGTAAATAAAGCAAGTGAGAAGACTGAATTACATTTTTTAAATGTCTTTCTCCGTCTCATTCGTTGCCTCAATATGGATGTGTATTTGAGAGGGTGTGTGTGTGTGTGTGTGTGTTGTTGTAGAGAGAGAGACAGAGAGAGAGAGAGAAGACAGAGAGAGAGAGAGAGACAGACAGACCAGATAGACAGAGAGAGGTGTGTGTGTAGAATGAGAGGGAGAAATGTCACCGAAAAGAAGCAGATGAGGAATGATAGTGGGATGACAAGAAAAGTCTGTGTGAGTGAGAGGAACAGAGAGAGAGAGAGAGATCGGGGAAATGTGTGAGTGAGTGAGTGTATGTGTGGGTGTGGGTGTGTTTGCGTGCGGGAGTATGGGTACAAACTTACAAAACGTTACAAAAATTTGCGTATTAAATTATTTCTATTGATGGAAACATCTTTATCGGAAACATATTTTCATTTTGGTTAATGTTTTATAATTGTGCTCAGCATTTAGCAACACTCCAAATTTTAGCAAATCTCCCCAAGTGACATTTGGCCTGTTAGAGACAGTAATGGTTCCAGGATATTGATACTCATCCTACCCTACCTCACACCTATTCTTGTTCAATAACACACTCTCAATATCACCATGGATCTACGAGGATAGGATAGGTAACTGAAACATAATACATTCTAACATCTGTATGGATACAAAAGCATACCAATCATTGACAAAGCATTCCACATTGCTCTGATGTTACATGCACGGCGCTGACACTAAACCGATATCAAATTTAAACGGAATACCATAATTTGTCATTTTTGTATCTAGAAGCTTTATTTCACATCAATTTCTTTTATAAATTTCAAGTTAGTTATGGAAAATAAAAAGAGAACCCCCTGTGCTGCTTCCATTTTAATAGAATAAAAGGGAACTGTGAAACAGACATAAACGATATTTTTTATTACTTACAAAGTTGACAAATTTCTCCACTTTTCGGCAATTTCCTGAACTTGACAATCCACTTGTTATCAATAGTATATCTTTATGTGTATATTTTGCAGAATAATTTCTGCGTGCACTTGCGTGCATCTGAAATATTATTGACTTTTAATATTACTCGAATCGTGATTATTTCTCTTCGCTCGTACCCGTTATGCCCACAAAATGTACTGATGCCATTATTAAGACCTGGACAAGCCAAATTAGAACCTGAATTTATTTTGCTCTCCCCGATAATCTGTCTCTAAATGAAATGTTGGTATTGTTGAAACACCTGTTTAAAATACAGTGCTTCAAAGGAAATCATCTTATCTATGTTACCTATCCTGTCCTAGTAGATCCATGATATTATTAACCAATCCTGGAAAAAAAAACATTCTGTCCAGTGATACAAAATGAACCTATGTCATCACTGCATTAATTTATGTAATAATACGGAAAATTCGCGCTCACAAGGTTTACTCCCTCAATTGCTCAGCTTTAAACGATCTATTCACTTAGTGAGTATAGTCATACAAATATAATGTATTTCCGCTTGTGTTTAGCGCTCGCATTTATTTTAAGTTAAGGTAATTATCAGCTTCTAAATTAATTATTTTGAAAAAAGAAAAGATGTAAGAGGGAAAAATGTGTAAAAAATACATTACCTTCAGGTCACGATAAGCCAAAATTGTGGGCTCGCGTTTCGTTCGAGATCGAAAAATTCTCTCAGAAATGTCCTGACGTCCTAAAGTAAAGTCATGTCATGTCCGTTTTCCGCTCGCGTTTAGCGCTCGTAGTTTCTTTTTCGTCACCTAGTAAAAAAAAGGGGGGAAAAAACAAACATAAGTGGCGAAACGTTCGTAAAATATACCCCCTTCAGGTAATTATAAAAAAGCAAAATTTTATGCTCCCAATTCGCTCTCGAAAATTTCACTTATTCACAAAGGCCTCCTCCTTTTGTTTTCCAATTTCGAATCCCCCTTTAGTTACGGGCCTGATGTTCACCCCTAGGTATGAAGTATATATGATATCGATATGATCATATTAATTCTATGATGACCCTTGTAACTGCTACGATACAAAAAGTTCTTTAAGTATATTATTAAAAAAAAAAAAAAAAATACTTATTTCTTTTGAAAAGGGGGGGGGAGAGAGTGATACACCAAAGAGGATAAAGCACAACCGGATAAAATCGGATTTAGAATGTACAGTACTGTTTCAAATCGAGCAGCGGGGGTATAATCACTTACTAGGAAAACCCTTTTTTCAGCGGCCGTGTATTTCATTTAAAATGTTACAGTCTTGGCAGGTCACAAGACCAATCGATCCGCTGACAGAATTGAATAATATTAGTTTACTATAAAAGTTTAGACAACACTCGAGAGGGTGCAAGACGTCAAAAGGAACCAATCAAATATATTCTGAGTATATATCCCAACCAATATTGTTTCCATTGAACTTCACTTGTCTTGTAGAAGTATAAACATATGTCTTGGTAGAGTTACCCCCAGCATCTGTTGGTAGCCTTTTCATTTTAGATCTTTGCCTTCATGACTGAATAACAGATATACAGAATCTTCAGAAGACATCAAAATCTCACTTGTGCCAAGTGACTTGATGAAGAATATAAAAAAAAAATTGAAATTGATTACATTATGTGCACGCGCAAAGACACACACAATTTGTTTCAATGCCATGGTTTATATCCACTTGGTCTAAGAAAGGTTCGTCCAATTCTCTTATTGTATCATGCCACATGAAATTAACTTATATAATCTACTAGTAGTTTAATCGAAATTTCCTTTGATCCTATACATTCTCACTTGGTATGCTAAGCACTCGGTCTAATTGCCGATTTGTCTAACAGCCAAATTGAATTTTCGTCTGATTCCCAAATGAATATTCCATCTATTTCCAGTCTGTTCCAATAATTGACTAAGCGATATTAGATTGTGTGGATATTGGACAAATGGACATGAGACAAAATTGGATTTAGAGGAATTGATTAATATGCGAAGTGGAATAAGACGAAATGACAAATAGAGGAACTGGTTGTAGAAGAAATGGAATGTGACCATGTGGGATGAGGCCAAACGGGCATTAGTCAGAGTGGGTTTAGACCAACTAACAATTCACCCATACCTTCATTTACAGAGAGATAAACCACATCACACCCTTACACTCACCACACACACCCACATACAACCCCACACACAACACACAAACAAACATATCCTATCTCATCCACATCAGCACACACAAAAATCCACACCCACGACCCTGCACCAAAACACACACACACACACACACACACGCACCCTCACACATGCACACAAACTCACACTCCCAAACAGGGGAATTACCATGATTACCACGTTGTAAACAAAATATTTGTGCTTAATCAGAAAAGGAGAAGTGTTGTTATGATTATCGTTAACTGGCATTTTGGTGCGTATTTAATGATGTGCGTGTGTGTTAAGAGGGTCTGTGTGTATGTGCGTATACATATTTTCCAACATTTGTTTTATTCTTTATCAATCCACTTGGCACAATTGAGATTCTGCAGTCTTCTGAAGATTGTCTGTTACTCAGACACCCAAGTGAAAAGGGAACCAACAAATGCTAGGAGAATGACACTTCCAATACATATCATGAAACCGTTGATTAAATGTTCATGTTGCCAACAAGACAACTTTAAAATTATGTTACTTTTTTTCATTCTGTATAGTGAATGTAATATTTTGGATGCCACGCATTTCTTTACTTGCTAAAGTCATGCTTTAAAAAAAATTCCTATTTAATTTTTCTTTACCTCAATGTGAACTTTAAGGGAATGGTAAGTTATGTATTAAACTGAACTTGCGCACGGCATGTAATCCAAGAAATATACGGTTACTTTTAATGAACCGTTGATTTCTTTGACATTTTTAATGTGGCAACATTCCAGATCGAAGTGGTCTTCACACATCGTCCTATTTGCGTATACTTTCAATATTTGAATCATTCTCATTAATACACACGTTTCCCGGTCCTTCAGAATATTTGTGATCGCTAAAAACTAATTAAAAAAAAAAAAAAAAAAAAAAAAAAAAAAAAAAAAAAAAAAAAAAAAAAAAAAAAAAAAGATAATAAAATAATCATTTTTTTAAAAATATAATAATCTGGCCCCTTTGCATAAAGAGTATAGAATATGAAAGCATAAAGAACTATTATGATAACTTTTTAAACTTTCTTGGCAACTTTCATAAAATACTGCATTTTGACTTTTGAGAACCGTTACCGTAGTTATATTATATTTTTGTAACTTTGTATGCAACGCGGCCAAGGTGTGATTTGTGCAACCAAACTTTGACACATTGGCATTTCGGAAAATTGCATTGAAAATGAATATAATCAGAACATATGCGCACTACAACTGCACCTTATACGTTACATGATCAATGGCGATATCTGGGAGCTTGATTAATTGGAGTAAGTATAACGAGACTAAACTTATACTAAAAGCAGCTTGATAATTAGCTGGATAAGAATCAGCTTGATATCAAAACCCATTCTTCTCAAGGGAAACATAACAACAACGGATTTAACAAAAATATAATCATATCATCCCTGTAACATGCACGACCTCTGCTTAAGCTTCTTATTGGAAATTAAAACTTTCTTTTTAAGTGTGTTACGATATCACTTGACTCCCCGAGGTCATCAGCTCCTGGTGTTTCTAGTACCGGTTACAAGTTGTTGGTTAACACGGGGATGCTGGTATTGGTGGCGTATCGATTTTATGCGCCGAATGCGATAAAAATAGAAGGATCAAGAGCTTGAAAAGCACTTAAATGAATATTGACGATATTGGTCAAGGAAGCTGCTGTCGACGGGTATTTCCTCCCGATACTTGTTCAATTTTATGAGAGTAGTGTCCGAACACCCCTATGGTTTAAAGATGATGCTCTTGGTACTACTTGCAGTGTGGTTGCAGCTGTCTACAGGAACTGGACAGTTAACAGGTAAGGCTAATTTATTCTGAAAGAAGATGAGAGAACCTGTGAGGAGTTTTAGGGCTCACCCTATGGTTAGTCATGAAAGGGACTCTTTGAGAGAGAAGAAGGGGAAATGGAGAGTTACGGAAAGTAGAAATTGATAAGCAAGATAGAAAGTAGGTAAGAGAATTAAAGGTATTCCTTCTTGATTGAGTCTTAAATAGGACTGTGAACCAGACGAGCAGGCGAGAGGCGAAGAGAGTTTGTAGTAGAAGTGGTAGTAGAAAGGGTTCGACGTTTCGAACAGGTTGATTGTCCGTCTTCAGGAGTTAAGGGTAACAGGTACGACGCGGGCTGCCGTTGGGAGATGCTAATTCGTCCGGAAATATCCTGTAACAGCTAGGGGTTCGTTAATCCGAAAATTAGTTTTGTAGAAAAAAAAATAAATATACCTTAAGTTCATGATTCCGAAAATCATGATATTGGACTGCTCCATCCTATAAATTCAAATGATTTTCGTTAAACAGAAAACATTAAACCAATTTATTTCAATTAGCTTAGTTTCAGATGAATGGATCTTGCTTTTGGTTTAATGAATTATATGAGTTTCTATCGGAACAAACCTTATTTAATTTTGGATTCAACTTCCATAATGATCCCTTTAATTATCTTTTTGATGTAATATCTATGATCCAGCATTAATGCAAAAGGCGCTTTTGATACAAATGAGAAAAAATGTTGATATGATTGCAGCGATTAAATAATTCTACAGTTTGTGGTAAAATAAATGGTACAAGTGGACATATTTTGTTATAGCATGATGATAAAGCACAACCTGGTGTTCTTTGGTATATCCATCACATTTGGTGCTGTAATTTTTTAGATATGATCAGTCTTATATAATCAAGGAAAATCCATTTTCGCACGACATCATATGACTTTGCGTAGGTCTCGCATAATGGCCATGAATTCGGCGCTCCAGAACAATAGAAGTGCGTAATTTCGATTTGTTCCTCGTCGCACAAGATCTATCATTACTTTTGTTTTATGAAAGCAAATTGTACAGAACAAAGTGCATCAGCTAGGAAAATCTTTTGGCTTTAATCTGGTGCCATATACACACATTATTTGAAATCTCAGTATGATTAAATTATTGAAGTAGATTACATGGCCATATGGTTTATTCATTTTCTTTTGTGTGTTTTCCATAACAGAGGGTACCGTACGTCTTGTAGATGGCGCCTCACACTCTGAAGGTCGTGTTGAGATCGTCTACCAAGGAGCATGGGGAACTGTTTGTGATGATGGATGGGATATTGAAGATGCCAACGTGGTTTGCCGATCTCTTGGCTTTCCTGAAGCTAGGGAAGCTGTAGAATTTGCAGGATTCGGTCATGGCCGAGGTGTGATTGTCCTCGATGACGTCAGCTGCTCTGGAACTGAATCATCAATCTTGGACTGCGGGAATGCAGGTCTTGGTGTCAACAACTGTGGGCATTCTGAAGATGCTGGAGTTCGTTGTAGAGTAATCCAAGGTACTTTAAAGGGATTAAGTAACTTTCAAAAACAAGTGAAATGAGATTGAGATTAATAAAATTCTATTATTCTGACCGTAAAACAGACTACTGAGAGTGTCAGATCAAATGAAAGTAATTTACTTTATTAAACCAGTGAAATTTCAGACGAGGTGGCCGCGCATAATGATAAATGAACTACCGCTCTGTTGCAATTTGTATGTAGCAGCCCGGTAAGTAGGCATGGAGACTTCAAGACAGGCAAAGAGGTGTACGTTGTTCTGCGTTGAAACGCACACGGCTTTTAAAAGCATCTGGGAATGGGTTTGAAAATTTGAGTATAAAATCATAGATATCTCGAAAGTAAAGCAAGCAATTAGACTGCAATTTTTTAGGAATACCAGTTGTAGATCATCGCCTGGCACAAGACAGAGCTATTTGGAAAAGCATCAACAGGGTCACAAAGGGTTAGACATATCCTGTATGACATCGATCGATCGAGACTGACCTATGTGTTTATAATCATGTTGGCAAAATGAGCTAAATCAAATATATTGCAATTCAATGTTACTGCATCCCTTTAAATATTTATTCCTGATTGCAAATCGAAATAAATCTAGACTCCAACGAATTGAAAGCTAATAAGTCGTTTGAAGAACAACTAACTCCTTCTTTCGGCACATCAAATTTGATGATTTTATCTCTTGCATATTGTGATTCATACAGAGGGCACCGTACGTCTTGTAGATGGGACCTCTGACTTTGAAGGACGTGTTCAGATCGTGTATCAAGGAGCATGGGGGACTGTTTGTGATGATGGATGGGGGATTGAAGATGCCAACGTGGTGTGTCGATCTCTTGGCTCTTCTGGAGCCACTGAGGCTGTCCTATTTGCTGGATTCGGTGAAGGCACTGGAGAGATTGTACTTGATGACGTCAGCTGCTCTGGAACCGAAATGTCCATCTTGGAATGTGGGAATGCTGGTCTTGGAGTTGACAACTGTGGGCATCAGGAAGATGCTGGCGTTCGTTGCGGGCCACTTCCAGGTATTTTGAATGCTTTCTTGATTCAATATTATATTGAGCAGTATAAAAAATATATGGGGTAAATAAATGTTTCACCTATTTTCGATCAGAATGTAAATTTTTAAAAATTTATTCCTTTCATATGCTTTTCTTACAGATGGTACCCTACGACTTGTAGATGGTGCCTCAGACTCCGAAGGTCGTGTTGAGATCGTGTACGAAGGATCATGGGGAACTGTCTGTGATGACTACTGGGATTTTTCTGATGCCAACGTTGTGTGTCGATCACTTGGCTTTTCGGGAGCTACAGCAGCAATCACACGTGCTGGATTCGGTAGAGGCACTGGAGAGATTGTCCTAGATGACCTCACCTGTTCTGGAACTGAATCGTCCATCTTGGAATGCAGGAGTCCTGGTCTTGGTGTTAGTAACTGTGGGCATGGAGAAGATGCTGGAGTTCGTTGTGCAGTTATTCCAGGTCAATTTAATTCATTCCTTATTATGAATCAATACAGCAGCAAGTAATTTAAATTTGTCTGCGATGATGATTGTGATATTGCAGGTGCCCACGTTCTTTTCGCTCTCTCTTTTCCCAGGAGCCACGTTAGCAGGCTAATTGGGAGGTTCCCGTGTGTCGTAACAAGAACTTTAATGTTTTTGTGTTTATTGTTTTTAATGTAATTTTTGTGGGTTATTCAATATTCAGTAGGTATTTTGAATAAACGTCATATTTTGAAGAAAGCGAAATGGCTTAAAATTAAATTTCTTTACAAAAATAACTACGAATTCCATTTAAAAAATACTTTATCCCATATTCCCCTCTAAGAATTACAAATAACGTCATTTGCTTTTATACAGATGGCACCCTACGTCTTATAGAGGGTACCTCAGACTCTGAAGGTCGTGTTGAGATCTTTCACGAAGGGGAATGGGGAACTGTCTGTGATGATGGATGGGGGATTGAAGATGCCAACGTGGTATGTCGATCTCTTGGTTTTTCTGGAGCCACGGAAGCTGTCGAATTTGCAGGATTTGGTGAAGGCACTGGGGATATTGTCCTTGATGACGTTAGCTGTTCTGGAACAGAATCATCAATCTTGGACTGCGGGAATGCAGGTCTTGGTATTAATAACTGTGGGCATAGCGAAGATGCTGGAGTTCGTTGTGCATCAATCCCAGGTAAATTGATTAATTCCCCCCCCCCCCCGATTATGTATCAGTATATGTTATCCTTAAACATAAAAAGGAAATGCCGTAAACCAATCTTACAACTACTTTTGATCTGAAGGTAGAACATAAAAAAAAGGATTTGTCGATTTTTTATTTTTTTTTTATACTACAATACATGTGTGGAAAGATAATTTCCTGGCTGCACGTTGAATTTAGATATCGGCGTGCTAAAAGTATTGAATGGGAGCTTTTGTACAAATAATTATAATAACAATGGTTTCTTCATCACGTTAGACGTTCACTGCTCTCAACAATAGTAATACTGAATCGAGAACCTGAAATGTTTGAAATCAGCTCTTTCCTCACCACTGGTCAGAGACATGGGCGTCACAAATCCTCTTTTCATCACCGCCACCAATGTGACCGCCTATGACTGTGTGCTTGCCAAAATCTCCCTAATGATATTTATTTATATTATTATATTTGTATATATATGCTATTTAAACAGATGGTACCCTACGACTTGTAGATGGTACCTCAGACTCTGAAGGTCGTGTTGAGATCTTTTACGAAGGAGAATGGGGAACTGTTTGTGATGATGGATGGGGGATTGAAGATGCCAGTGTGGTGTGTCGATCTCTTGGCTTTCCCGGAGCCACGGAAGCACTCTCAGTTGCTTTCTTCGGACAAGGTAATGGGATCATTGTCCTTGATGATGTTAGCTGCTCTGGAACCGAATCATCAGTCTTGGAATGTGGGAATGCAGGTATTGGTATCAATAACTGTGGGCATAGCGAAGATGCTGGAGTTCGTTGTTCAGCTATTATAGGTAATTTTGATCTCTTATTGGCAACCATGAATCAATATATCATTCATCAACACACAAATCGTATGACCTAAACAAAACTAACTCATGCTTTTTAATCGGAAATTAGAACAAAAAGAGTAATAAAATTTTCTTGTGTTTTTCAAACAGAGGGTACCCTACGTCTTGTGGATGGTGTCTTAGATTCTGAAGGTCGTGTTGAGATATTTTACGAAGGAGAATGGGGAACTGTTTGTGATGATGGATGGGGGATTGAAGATGCCAATGTAGTGTGTCGATCTCTTGGCTTTTCTGGAGCCACGGAAGCTGTGTCATTTGCTGGATTTGGTGAAGGTACTGGGGATATTGTCCTTGATGACGTCAGCTGTTCTGGAACCGAATCATCTATCTTGGATTGTGGGAATGCAGGTCTTGGTATCAATAACTGCGGGCATAGTGAAGATGCTGGAGTTCGTTGTGCAGCTATTGCAGGTAATTCAATTTATTATTCCAAATCATGAACCAATATATCATCTAGAAACATACAAAATATATGTCGTAAACAAATCTTACACCTGCTTTTGATCTGAAGGTAAAACACAAGAGAAGTGATCTGTTTACATGTTTTGTATACAGAAACAAATTTAGTTTTACCATTTATGACAATGTTTTTGTAATAATTCATTTTTCATAATGATTCATGTTCGGCTAAGTTTTTACAATACATGTTTGCGGAAATAATTATAATGATAATTGTTGCTTCATCACGCTTGCGTCCACTGGTCTCACCAATGGTAATGCTGAATAAAGAACTTGAAATCCTTCGTATCAGCTACTTGCTCATCAATGGTCAGAGACGTTTGGGTTCTATGTCAAGAAGCAACCATTATTATCATTATATTTTCTTTTGTACAGAAGACCCTTTTCGTTACCTCTACAACGATGACCACTTATATCAATATGCTGTTCAAAATCTCCCCATTATTGTATTAATTATTTTATATGCTCTTTAAACAGATGGTACCCTACGTCTGGTAGATGGAACCTCAAACTCCGAGGGTCGTGTTGAGATCTTTTACGAAGGAGAATGGGGAACTGTTTGTGATGATGGATGGATGAGTGAAGAAGCCAACGTGGTGTGTAGATCTCTTGGCTTTCCTGGAGCCACGGATGCACTCTCAGTTGCTTTCTTCGGTGAAGGTACTGGAGTGATTGTCCTTGATGATGTTAACTGCTCTGGAACCGAATCATCCCTCTTGGAATGTGGGAATGCTGGTCTTGGTATCAATAACTGTGGGCATAGCGAAGATGCTGGGGTTCGGTGTGCAGCTATTCCAGGTATATGATTTTATTTCTTATTCCTAACCATGAATCATTATCATCATCTAAATACCATACAAAAGATATGACATACACAAAACCTGCACCTGTTTTTGATCGCAAAGTAAAATAAAAAGAATAATACATTTTTACATGTTTTTCATGCAGAGGGTACCGTGCGTCTTGTGGATGGAACATCAAACTCTGAGGGTCGTGCTGAGATCTTTTACGAAGGAGAATGGGGAACTGTCTGTGATGATGGATGGGGAATTGAAGATGCCAACGTGGTGTGTCGATCTCTTGGCTTTCCAGGAGCCACGGAAGCTGTGTCATTTGCTGGATTTGGTGAAGGCACTGGGGATATTGTCCTTGATGACGTCAGCTGCTCTGGAACCGAATCATCCCTCTTGGAATGTGGGAATGCTGGTCTTGGTATCAATAACTGTGGGCATAGCGAAGATGCTGGAGTTCGGTGTGCAGCTATTCCAGGTATATGATTTTATTTCTTAGTCCTAACCATGAATCATTATCATCATCTAAATACCATACAAAAGATATGACATACACAAAACCTGCACATGTTTTTGATCGGACAGTAAAACAAAAAAGAGTAATGATTTTCACGTGTTTTTCATGCAGAGGGTACCGTGCGTCTTGTGGATGGTGCATCAGACTCTGAAGGTCGTGTTGAGATCGTCTACCAAGGAGCATGGGGAACCGTTTGTGATGATGGATGGGGGATTGAAGATGCCAATGTAGCGTGCCGATCTCTTGGCTTTCCTGGAGCCACGGAAGCTGTGTCATTTGCTGGATTCGGTCAAGGTACTGGGGATATTGTCCTTGATGACGTCAGCTGCTCTGGAACCGAATCGTCCATCTTAAAATGTGGGAATGCAGGTCTTGGTGTCAATAACTGTGGCCACAGCGAAGATGCTGGAGTTCGTTGTGCAGTTACCTCAGGTAGTTTGATTTATTATTCCTAACCATTAATCAATATATTATCAAGAAACATTTAAACAATATACCATAAACATATCTTACACCTGCTTCTGATCTTAAGGTTCACGTGTTTTTGTTTTTTTAAATAAAGAAACAAAATTCGTTTCAGCCTTTATGATGAAGGTGAAGATTCTGGATTGCAGGTTATTTTTCAAAATGATTCATGTTTGGATGAGATTCTACAATACATGTTTGGAAAGATAATTTCTGGACTAAACGTGGAAATCGGTGATCTCCGTGCTAGAGGTAATGAATAGGAGCTTTTGGACAAATAATCATAAGAATAATTAATGCTTCTTCACGCTTGCCGCCCACTGCTCTCATCAAAGGTAACGCTGAATCGGGAACTTGAAATCCTTCACATCGGTTTTTTTTTTGCTCACCTGGTCAGAGACATGCAGGCGCGGATCCTAGAATATCGAAATGAATGCATTTCGGGGGCCCAATCGTCTGGGGACAAAAGCGGCTCTATTATGTTTATGTATGGGCCCAGTAAGTTCATTGTGTGACTCGGGTCTGCGTCCGCCACTGACATGGGCGTACTATGTGAAGAAGCAACCATCTTTATCATTATAATTTTTTTTTTTTTTTACAAAATATACTTTTCCTTACCTCTCGCAGGTTGACCGCCAAT
The DNA here is from genome assembly GCA_940671915.1 of Paracentrotus lividus. Taxonomy (NCBI): domain Eukaryota; kingdom Metazoa; phylum Echinodermata; class Echinoidea; order Camarodonta; family Echinidae; genus Paracentrotus; species Paracentrotus lividus. The sequence goes on along the minus strand of CALNVZ010000649.1, from coordinate 16,017,833 downwards.
ATCAACGTGCAGTTCAAAATCTCCCTAATAACAGTATTTATTTTTTAATGCTCGTTAAACAGATAGTACCCTACGTCTAGTAGGTGGTAACTTAGACTCTGAAGGTCGTGTCGAGATCTTGTACCAAGGAGCATGGGGAACTGTCTGTGATGATGGATGGGGGATTGAAGATGCCACTGTGGTGTGTCGATCTCTTGGCTTTCTTGGAGCAACAGAAGCTGTGTCATTTGCTGGATTTGGTGAAGGCAATGGGGATATTGTCATTGATGACGTCAGCTGCACTGGAACGGAATCGTCCGTCTTGGAATGTGGGAATGCTGGACTTGGTGTCCATAACTGTGGGCATAGCGAAGATGCTGGAGTTCGTTGCGATGTACAAAGTAATTGAAAATAAAGAAATTTAATTCCTCTTGATCCGTACAACTTTCTTATGCATTAATCAAAGTGTACATTACCATTTGTTCTGACCAGCTAACCCGCCTGGGGCCTGGTGGCCTCGAGTGCTTTACTAGAGCTTTTGTGAATAATGTGCTGACTGCATTATGGGCTTGTCCCTTAAATTGTTGATGAACGGAGCAGCAAGCAAGAGGCCACCAGGCCTCACCTGGTGCAGCTGAGAAAGCTAATAGTTGAGCCATTAAAAAAAAAAAAACATTTTTTTTGTAACTTAAGATTTAAGCATGGAGATACTAAGTTATGATTTAAACAACGATATTGTAAGCGCTGTGATACTTTTTCGTGTATAGCGCAATTATGAACGACCATTATTATTATTATTATTATTCCACTCTATCCACTATCTTTAGTTAGGGATCAGCAACTAATTATGAGTGGAAGACACTTCGAGGAAGAGTGAGGTTCCACTTCTATCGGCCATATGACTATTTACCTCTATTCTATACCTATATCAAAACTACGTTATGGTAATAAAAATAACAATTCAAGAGTTTATTACCCTATCCTACGCCGCTACATCACTCCCAGCAGAGATCAGAAGGGTCATATCCCTGAAGAAGGCTGAACCATTCATCCGATTTTTTTTCAACATTTGAATGAAAAGTTTCTTTTTTTCACATGTTTCACCAATGCAGTTTGGCATCCATCAGATTTAGGACTATCGTTGTTTATTGTTTCTCGTTGTGAAAATAACATTTTATTTGGAAAATTTCACTTTTTCACTGTGCCTGTATTCAAGACTTCTGCGACATCTCCATTGCAAAATAAGGTATCCATAAAAATAGGAACAAGTGAGCTTTGCAGTTGTATTTAAAAAAAAAATCGAGAATGGTGAAAAGGCATTCTAAAAGTTTTTAAGGCTCAACGTTCGTGTTACGAAACTTCAATATGAGTAATAACAATGCTTTTTGCGATTTGGGCCTTCGACTTTTTTTCCATATTCAAATATTTTAAGCATGACATAACTATAACAAATAGGAAATGAATACATAGAAGAATAAATGATCTCTCAACTGGTAAGAATATTAGATAATAACTAAGAAGCATTCATAAATAACCCAAAAAAGCATTAAAACAAAGGGTTCAAAGTTAGTCACGGAAATTCTAAACAAGGCGTTCATTTACACACGGTATCGTATTTTCCATACTATAAACCATGTACATGTATGTAGGCCTATAAGAAAGAGAGAGAGAGAGAGAGGGAGAAAGCGAAAGAGAAATAATAATAGGGAAAAGGTCATAGAAAGAAGCAGATGAGGAATGACAGTAAAAAAAAAAAATGTGAAAAGTATGTATGGGTTAAAGAGACAGACAGGGAAATATCGGGAAAGTGTTTGAGGGTGTGTGTGTGTGTGTGTGTGTGTGTCTGTGTGCGCGCGCCCATAGGTCATTACATGCTTTTCTGTGTGTGTATTTGTGTGTATAAGAGAAAGAGAGAGAATAATAAAAGGGAAAAGGTCATAGATAGGTACTCCCAGATAAAAAGCTAAAATGCTCTGACAGTCACAAATCGTACATTAAAAAATAGTTCAATGTTTCATTTAGCATGTACATGACTTAAACTCACTTTTAAATCTCGGGAAAGCGCAAAAAACCAGCTAAAACAGCCCACTTGCCGTGTTGAAAATTCAATGAGAAAGTGTGCTCTGCATGAGCTATCGATAGTCAAACGACATCATGTGCGCACGCAACATAGTGAGCCCTGTTACGATCGGGCTTCTGTACAGCTGCAGGCACGGGACATGCCCCCGCACGCGCGGAAAACGAAAGAAATTCACGGAAAAATCAAAGGGGACCGTTTGACGTTACTTTGACAAAATATTTCTATACCTCTAAAATCTAATTGTTTGTTCATTGTGTGATGATATATCAAGGATATACGGATAGACACATAACTAAACAGCCAAAAATGCCAAAACTCTGATTAATAGACATTTTCACTACTCAAAATATAGGAGACAAAACGAGGTAAGTTTCGATAACAATGCCTCGAAATGAGTACTAGAACTTCGTAACATTTTCAGGGAATATTTCTGAGTTTAGGAGGTTGATAATGACTTTTTTCGTCGTTACACTCGTAAACATGACTATACATAATCAATAATTCTGAAGTAATTACAAAATCTAAAAAAAATCACCAAAACCTTGGCGCTGCATTTGCATTTCCAGGCGATATCGGAAGTGTCTTTTGTTCTCGAGATACCGATTTTTGTACAATTTGCATGTGTGTGCGAGAGCGCCAGTAGCGTTTGGGGGTACCTATCTAGAAAAAGAAGCAGATAGGAATGATAGTAGGATAGAGAAGGAAAATGTGAAAAAGTATGTATGGGTTAAAGAGACAGACAGGGAGATATTGGGAAAGTGTTTGAGAGTGAGTGTGTGTGGTTGTGTGTGTGTGTGTGCGCTTCGCGCGCGCGCGCGTGTGTGTGTGTGTGTATGTGTGTATAAAGAAGAGAGAGAGATAGAAAAATAAAAGGGAAAAGGTCATAGAAAAAGTAGATAAAGATGATAGGAGGATGAAGATGTATAGGTTAAAGAGACAGACAGGGAGATATTGGCACATTGTGTGAGGGGTGTGTGGGTGCGCGCGGGCTCATAGGTCATTAAAATTGTTATTAATTTCGACCAGCCAATTGCAATGTTACACAAAAGTGTATAAAAAGATACAATGGTGCGAAAAATGGGAGGGAAACGAACACATTTTCGACACTGGAAAACACTGGGTATTTCTGTGTATAATGGCTGTATGATGGCAGTTATATCAAAAAAAACAATTTAAATCGCCATAGATCTAGTAAAAAATTCATATGCGCTGCATAAAATTTTTCGCAATCTGTGCAATTTCGTGTAACATATTGTAAATCTCCCTAAATGATCTAGGAGCTCATAAGCAAGTTTTGGTAGTTATTTGAAAACACACATATTCTCATCCACATTAGCTCCCACCCCTCCCCCCCCCTCCCCTCTCTCTCTCTCCCTCTCTCTTGATCAGACACCACTCGTGTTTTCAAACCTTCTTTGTTTGGAGCTAACAAGGAAATTTGCTAACGAAACCCCAGGTCACTTCGGGAAATTAAACGTTAAAACAATTGTACCAAATTAGATTCGCATTGTGTGTTAAGTTAAAAAAAAAACTTATTCCAACACTACGAAACACTGGGTAACTTTGTATAATAACTATTTAGAGCTTTTCGCAACTTTGAATAGTTCTGTGGGTACCTTTGTATTACCGTATAAAACCTTTTGAAACATTGGAAACTTTTAATATTTGTACTCAGTAATTTGTAACAGAGTGCAATTTTTTAGTAACAATAGAAATCTCCCTTTTAGGCTAATTGTAGGTTTTAAATCAATTCCATGAATGAAATCAAACTCAAACTCGCCGAATGACCTAGGGCCTGATAGAGGCAGTTATGGTTCCAGGTTATTGACCCATACTCATAGAATATCCTCACATACTGTACAACTCTCCCTCACCAACATTTCAACACATCCTCATTCCCACTAAACAGCCATTTCATTCAACCTTTATTCCTAGCGCGCACACATTCACCCACTTCCACACCCACACTACCTCACCCCTCTTTAACCTCCGCATCACACACACCCTCCCTCAATGGTCTTCCTAGACGCACACACTTACACCCTCATGGACCACTCTTACACATTCCCAATTAAAACACACTCACTCCCGCCACACTATCTCACCGCTCACCCATTCTCTCTCTATGTCGCGCGTGCGCGCGCACACACACACACACACACACACGCACACACATTCTCACACACAATCCCATAAACACACCCTCACACGCACACACACAACGATTGTTGAGAAGAGGCAAAATGTTGAAGACCTCCAGGATTGTAAATTACGCTTCTTAGAAATAAAACGGTATCTCAACGGAACAATGTTTTTTGTTCTGATATCCCTTGCGGCTACTAACCATAAGATCGGGTGAAAGGTGTTCATCAAGTCCTCTGTCCAGAGAACCTTCGTTTACACTACGTCATTCATAAGTCATCCACATGATTTAGTCACATTCTGTGCTCACATTCATTCAGTCTTGTATACCAAAGGAAACTACATGACAAGTCTATGAGTTCAGTAGAGAAGCAAGACTTATATATTTATTCCCATAAAAACCGGATAATGTAAAGATACTTTTCATGACTCTACGATTACATTATCTGCAAGGGTGATATTATTTCAATTAATTTACTCACTTTAATACCTCATTGGATTTGAATCCCTCTATTGAATTTAATTATCTGAATTAAAAGAATGTTCCAAGAATATCAAAAGAGTCATCAAGGTAAGAAAGATAATGAGAAATTCTGTAATCAATTTTACAAAAAGAGTTAATAATGCAACTGTAATTATCTGGAAATGCTAACCTATGGCAACAACAATGATCTAATTGAATTAGCACAACTATATCGAATGATTATTTTAAGCATTCTCTCTTTATTTAAAACAATATTATAATAATTAACTCTCTCAATTACGGTTAAAAAAATAAAATAAATTAGGGACACGGTTGTTCGGTTTATATTTCGTTGACAAGAATTTTTAAATTCAAATTTAGATTTAAAAAGATAATGTTTCAAGACAAATATTACTTTATCATAGAATAAGGAGAAATAAGGTGTACAGTACAATCTTCTCTCCAGGGAAAACCATTACACCGAAAATATAATTTAATTCCGTTTCAGATCATGTCACTATTGTCATCAGTTTAATGTCAGCGGTTACCTGAAATAAGATCACAGGAAGATAATTATGCCGCGGTAATAGAAAGCATTCAACAGATTTAATTGCATATTAAAGTGTAATATGAGATTTTCTTTTTAAAAAGTGTAGCATTATTTTGTTCACGTTGTTATTTTGTATGTCAGCTCTGCTATTCCTACATCCTCATCCGGCGGTCAAATTTAAGGCCTTAATTTTCATTTAATTCCTCATCAAAATAACGAATGCGATAATTATAATGTGCCTTGGATTTATAATGATGACGATGAGGAGGATTATGATTGAAATAAGTTACAATAATAATAATAATAATAATAATAATAATAATAATAATAATAATAACAAAAATAATAATAATAATAATGATAATAATAATAATAATAATAATAATGATAATAATAACAATGATAAAAATAATAATAATAATAATAATAATAATGATAAGAATAATGATAATAATAATAATTATTATTATTATCATTATTATTATTATTAATAATGATAAGAATAATGATAATAATAATAATTATTATTATTATCATTATTATTATTATTATTTTTATTATTATTATTATTATTATTATCATTATTATTATTATTATTATTATAGAGGACTTGTTTGATAAAAAGACGGTAAACCTCAACTTCTAGAAGACGTCTGGTTGCTGTTTGATATACCAACAGACCTTAAACATGTTAAAGTTGAGAAAAATGGAAATAATATTAACAAAACTACTACTAATAATAATGATAATAATAATAACGATAATACAATAGACAGATAGAAAGATAAATAGACAGCACCTACTAGTCGCCTCCGCATTGAACACCTGCGTCTTCACCATGGCCACAGTTATGGTTGCGTGGTCCGTTGTTGGTGCAATCAAAGATGCTCGTCTCACTGCCGTCGCACTGCACATCATCGAGAATGATGTCCCCAGTGCCTTCCCCGAAGTAGGCATTAGTCTGCGCCATTCCCATGTTTCCAAGGCCTAGCATATTGCACACGACTCCTGCATCGGTATTATCCCAGAAATCATCGCAGACGGTTCCCCATGCTCCATTGTAGAATACCTCAACCCTACCCTCGTTTGAAGTGGAACCATCCACCAAACGTACTGAACATGAAATTGAAGGTAAAAATAAGAAGAATTAATGTTAACGTGTGCTATGCTACTTCAATTGTGTTACAACGTCAGGAAACTTCAAGGTAATCTTATGGTTTCAAATTGTAATCTTAACTTTAGGTTTTAATTAAATAATGCATTAAATAATTAAATGTCTGTTTTCTTCTACGTTTTCATGCAGGGAACTGTCAATATGGTCTTGATTGGCCCCAAGAACAATCTTGACTTGAATCTCGATATGATAGGCTGTTTAGGAATGGGTGCACTGTCTGGTTAATTGATTGGCGAGTGAGCACAATCATCACTTCATACTTATTTCTCCATCCTTGACATCTCCTTTTTGTTTTTTTAATATTTACAGTCTGAGTCAAATAAAATGGTACAAGTGGAAAATATTTTTTTTTATAGTTTGAAGATAAATCACAACCTGGTATTGTTTGATATTTTCATAAGGCAGGAAAATCTTACTTTCTTCTGCAATTTTTTTCATCACATTTAGTGCTGTAATTTTTTTAGGTATGACTAGTTTTCTACAAAAAAAAAAAAAAGCTACAATAAAAAAAAAATCCATTCTTCAATTTTCCATAATTCAGCGCTCCAGAACAATAGAAGTGCTTAATTTTGATTTGTTCCTCGTCGCACAAAATTTAGCATAACTTTTGTTTTACGAAAGCAAATTATATAAAACAAAGCCCATCAACAAGAAAAATCCTTTGGCTTTAATTTGGTACCCCATACACACATTATATGAAAAGAAAGTGAAGTCAAAAGGAGCCTGAGCTTTCGATCCTAGCAGAATCTTCGTCAGAGACAAAATGACACAGAAAAGTAGGGAACAAACATGGATATAGAGAAAGATATATGGATATATATGAAAAGATTACACACCTAAATTTTTTTTCCCCGACTGTACCATTTTTTTTTTACACAGACTGTACTTACGTTATCACTGCCACAACAAACAATCACAAACTAACTTCGAGGTTTATCTAAAGACACAATTAACAAACCAGATTACCAGTCACCTAATCTCCCTAATTGGAAAGCTTGTGAAAATGATATATATCTTTTTGTATTGTTTTCAAATATCTTTACTGCGGGATGGACGTTCAGACGTGTACTGTAGGAGTTGAAACAGTTTCAGTTTATTTTTATTTGTTTGCGAGTTTTTATAAAAAAGATGACAGACTGAGTTAATGACTTTTACTGCTGTTACACACTATAGAACTTATTCCTATCAATGACAGTGACTTTTATCACTATTTTAAAACCATTTCACCAGTATTGCTTATTACAATCTATTCGAAATATTTTATAAAACAAATATTGAGGATCAACATAAATTGTTGAGTCTATTTTTACCATTTGTATTGCAACGAGCTCCAGCATCTTCTCCATGAACGCAATTGTGTTCTCCAATACCATTATTCCCACAATGGAAGATAGACGATTCAGTTCCAGAACAGGCAACATTATCAAGGAAAATATCTCCAGTGCCTTCACCGAAGAAAGCAGATGTCGTCGCTTGAATAGCACCGGGGTAACCAAGAGATCGGCACACCACGTTGGCATCTTCAGTACCCCAGTCATCATCACACACAGTTCCCCATGCTCCATTGTTGAGGACCTCTACCCGACCTTCGGATGAAGTAGAACCATCCACCAAGCGAACTGCATATGATATTTGAAGGTAAGATTAAGAAGAATTACATTATTGTGTGGTACCATGGAGGTAAGGGTTGTACTATATTCTTTAGTTTTGTCTCAACGTCTGGAAACGTCAAGGTAATCTTGTTGTTTTAAATAGTCCCATTATCTTGAGATTCAAATAATACTCGAGCGTAAAAATCATGGGTTCTTTCTCCTTTTTTTTTAATGACAGGACGGGACATGTGTTCTTGACTGTAAGAAGAACATGAAAAAAAAAATTAACTGGATAGCATTGAACATTGTGAAATGAGCGCCTTTTCATTATTTCTTACAATCAATGTGAATTGATGTGTGAGATACGTATGAGATTCAACATAAATTATTAAGTTTATTTTCACCATTTTTATTGCAACGAACTCCAGCATCTTCAGCATGGCCGCAGTTGTGTTCTCCAATACCATTATTCTCGCAATCGAAGATAAACGATTCAGTTCCAGAACAGGCAACATTATCAAGGACAATATCTCCAGTGCCTTCACCGAAGGAAGCAGATGACGTCGCCTCAATAGCTGCGGGGTAACCAAGAGATCGGCACACCACGTTGGCATCGGTGCTATCCCATTCATCATCACAAACAGTTCCCCATGCTCCATTGTTGAAGACCTCTACTCTTCCCTCAGCTGAAGTAAGACCATCAACCAAGCGTGCTGAACATGAAATTTGAAGGTAAGAATTTGATAAACTTACATTAGCGTGTTTTCAGTGGAAGACGTAGGACGTAGTCCAGACCGTTAGCATATAAAGGGCTATATTTTCAAAATAGCTCAAAACCCTTGCTTTCTATCTTCTTGAATAGCTTTAAATAAAGGTTGCCAATGGTGACAGCACATGTCCCCATTGACTTGAGAGATATTGCAACGTCTATTGTTGCAAGATAGATTTTAAATATTAATTTCATATGTAGTGCGTCCCAGAAAAAAATAATCCCAACTTTGTAATATATGTATATATAACAAAATATGGCCCCTTGCTAAACGTGTGTTGCAGTGATTCATCTTATTTTAGTACAGGCGAAAGAGAGCTTCGATTCGATTTGTCTACCGTCCTTATTTCGCCTATATATATAGTGGTGGCCAATATAATTAGAACACAAAGCACAGTTGAATGATTTTAGTTGTTTTCATTCAGTTGACCATTAAATACCTACAAAAATGATTGGAATGTCTACGAAAGTTATCATTGTGCTTTAAAGGTAGTGTCATCCTTTTGCAGGCAAAAATATTACATTTCTAGTTTTTGAGAGGACATAGAAGTATATCAATGATTATATCTTCCCACAACATGATTAAACTCCAATGTGTATGTTTGTCATTATATTGCGATTATCAAAATTCATTCCTATTTTTTCGAACCTCGAAAAATATACCGTACGTTGCGAACCAATGACCGTTAGCGCAGAGAATAATGCACGCTGATGCGCCGTGTGTATATTGATGTGTGTGGTCCGTGCTGCACGCGCTGTAATATCAACGATGTTGATGGAGAGCTGGTCTAGATTGGTAGTCAGATTTTCGTTTCATATTACTGATCTAGGCAACCTATGACAGTAAGATTGAATAGACAGTATAGGTTGATCATATTCTAAAGTTATGCCAAGTTGCATTAGTTTTCGCAATATGTGAAAAAGGATGACACTACCTTTAAAAGCTAAATTATATAAATATGATTGTGAAACTCGCTGCCATCTTGCCCTCTTTCGCGCTACCCCACCAACTGAACAATTCAAAAAAATTGCCCCAATCGGAATCAAAGTGTTATAACGTTAAAGATTAAGTCTCTTCTTACAAAAATATACATTTTCGGACAGGAAATCTCCTGGGAATTTCAAAAAAGAGCACTTATACACTGTCCGTCATAAAGGTGGAATATTTTTTTCCCGCTATAGCAACATGGTTTTGCTCTGGCTTTAATTTCTTGAATATGTTTGTCCCTGCTTTTAACTTTTCGGGACCCTGGTTATATCTTGGACATTCTCACAATCCTTCACGTGGACTTTTTTCCAAAAAAGTTTTGTCAACCACCATGATGCCCATTTTTTTGTCATTTTTTCTCATTTTGGGGCCCATTATTGTTTTCCCGGCCGATCAAGCCGCCCTCGTTCCTACCCCCAGGAAACGCGTCTGATGTGTACTGTTTATATTGTTCTTTATGTTAAATCTAGATTTCTGGGGACAGGTTTAGGTCTCTTGTCTAGGGGAGGGGTCGAAGTAAAAAGTGAGATTGGTGAAAATTCGGAATATTTTATTCCATCTTTATGCTGAAAACAAAAGAAATAAAAAACAACCTTTAACCCTTAAGTATAATCATTTTCCCCCTTAAATTTTGTTTAGCCTTGTTGACAAGGATGTTAATAATTGGTAACATTTTGTTTTGCTTTATGTTTGGTTGATATTTTACAATACAATTTAGGGAAGATAGAAATTTACATGGTGTAACAATGAATAAAATCAATGTTGAACCCCAAATCAAAATAAGTTTTAACCCCTCCCCTAGACAAACGAGTCGAGCCTGTAACCATGCATCTGGATTTAATCTAAAGAACAATAACAAATCTACACCTCAGACGTGTTTCCGTGGGGTAGGACTGAAGGGGCCTTGGTGGGTCGCTTTAACAAAAAGGGGCCCCAAAAATACGAAAAAATGACGAAAATGGCCATCTTCAGGGGGTGACAAACTTTTTTGACGAAAAATCCCCGGGAAGGGTTGAGGGAACGTCCAAGATATACCCAGAATATCGGAAATTGAAAGCGGTGACAAACACATTCAAGAAATTAAAACCGGAGCAACATAATGTCGCTTGAGCCTGAAAAAAAATATTCCACCTTTGTGACGAACAGTGTATTAAGGTAGGGTCAAGTATAGTAACATCTTATGTGAGGATTTTTTAAAGTTATTTTGAGAGGCCCAAATTTTTTCATTTGGAGCCCCAATTTAGGCTCCTAGCTCTTTCTTTTTACCCTAGATCTTTCACCGTATTTGAATGGCTCATGAAATTTCCTTTCAGGAAATATATATTTTAAAGGAATTTCTTCATTTCATGTAAAATAATCCCAACCTTAAATGGGCAGGATTGTTTTGGTCATCTCACGACCAGAGGAGGGGGCCCATACAACCCCATCCAAACATGATAAAATTTTCTGAAACTTGGCATCTATTTGGAGCATATCATAATAAATAAGCCTGTAAAGTTTCATACGTACAGTGGTAGTCTAAATTATCAGAACATCAAGCATATTTAAATTTTAGATTTTAGTTATTTTCATTCAATTGACCATATAAATACCTATAAAATGGTTGGAATGTCTCCGAATGTCATCATTATGCTTTAAAAACTAAATAACATAGCCATGGTTGGGAACTCGCCCCCAAATGGCCCTTCTTTATGTAACGCCACCACTTGAAAAATCTAAAAATCTTGCCCCTTTCAGGATCAAAGTGTCATAACGTTAAACATTTTAAGCCTCTCCCTACAAAAGTATATATATTCTGAAAGAAAATTTCCTGAGGATGTCAAAAATGGCATTCATGATAACGCAGGGTGAAGTAGTAAAATCTTATGTGGGGAATTTTAAATTATTTTTGAAGGGCCCCATATTTTTAATTCAGAGCCCCTATTTAAGGACGTTGCACAGTTATGTTTCTGCGCATCTTGACCGCGCATCCTGGCCGCGCATTATTTACTACGTCACAATGGAAAAATATTCAGCGCTCATGATGATTATGCATGGGCGATCCAGCGTTCAAAGAGTTAAAAGAAATTAACTTTCTAAATATGTTATTTATTCCTTCTTTTTGTTTATTATTTACCTACTTGTAGAGATATGTAAAGCATTTATGGTGGTGCATGTTCGTTTTATTGTGATGGATATGAAATGAATTGTAAATGTTTGGGAGCAGGATTTTGAAAAAGTCGAAAATTAGATAGAGTTTTCACATTTTTAAGTATTTTTGGCACGTTTCGGTGGGTTTCAAGTCGACTCACCACTATTACAGCGCCGATATTTTGAAAACGAGCACATGGACCCCCATTTTTTTTTTTTTTTTACTCTTTTAGTTTATATTCCTCTACAACTTGGCAAATTTTGATGAAATTGACATGGATTTTGAATGTTTGAGAGCATGATTTTGAATCAAGTGTAATATAGGTTGGATTCTCAGACTTGTTTGACGTTTTCAGTGCGTTTTTGTGGTTTTCAAGCCAATTCGCAACTATTCGGGCTCCGATAGCCTACAAACGAGCAAGTGGACCCCCTTTTTTTTTAATGTTTCTACCCATTGAGTATGTATTCCTCTACAACTTTGCAAATTTTTATGAAAATGACATGGATTTTGAATGTTTGGGATCATAATTTTGAATCAAGTGTAATTTAGAGTGGATTTTCACGCTTTTTGGACGTTTTCGGCGCGTTTTTTTGACTTTTCAAGCCGATTTGCGAGTATTCGGGCGCCGATAGTTCGAAAACGAGCACATGGACCCCCCCCCCTTTTTTTTTTTTTTAAGTTTCTACATATTTATGATGAATCCCTCTATAACTTTGCAAAACTTTATGGGACTGTCATGGTTTTTTAAAAAAAGTGCACCTTAAACTATCCTTTTTTATTTTCTTGTAGATTCCAAGCCTCTAAGATTTGGTTTTTGCCATTTTACGCACCATTTTTGCCACAAAAGGGCGCTGCTGGCTCGAAAATAAGTACAAATGTGCCAGTTTAAACAATGTCCCCATCTTTGGTATGAACTTCGTAACAAATCGGGAAGGTTTGATAAAGTTTGATACGGTTTTGACAAAGTAATGACGATTTTAACTCGTTTGTTGCAATCGCGAGGTGTAACAGAGGCCAATTTCTTTAATTATGCGTATTTTACACGCCATCCAAATATGGCGACTTCAACACTGAAAAGATAACTTTGTCAATTGACAAATATAAATTTGTCATTAATGTGGTTTAATTTAACAAATTAATAAATTTGTCATACCAAAGATTTGTCATTATAGATTTGTCATGCACCATAACATGACGAATTTTAATTTGTCATGAAAAGTGGTCTAATTTGACAAACCTTTTTCAAAGTTTGTCATTGCAACATTTTAATTCCTCATTCTCATTTTTCAATTTTTTTTCAAGTTTTTTTCATTCATCAATTTGTACTGCATGTTGACGTTAATTTGTCATGTAACAGTCAGAAAACACACCTGTAATAAACAAACAATACAGATAGTTAATATTTTTGTCAGTTTTAATAGAACCTCGAAATTCCTGAGGAAACAAATTCAAAATACATCAAATCCCGTCAAAACTTGCCAGCAAGTAACATTTTATAAAATATTTACTTAGTTTATTTACTTAGAAGAGAGCGCCAGTACGCTGCCTTCAAAACATCCGCTCAGGATGCAGCCGCTCGACCTGCCTGGCCAGGCCCGAGAGCACCCGGATATCCCGAACCTTGGTGGGTTGTGCCTTCGGCACCCTACCAAGCGGGTTCTCGCTCCCTATCTAAAGTAAATATTTACCTTTTTCGATCTACTCAAGCCTTGCCTCGCAGCTAAATCACGGCGACCGGCGAGTGATTCGAAGACGCTGATTATGTGCGGGGTTTCCCAAACTGTCTTCAGGAGCTAAATTTGTCATGCATTTTGCGTCAACAAATTGATTTGTTTTTCAGCAAATGATTTGTATTATAATTCGTTATGGCCGACTTAAAATCGTCATTTCTACATTGACTGCGAAGAGGATTTGTCAATTACGGTTGCGAAGAGTCGTCACGCAAATAAATCAGTCATGCGCAAGTTTGTTTTTGTCAACACCAGTTGAAACTTTGTAATAGTGCTCGATCAATTTGTTATGTATACTACCATGAGTTTGTCATTTCACAGTTATATCGCAAAACAAATTATTTTACCCCGATTGACGAATTAATCTGGCCTTGTGACAAAGTTATCTTTTCAGTGAATGTCCCGTAGCAAAAAATCCAGCACATGAACCTATATTATTTTTTTGCATGTTTGGCATACATAGATACCAATGTAACTCTGTGCAAAATTTGGAGAAAATGACATGGACTTCGTTTCAACTATGCAACGTCCTTAAGTCCCCCTTTCCAATTAACCTTAATTTTTCAGCATATTTGAATTGCTCATGAAATTTCCTTTAAAATATATGCATTTATAAGTAAATTTCTTCACTTTCAAGAAAAATAATCTTAACGTTAAATTGGCAGGGGTATTTTGGTCATCTCACGACCAGGGGATGGGCCAATCCACCCCCTCCCCATAACACCAAATTTTCTAGAACTTGGTATGTATTTGGGGCATATAAGAAAGAATAAGACTGCAAAGTTTGACACGTCTAGCTTAAACACTTTTGAGCTATCGGCATATCTAATTGGCATTTCGCGTTTTTGAATATGTACTACATGTTTAATACACAGGTCTATGGGGAAACTGAAAGCGCATAGCGCAACAATTTTTAAAGCTGCGCATTACCTGATGGTCGAAGCTATATAAATTTGGTATCAGACGATGCATAAGACTCTACGCTTTTAAAGTCATGAAAGCTGTCGGCACCAAAAAGTTATCCTCAAACTTACATCGGCAAATGTACTAGGGCATTGAGAATCCCATAGACTTTGTGTAGCTTCGGGTGTTCTAATAATTTTGGCCACCACTGTATATCTCAAATACTTTTTGAGTTATTGGCATATGAAATTGTCATTTCACATATCTGCATTTGATACTACTTTTACAATACACAGTCTATGGGAGGGCTGACTGCGCATAGCGCGACAATTTTTGAAACTGCGCATTACCCAATGGTCGAAACTGTATCAATTTGGTATCACAAGATACCTGAGACTCTATGCTAAAAATTCATGAAAAATTTCGACATCAAAGCGTTATTGCTAAACTTAATTCGGGAAAAACACTAGGGAGTTCAGAATCCAATAGACTTTGTGTAGCTTCGGGTGTTCTAATAATTTTGGCCACCGCTGCATATTTATATGCTTATGAATTGACTCAGGAACAATTAATGAAATATCAGAAAGCCAGGGTTGCTTCTGAAAAAAACAAAACTTGATATAAGCACTCAAGTGCTCATTCATCCCTGATAGCACAGGTATATATTTTTTCATCACTTGGTAGCATATGAGTTGCTCTTTGTCATGATTTAAAAAAAAATGAATTAATAAACCAATAGGTTATACAATTTTGATACGATGCTCTGAAAATTGGAGATACTTTTATTTTGGACGCACTGTATTCAGGTGCAGCCGGTGTCAGGTGAATTACATAATACGCTGACTTGCTGTTCACTCACTTCTGCGTTCAGGGTTTTCATAATTTTGCTCTCACTGTAAAAAATCATTAAATACGTTTTTTTTTCCCCGTTTTCAATTTTGGAGGGTCCTGACGTTTTTGATTTCCCCCAATCTTCCTTTTATTAATTTCAACTTGAAAGGTTTGTCCACCTCCACAATTATGCCCATGTTTTGCCCTTTCCCTCATCTTGGGTCTCCCATTTTTGTTTATTGCTGGGTAAGGGCCCCTGATTAGTTCTTGGGTTGCTTATATTCTTTAAAAAAATATCTGAGTATATATATGGTTTCAGATTTTATTTTAACTTCGTTCCAAAATTGATTTTATTTATCTTTATTCGATGGAAATGTTCCATCTCCACCAAAAAAAATATTGAAGAATCTCAGCCAAACATTAATTAAAATTAAAAAAAAAAAAAAAAAGGTAACTTTTTAAAACCTTGGTATAAGAACTAACTTTGTAATTTATTTCTATAAGTGTTTTGAGGCTGGCTTATGGTTTATTTTGTAATTAACAATCGATGTAAGATTATGAAAGAAAACACGATATGAATTCTGCCTCGTGGATCCTCGGCTTCGTGGGAAAATTCCTTTGTAGTCTAGTTTTGGACTCTTTAGCAGTTTTTGTTCATAACCCGCTAGATGGCGCGTTTCCCCACTCATCCACTCTCCCCACACAATCATTTCCCCCACTAATTCACCTACCACCAAACTTTTTTGGTAGGTGAATTAGTGGGGAAAATGATTGTGTGGGGAGAGTCATGAGTGGGGAAACGCGCCATCAGAACTAGACTAAATCCTTTGCCGCGTGGACCCTCCCCACTCATAAACGATGGCAAATGAAATGATAACAATTATAATGTTTTTAAAAAAGTCGGTTTCAAGTCTGTTAAACCCGTTTGGTAAAATTGAGCCATTCACATTTTTCAGTGCTAGGACAAAGATTATTATTCCGTTTTTTTGTAACTGAACAATCTATAACTGTTTATCCTTTGAAAGAAAAATATATATTTTTGTTGGACAGTTAATTTTATTTTTTAAAATAAATTTGTTTATTTCTTTCTTTCTTTTATTTTATTTTTATTAGTGATTACGGAAAGTTAATGATTGATGATAAGTAAAATAAAATGTATATATATATATATATATATACAGTGGTCAGTGGTTGGCAAAATTATTCGAACACCCGAAGCTACACAAAGTCTATGGGATTCTAAACGCCCTAAGTGTATTTGCCGAAGTAAGTTTAGGGATAACTTTTTGATGCCGAAAGTTTTCATGTCTTTTTAGCATAGAGTCTTATGCATCTTGTGATATCAAATTTATATAGTTTTGACCATTCGGTAATGCGCAGTTTCAAAAATCGACGCGCTATGAGCGGTCAGCTCTCCCATAGACTTTGTATTGTAAAAGTAGTATAAAATGAAGATATGTGAAATAACAATTTCATATGCCAATAACTTTAAAAGTTTTTGATATAAACGTATGAAACTTAACAGCCTTCTTCATTCTGATATTCCCCAAATACCTGCCAAGTTTCAGAAAATTTAATTACGTTTAGAGGGGGTGCACGGGCCCCCTCCTCTGGTCGTGAGATGACCAAAATATTCCTGCCCATTTAAGGTTGGGATTATTTTTCATAAAATTAAGAAATTCCTTTAAGATATATATTTCCTGAAGGAAATTTCATGAGCCATTCAAATGTGGTGAAAGATTAAGGATCAGAAGAAAGAGGGACCTAAATAGGGGCTCCAAATTAAAAATTCGGGGCCCCTCAAAATCATTCAAAACCCGCCACATAAGATGTTACTACTTGACCCTTCCTTATTCTGAGTACCATTTTTTAAATTCCCAGGAGATTTCCATTCCGAAAATGTATACTTTTGTAAGACATGTAAGAAAAAACGTAGTATTTCTATTTGATTCAGATAGGGGCATTTTTTTTTTAATTGGTGGGGTAGCGCGAAAAAGGGCAAGGTGGGGGCGAGTTCCAAAAGCATGACTATATTATTCAATTTTTAAAGCAAAATGATACTTTCGTAGATATTCCAACCATTTTATAGGTATATAAATAGTATACAGAATGAAAACAATTAAAATCATTTAAATGTGCTTGGTGTTCTAATAATTGGGGCCACCACTGTATATAAATAAAAAATAATTATTTAAAGAAAATACCTCTTAGAGGATTGCAACGAACTCCAGCATCTTCTCCATGAACGCAATTGTGTTCTCCAAGACCATTATTCCCGCATTCTAAGAGGGATGATTCCGTTCCAGTGCAGGTAACGTCATCAAGGACAATCTCCCCGGTGCCTTGACCGAAGTAAGCAAATGAGAATGCATCAGTGGCTTCAGGATATCCGATAGATCGACACACCACAGTGGCATCTTCAATCCCCCATCCATCATCACAGACAGTTCCCCATGCTCCTTCGTAAAAGATCTCGACACGACCTTCAAGGTCTGAGTTACCATCCACAAGACGTACGGTACCCTCTGTTATGAGAAATAATAATAGCTGACATGAACTGAGCGTAATAATATACTTTCTGGGTTAAACAAGATAATGAAAACAACGAAAAAGAGGAATGTATCAGCACTAGCCTTCCCCGAGATACTGTGCGATAGCGAGAGCTGGAGAGTAAACAAGACAAACAGATAGAACAAAGTTTCGTTTGACATGTTTGAGATGTGGTGTTGGCGCCGAACACTAAGGATCACATGGACATCTACACTCTAACAACTTAAGTGCTATTTTTAGCACTTCAGAGGCTGAAATCAGCACTTTTTAAGAGCTTGTATAGTGACTGCACTCAAAGTGCTGTTTAACTGCACTCCAAGTGTTGTTTTAGCAAGTTCACGTGAGCTGAACTTTCAGCAAAAATAGGCAAAATGGCGTGACTTCGTTGGGATTCGAACCTGGGTCCCCTGGATGAGAAGCGCTTACGAGCACGTTAGACCAATTCACATCTCACGATTGCTAGCTGATCATATTGTTTCGTGATGAACTTTCTTCAGAGTTGCCATAATTATCTACTATTCTTTCATAATTCAAGCAGGTTATGGAGATCTCCGTTGGTCTATTGGTAACGACAGCGGTACCCTTCCATATCTAGGTGAACCCGGTTCGAATCCCATACCAACATTGAACATTTTTTGTTGGTAAATTAGCACTTGGGTAAGTGCTAAAACAGCACTTCAGGTGCTGATTTATCACTTCAAGTGCAGTCATTAATGCAGTCAATTAATATTTATTAATGATTTAGTGGCCTGGAAACAATTAAAAGGCCTGAAAATTTTCAGCTGAAAAAGGACAATAGTTGTATTCCCTCTGAATAAATTGTTTCCTTTAATTGGCTGAATTAGTAGTTTGAATCCAACTTGCATATCTTAGTTTTTGTTATGTCTGACAAACACGTTTCTTGTCTGACATAGCAACACACTCGTGACAAAAATAGAAAATGTTTAAATCACATGAATGTTTTGTCACCACAAATTATATGCAAAAAAAAAAAAAGGAAATCGGGTAGGCCTAGCGCCTATTTTCTGTCAAGTACCATTAATCATTGAGTAGTCTTGGATCAAAACATGAGCTTACATTTTCAATTGAAAAGGACAAAGGTGTTTTTCTACTCTGAAGTAATTATGATCTTCAGGCGCGTACCCAGGATTTGGCACCCCTGGGGGCCCGATGTGATTTTGATTTTGGCGCCCCCCAGTGGTGGATTCAGAAAGGTACATCCTTTTTATTCTATTTTTTTTCGCCTGTTTACAACGCAGGTCGAGCCAAATGTACACTTCTATTTTTCACGTCATCCTGGCTCAGCGAATAAGCGGGGGGGGGGGGGGGGGGGGGGGGGAGGGGAAGGGTGTGGTAGGTGTTGAAAAAAATTTTGGTCTTCGGCCAATCATAAGGTCATTTATCAGCTAAAGCTATAGGGGTAGCTTTAAGAGGTGCATGCGGCTCAATCATACAAATCGTGTACATATTTTCGTGTTTTATTTTTATTTTGTTTTGTTTTTTAATTTTGGCGCCCCTTAGGTAATTTTGGCGCCCCTTTGAGGTCAATTTGGGAGCCCACCCGGGGGCCCGGGCCCGTAAAGCCCCCTCCCCCCCAGAATACACGCATGGGCCTTTAAGGGTGGTATGCTGACATCGCGGAGACGTTTCTGCGACTCGAACACCCGGAGACATCCCCGATAATTTTTGTCTGTCTCAGAGATGTCTCTGAGACCACTTTGAGATTTTCCCCCGACTAGTATCAAAACCGTATCAAACCCATCCCAAACTAGTACCTTGAGATAGCACCGGAGAGGTGGTATCTCACTTCGCGGCGACGTCTACGCGACTCGGACACTCCAGGACGTCTCCGATAATTTTTCTTTCTGTCGATTTAAACAGTTTCTATTTTTGTCACGAGACGTCGCGGAAACTCAGCTCAGGAGACCGCCTCCACCACTAATTTCAAAATCATTTAAAACCCGTCTCAAATTAGTTTCAAACTAGTTCCCGTCTCATGACAACACTTGCCAGCAGTAGTTTATCATTAGTTTTCGCGGCAGTTGTCCTTTTGAATATAATGTTAGGCCAAACTAACACGTCAATCGTATCGGAAAATGTCATTTTTTATGATATACATGCAATTAATCGAATCGTTGTAGATAATTCGATAATGCACCTCATTTTTAAGCAAATTTTGAACAACCTTTAGCTTCAAGTTAACGAGAAAATAGATAAATTAGCTTCCTCCGACATAAAACTCGCAAAGCCATAACATATTTTAAACCACTTAGGGCCTATACCCCTGGTTTAGATTTTTATTTATTTATATTTTTGTTAATGTTTGTACAGATCTGGTCTCGAATGACGTCATACGAGCCTACATTCTTACAATTAGACGCACGCTTCACTGACGTTGCACAGAAATGCGTGCAAAAAAGCGTTGCATTCTCGTTTCAAAACCCGTACTATTTTGGTGCGATAGCACAACTCTAGACTCCGTAGTAGAATACGGGCCCATGGGTTTGTGCCTGCAAACTATACGGCATTGTCTGTTATGAGAAATAAAAATAACTGAGAGTAATAATGAGCAGGAAATATGACATCGCATAATACTTGGTAGACAGCATGTCTGGGTTATACAAATAAGATAATGGAACACAGATATGTCAATAAAACTACAACAAATTGGGATTGTTTCAACTTTAGTCTTCCCCGTGCTGGACAGTAAAAACAAAGATAAAGAGAAAGAAAATAGATACGTTTGAAATGTTGTGTTGACGCTGAATGCTGAGGATCCCATGGACAGCAAGGAGATCAAATTTATCAATAATAGATTGCCATCGTCAAAATTATGTGATGAAAAGGGTATAAAGTTGCATTAAATAAATTGTTGCAAATTGAGAGTTAGGGTGGTATCTCACTTCGCGGAGACGTCTCCGCGGCGGATAAAAAGTATATGAGACGTCTCCGCGACAATTTTCAAAAATTGTCTCAGAGCAGTTTCAATCAACCGTCTCAAAGTAGTTTCCGCGACTCATGAAACGACTCGGAGACGTCTCCGCGACGTCTCCGAAATCCGTCTCAAAGCTGTTTCAAATCCGTTTCAAAGTTGTTTTAAAGTAGTTTCCGCGAAATGAGATACGACCCTGAGCCAATTAGGTTTCTTGTTGCATGCACCTCGTGCCTAAAATTCTAACTCTGAACTAATAATGACAGTCATATAAAATTTGCAAATAATCGGAATTATTTTTGTTACAGTACCTGGTAAAATATAAACAACTTTTAGAGCAAATCTGTTAAGATATTACATCCTCATACGAATTTTCCGTGAAGAAATTAGATAATAATGTAAAAATGGTTTAAGCAATTCTGACTGTGTCCCTCTTCTTGTTTTAATTTGCGGATTACCTGTTAGTTGTGCAGCTGTTGTAGACAGCAGACAGGCTGCAAGCAATACCATCAACATCATCTTTGGGCTTGAGATGGCGACTTTACTGCAAATCGAACAAGTATCTGGAGGAAAAAGCTCTTCAGATTCTTTTCAGCTTTCTTGCCAAATATCGGGATTGAATGATTTCCAAGCTCTTGCTCTTTCTTCTTTTATCGAATTCGTGCCGAAATTCGACGTAGGCTACGACCACCAGTATCATCGTGTAAACTTCAGTTTTGTATTTCGTCTGAGAAGGTCGAGAAGGTACTTTTAAGGAGACAATTGTGGTATTGATTCACGCTTGAAGATAATTTTTAATTGCCATGAAGAAGCTTGGGCATTAGATATGGAGTCATTCTTTTAACATGACTCTTTTACGGGGGCGTCGCAATTATCCGCTTCCTTTTTATCCAATTTATAAAATAATTGTTTTGTTTTCTAATATATATCTAATTAATATCTAATAAATATGTAATATATACATTGTGATTTACTTATGTAATTTACTATACAAAAGAAAATGTGTTAATTTTTGCCTACAAGTTGTATAAAGGATCCAAATGTCACCATATTAAACATAATAGGCCTTTTCATAGCACATTAGTACTTCGATCAGCTTTAATATGCGAATAAATCATATTATAATTCAGCTGCTTGAAAAGATGAATAATTTAGAGAAGGAACAATAATGTCTTGCTAACTAATTTCTTTGCACAGCATTTTAAGTAATCATATTATGTTCAACTGAATTAAAAAAAAAAAAAAAAAATTCTTTTGTTTTCGTATTAGCTAAGTGTGGTAAATTGTTCAATTAAAGCTTTTTTTGATTGCAGGGTGTTCGTACTTTTCATTCTCTGCTATCTATTCTCAAAATAGAAATTCGGATTTCAACTTTCAATAATAATATTTTTTTTTTAGTATATCCCTCTCCCTATAGACGAATTCGGGCAGCGTTTCATGGAAGTGAGCCCTCTATAACGTGCCCGCATATAGCTGTGGGACCTCCAATGCACTACGCATGCGCCATGTTTGTTCTGCTCGTTTTGTACCTTTTCTTTGTTACACATACTGCGGCACACAACGAGCATGCGTAGTACATTGGGAGCCCCCCCCCCAGCAATGGCTGCCACCATGACAAAACATCATCCAAACCGAATTCGTCTATACGCAAGAACCCTTAACCTAATGACACTTTAAATTGAATAGTAATTAGGATAGGCTTGGTTCTAAAAGTTTAGGGTCAATTTTCAAGACATTTTAGGGTTACAAGCTCATTCTAATCATTTTTCTTAGGGGACGGCGAAAATTGGTCCACATAGACCCAGAATTGGGCATTTTAACCATTATTTTTGTGTGTTAGATATAGCGTTGGCGCCATATAAAGTTAGCCTTGACTTTATCATAACCAGCACTTTTATGGTAATTTCTCAAATCAAAATGGAATCTTGAAAAGTTTATAGTTTCATATTTCAGGTAAAATGATATTCAAATAGGAAACCTATTTCGTCTAGTGGGTGTCAAGTTCAACTCTCAAGGACAAGACAAGGTACTCGATTAATCGTCCAATCACAAATGAACACGTAAATTGGGCGTGGTTATACCCTGGGGAAAATGCGTGGCATCACGCATAGCGTTTGATTCGAGTCATATCAGTGGCTGAAATAGTCCTTGATCCCCTCCTGAACGATCACGTCATGAACTTCCGTTGGCCAAGCTAAAAATTAACCGGGATTGTCTTTTTTTCATTCTTTTTTATTTTTAAAATCTATTTTAGTATCTTCTCTTATTTCTTTTTTTTTTTTTTGTTGTTGCAAATATATATTTTGTTTTTCATGTCAAAAACCATTCTCGTGTCGCTCTTTTCATTGACAGGGTTGCCCGTTCATTGTTTGTCTTTTATTATACCGAGTGAGTCCGAAAAACACTTATAAATTTGTCATTTGAAAGAAAATCATATTTTGAATCCCAAAATATTATACATATTCTAAAATTGTAACTTTTCTCGCATCTTCTAGTACCATTTTTTTTTGTCTTTACGCTTGGATGAACACAGCTCATTGTTTGCGAGCATGCAAATTTCGAATTGTGCAAAGTGGGGTGAAATCAAAACAAGAAAAGCGAACAAAAAAGCAACTTCAACCTGATTAAAATGACATCACTTTAAAAAAAAAAGTTTTGAGCCCTGTAACTTAGCAGGGGTGTTGTTACGTCTATCGACTACGTTCTGTGTGAAAAATAGTTAGATCTGTGGAGTCAAGCATAAGTAAGCACACATCAAAAGCAAAATTGTCACTTTCCAAAAGTATTAAGAGGCCTTTTTACGTCTGTAAGTGACATTCACCCTTTGAGGTGCGTTAACTCATGTATTACTAAATAAATCAATCCTATATGTACGCAGAATCTTGTTGATAAGTTTACCAAGTTATTTTGCTCAAAACATTTTCACTAAAAAGTTATGTCATTTTGATCAGGTCGAAGTTCTTTTTTTTTCTTTGTTAGCTCTTGTTGTTTTGATTTCACCCTGCTTTTGTTCAATGGAAATTTGCATGTTCGTAAACAATGCGATGTGTTCATCGAAGCATTAAAACATACCACATCAAAATGTTACCAACAGATGTGTGAGAAGTTACTTTTTCAGGATATGCATAATAATTTAGGATGCATAAATAATTTTACTTTTCAATGACAATTTTCTAGGTGCTTGGTTTTTTTTTGGCTCACTTGGTAGTTAAACAATATCTCATGTAGCATTAAGAATAAGAAGACACACTTTTACATGTTTTGTAATCATGGTAATAGAGCATTATAAGAATATTTAATAATATATGATATTGCATCAATAGCAATGAAAAAAAAAGTAATTTATACAATTTATTTTTAACACAGGCTTAAAATCCGACTGACACTCTCAAATCGCGTGTAAAGCGGTGGTCACAACAGGTTGTAGACTACATGAAACGTGTGTGTAACTTTGCTTCTTTGCATGCAGGTTGCATCTAGCATTCGTGGGCCAATATCTGTGATTCCTACGTAACTGAAATCCCCTGTGTACCGTACCTGTCTGAATGTATCTGTCTGAAAAGTTGCACATACGACCCGTTGTGACCATAGCATTAAATACCAGCTTTAATTTTCTCTGTGTATCAGCTAGCCTTTCAAGACGTCTGTATAGGTGCTTGAAGGTTCAGTTTCAATTTGAAGGTTGTATTTGATAACAAGTTCATTTTTTTGATGCACTTCAGCCCAGGCTCAGACAATGGGTAATAAAAAAAAATCTACAGAAAATGGCTAGAAAATGATTCCTAAATTATTTTCTTGGTAAGTGGTCACTATAATTGATTTGATTTTGAAATGGTTCCTTCTACATTTCTCCATTTTATTGCACATGAACTTAGACATCACAATTAATATGATGAATTAAGACAACAATTATAATTAAATTATTTATAATACGCCATCGATTTACTAAACTTTTCGGAATCGTAGATGGAAAGAGGAAAGAGGATGTAGATATTTTGGATTGGGAAATGCAAAAATATTTACAACCTTCCAAACATACAGTGAAAACATATATGACTTAAGATCAGGTAGGAATGTCTTCCCGGAAGCGACTAATTCATTTTAAGAATGGACAAGGTGTATTGAATTACCTTATTGCGAATGTTATTAATTTGTTATATTTTGAGATTTTGAGTGCAATAAACGTATTTTATATTTTATTTCATTATCAAAAATTGTAATGAAACATGTCAAATCTAGACAAAAACATTCAATTACATTCACTGTTTTAAGAAAACAGTTACATGAGTATTTGTGTGACTGCTTTGTATACTCATATACATTAACCATGTTAACACCGTTGTTGTATTCACTGCTGTTTCTAATCATATATTGGAATTGAAATAATCAATTTCGAATTTTCGAAACCCTGTTTTTTGTCAAGAGATCGGACATGTCTGATCTCTTGACAAAGAAACAGGTTTTGGAAAATTCGAGATGATTAATATTTAGTTGGATATTAAGCATGACGTTTACTGCCTTATATATTTATATATATATATATAAATATATTTTTCATTTCCTCTTTCGAGGTACTTTATTGCATCCAATTCATCGTTACATATAATATATCGAACTTATTATTTACATAAATCATATAAATAGGGTGGGAGTATATTTCAGAGAGAGAGAGAGAGAGAGGGGGGAGAGAGAGAGAGAGAGAGAGAGAAAAGAGAGAGAGAGAGGAAGAGAGAGAGAGAGAAAGAGAGAGAGAGAGAGGGGGGGGGGAATAGAGAGAGAGAGAGAGGGAGAGAGAAAGAGAGAGAGGGAGAAGAAGAAGAAGAAGAGTACAGAAAACAATATAAATTCGGCATTTTCTTTCAACATAGGTATAACTCTAAATTCTGTATAAACTGTCTTTGTTTCTTAAATTGACGTGAAGCGTAAAACTTAAAATCATTTTTGAAAGCCATCCAAACTGTTGGACTATTCAAAGATTTACCTTTGAAAATATTAAGAATATAAATCTTGTAAATTGCAAATTGAGCAAATGAAATTAGGACATTTATAAGCGTATACTTTGAATCATCAGGTCTTATTCCAATTAACATTACTTTTTCGTCAATCACAATATCTTGTTTGAACAAACTTATAATTAAACGATGAATTTTTCTCCAAAAATCAGTGATTCGACGACATTTAGGTAAAACATGTATCGATGATTCTGGTTCATTACAATATTTACAATTTATGTCATTAGTTATTTTCTATTTGAAAAGATTGTCTTTGCAAGGCAAAACATTAAGAAGAAGTTTGAAATTAAATTGTTTTACTTTATTTTCTTTTATCTTTTTCAACTTAAGATTTAAGACATGCCTCCATTCATAATCTATTGGTAGATTAAAAACATCTTACCAAAACGTTGCAATTGAAGGATTGCTATTTTCCAAATCGTTCAATGCATTATAAAAATGTTTTACTTTCATGTGACTCAAATTAATCGTGTTTCCATTTAATATCTGAAACATGTCATTTGACAAATCTGTTTCGTTGCGATTATCATTGTCGTTTTTTATCTTTTGTTCCCATATTTTTGGAAACGCTTTCTTCAATTTAGAGAATTCAAAATTAACTAATAATAAAGAGCTTGTACCTAGGTATTCGTGTAACGAGTTACATGAACGCCACTGTCCGTTTACAAAAACATCTCTAACTTTAAAAATTCAATTTGTATTCCATTCTTTGAAGAATAGTACTTTTCTTCCATGCTTTATATTACTGTCGTACCATAGAATTTCATTATTTATATCTTGTACATTTAAGAAAGGAATATACTTAAGCTCACACCAGTATGTTAAAGGAGAATTGTCCCTTTGTAGATAGTTGGCTTAATGTGGATGCAGAAAAATCAAATAAGCACATTAGTGAAAATTTGGTGAAAATCGGATCAATGATAAGAAAGATATGAGTATTTGAATATTGAGATCTCTAATGACATAGGAAATCTTTTATTGGCAACGCGATCACCATTTGTGATGTCACAAGGGGAGAACTCCCCATATGGTGTGCACAAAAAACTATTCAAAATGTCTCTTTATTTTCATTCTCATGATAGAACAGCTTTTCTTTTCATGATATAATATGACTTTCATATATTTACATATCATCCCATAAAAAGATTCTTTATTCTCCCTTTAGAATCGAGAAAAAAGGAGGATTTTAGTACAATGTGTACAATAGATATGGGAAAGATCTCCCTGCATTACATCACACATCATGGTCACGTTGCCAATTGGAGGATCTCCATATCATAAGTGATCTCAAAATCTAAAAATTCATATCTCTCTTATTCATTGCCTGATTTTTCTGAAACTTTGACCAATATGTTTTGGGGGTTTGTCTCCATTCACTGAAGCCAAATTTCTCTGAGGGGATAATTCCCCTTTAACAGATTAACATAAAATAAAGGTAATTTATGCTTTTTACACAAATAAATCATATCTTTGCTTGAACAATTTAGTTTTAGAAACATTGGCATGTCATAAATAAAGCTGACCCAATATCTAAACAAAGTTCTCCATTGGGCTTCACCACCTTTCATGTATTTTGAAAACCAAGATAATTGTAATGCTCAGAATTTTGTTTGTATATCAATCATATCTAAACCCCAGCAATCTGCTTTTCGAGTAACAACCGCTCTCTTTACCTTTTTTTTTTTGAACCCCAAAGGAAATTATAAATTAATCTGTTTACGTCAACAACAATATTTTGTGGAATAGGTAAACATGTCGCAATGTAAACAAATTGGGAAACAATAAGTGTCTTTATTATTGTTATTTTCCCGTAATATGTAAGATTTCTCATTTTCCATACTTTTAACAACGACTCAATTTTCTGTAGTTTAGAATTCCAGTGTAATGAATCAGATTCTTTTCTGTCTTTTGTTATGTATACACCTAAATAGTTTATAGGTACATCTGTCCAATCTAGGTTTTGTAAACATTCTTCTTGATTCCTTGTAGACATAATATTAGTTTTCATTAAATTTAATTTTGGGCCTGCTAAAACCCCAAACTTTTCTACTTCTTTTATGGCATTATTCCCCGATTCTACAGAGTCAACAAAAATTATAGTATCATCAGCTAATTGAGATATCTTTATATTCTCATGTAGATTATTCAAGGGTATCTGAATACCTGTTATATTTCTGTTTTGTTTTACTCTCACTGCCATTACTTCGGCTACCATTATAAAAAGGAGTGCCGATAAAGGGTAACCTTGTCTGACACCTTGTTCTATTTTAAAATCTCGAGATATCCAACCATTGTTAATGATTCGTCCTTTTGCATTACTATAAAGAATCTTAACCCATTGTTTGAAGGAATTTTTAAACATAAGCCTGTCTAACAACAAAAATAGGAAATCATGATTTATATTATCAAAAGCTTTTCTAAAGTCTAAAAAAAATAAAAATACCAGGATTATCTGTATAATTACAATATTCAAGACCATCTAAAACTATATATATATATATATATATATACGGCGCAGTATAAATTTTCAATGTTATTATTGTTATTATTATTATTATTATTATTATTATTATTATACTAATGACAAAAGCAGATCTAGAAAAAGTCAACAAAAATAACCTAATGTATCATGAAAGTTAAGTAGTAATGTACCCCTCTATATTTTTTAGAAACTACTTTGAATTGATATCGGTTTTGTGTCGGCACGTCACATGAAACATCGCTCTGTGAAATGTTTTGTCAACCATTGGCATGCTATCGTATCGATAAAGATGTTCGAATGTATTATGTTTCTTTCCTAACACATCTCTGGATAAAGCGTGCAGAGATATACAGTGCACATTGGAAGAAAAGGTAATTTATCTTTTAGAGTGACCATTTTCCAAGCTCATGTAATTTGGCTAATTGATGGCAAACTCTTCACCTTTAAATTTATCTTGAATCAAAGAAGTCACGCAGAAATTGGAAATACAAGTGACAGGTAGGCCCTACAAAATCCTCTCCCTTTATTTATTTTTTTTTTGGTTGTTGTTGTTGATTACTTTGTCTTTTTTGTTGTTGTAAGTTTTGTCGAAGGGTGAACGACAGAGAGATTTTACTGGTTTGTGTCACACATGATTCCGGATTTAAAGAACATTGCAAGTAGACACGTTTGTCTCCCATTTTGCTAGCCATAGCTAAACCACAGATTTAAGCTACGCTTAACTTTAGGCCACCTGTGTGAATACGGGCTCATTACCATAGCTCGATGAGGAGTGTGTGTGCACGATGTATTTGGTGTGTGCGAGAGAATGTGGGTGTGCGCTGCAATCAATGTACTCATTTCGTAGTGGTGTGGCGCAAAAACACATTGGTAGTAGATAGGTAGGGGAGACCGGGGATGGAAGTTACAAAATTCACATTTTGGGCCAGATAATTCTAATGAAAGAGCTCACACACTCCATTTTGGGTCTGTAGTTAGCCTATTATGTTTGCTAACACCTGAGGCACATTAGAACTTGAAAAACATGCAAACACTAATTAACTACAGCTTAATTAGTTTGAAGACATTTTTTTGTAACAACCTACCCCAGGGGTGATTTTACACACAAAATCAACTGTAGCACAGCTGTAACAACTGTAACAACTGACCCGTGTAACTTCCATCCTGGTCTCCACTAGTGTGTGTGTGTGTGTGTGTGTGTGTGTGTGTGTGTGTGTGTGGTGTGTGGTGCGTGTGTGTGTGCGTGTGTGTGTGTGTGTGTGTGTGTGTGTGTGGGGGGGGGGCTGTGGTGTGGATGTACACAATATAATATGCAGTTCAAACAATATCAATTTTGGGCATTAAGCATCATTACATTATTGACAGATGAGTGTCCCAAATTTAAAACAATCAAATTGGTTTGAAGCTGTTTAGATGTTTACATGAATTCATCCCGTACTTGGGCTCCTCCCACTTTGAAATACCCTTCGCTGACCCTGTGTTTTATATTTAATAAACAATAAATGGCTAGAAATATTATATAACAAGTCAGATTCTAATTCTAACTGAACGCAGCGGATCAAATAGTCTCGTTAACGGTAGGACTTTACTATCTGCATTATACATTATTAATTTCAAATACAAATTAGAATTTGAAGACAAATCGGCTTATATCCGTATAAGGGATAACTGTAAGCCAAATGAGTGAGAGTGAGTTGAGATTATCTCTTTTATATTGTTATGCTATTGCACTAAGTGGACATCTTTCATGATTTTTATGATTGCGCTGCTTAACCCTATCAAGACCAAGGTATTTTGATGGTACACAGGCCCAAGGGGGGGGGGCACATTGTCCCCCCCCTTAATATATTTTTTTATTATTTGACCGATCACTTTCATATTTGGCACGACGAATAGAGCAAACTTAAGCTCTACAACTTGGTACAACTAAAATTTCTCACAGTCATCATATGGGGGCGCTATTTGCACTTAAATAAATAAATAGAAAATGAACAAAATTTGAATAAAATCATTTTAACTCTCTAAAATCATGGTTTAAAGATGAAACTGTTACATCTATGTTTTACCATTCATTCATTGTTTATTCGTCTATTTGAAATGTTCAAGGTTGTCAAATGGGGGCGCTTTATGCTCTTAAATAAGAAAATTAAATCCCACCAAGAGAGGCCGTTTTGATAATTAATTAAAATAATTAAATAATAATTGTTTTTGTACTAATTTTTACCTTTTAGGCATGCAAAGTGAATTTATAATAAGCAAATAATCATATTTAGTGAATTTCATTGGATAAACTTATTAAAAAATGAGAAGTGTGAAAAAATTCATATTTCAATATTTTTTTTTTTTATATCTATTGTGTTGCGCCAAGTTTAATATAAAAGAAGCAAAAATAAAAGAGAGATTTGTTTTCAATTTGGAATGTTTTTCCAATTCCATTTGAATAAAGAAATCCCATTTATAACACTAAAATATCGCTTATCACTATGTATGGGTAAATTGGGGTTAGTAGGACAACGGGGTAAGTGGGACACTTTGGGGAATTACATATATGCGTATGATTAAGACCTGCCTTTATAGTGGAGGAACTATTTTAGCGTGAATAAACATACATCTAGCAGCATATTGCATGCCTGTTTGGAAAATTGACAGTTATCGGAAAATAATCGTTAAAAATCTGTAACATCTCACGTTTTGACATAAAACGATTGCCAAATAGCATAATTTTGAAAATACACACGTATGGAAACTTGTCTTTGTGTTTCCAGATCCCTTTTGTTTTAGGGGTAACGTGGCATTGCAATTGTTCACAAAATA
Organism: Paracentrotus lividus; assembly: GCA_940671915.1. Lineage (NCBI taxonomy): Eukaryota > Metazoa > Echinodermata > Echinoidea > Camarodonta > Echinidae > Paracentrotus > Paracentrotus lividus. Next base: position 15,986,711 of record CALNVZ010000649.1, on the reverse strand, counting down.
AATTTTAAACTAGAAAATAATATAAAATGAAATAAGAATTAAACAAAAAGACTTAAAGCAATTGTTTTAATTAACTGTCCCACTTACCCCACATGCTTGGGGTAAGTGGGAACGCGCCAATTTCAATAGTACTTTAATGTATAAATAAAGTTTGCGAAGATAGATCTTCACTCCGCACTTTTATATCACATATCACTGCATGTATTACCACCGATTTGACGGTCGGGGTAAGATGAACAATGGAGTAATAATCATTATTTCCACTCTGAGACAAGGAGAAAGAAACACCAAAACATTAGTTGTCTGCGTTTGACCATGGCCTTTATTAAGACGAAGTCTTTTGCATGTTAACTTTTGAGTTAGCAATTCAATTTTCTTAACTAACATAAACATATATTGCCTGATAAATATACATGTAAATAATAGGATGAATACTGGTGCCAATAATGTTCGTAACTTTACATAAGCATACATTAATACATTTACATGTAAACAATAAGATGAATGTTAGTGTAAATAATGTCTAGTAAGCTAGCGACCTGTAAGGAACACACTGGAGCCGGCTGAACTACCTGCAATTAGCCAGCCGTGTAAAGAAATGCCGGATTAAATATTAAACCATTAAGCTCGATATACGAGACTACATTATGCATAAAAATTAATGTCAACAATCGGTTTCCCGCGTATCAATCTGGACAATATATACTCTATCAAAATTCTTGCCAGCCTTCGGGCAGACTAGACCTGTTCCCGCATATTATCTGGACAATCCAGTACTTCGGGCAAACCAGGAGTGTCCCCCGCAATGTCTGGACAATATACACTCTTTATCAAAATTATCGCCAGCCTTCGGGCAAACTAGGCCTGTTCCCCCGCATATTATCTGGACAATCCAGTACTCGGGCAAACCAGGCCTGTCCCCCGCTTGTCTGGACAATATATACTCTTTATCACAATTATATCCAGCATTCGGGCAAACCAGGACCAACGGCAAGAAAAACTTTCTACCATGAGAATATTATATCTCATATCATGGAATAATCATACTCCTATCCTACAGATCGCTTGCTCCCCATTAAAGGAAAATTATAAACACATAATATTTGGCGATTAGGCACACCACTTTGACTAAATCCGCCACACGAGCTAGTTCAATAGCTCGCCGCCAAATCGCTCCTAGAATCTTGACGCTGTAACTTATCTTGTAAATAAAAGCCTACTCTGTACACTGTTAAGTTCATCCTGCACGGATAACGACACTTTGCATATGGCCACATGTCATGAGTTGGGTGGAAAATGCGTTACATGTCAGAAAATTGTAGAAATGCTACATTGGCACAATCAAACATCTCTAGTTTCTTAGTAGTAAGTCAGACATGTATAAAAGTACATATATTGAAAGAAGAGATTGAAAGGAGAATGATTAACATATTTTTGTGCCTGTATAAGGTGTGTGATAAAAGCTATACAGAGTGTTACAGGAAAAAATGGTTTGAAAAACTTCACAATTTTACCGGCGAATAATTTCTTAATCTTTTCACCAAATGAAATGAATCATCGTGGATTGTGTAAATAAGACGCTATGCTTCTAAAAAATATAAACTTGTAATACAAAATTATTTTTTTCTAACAGCGCTACAGGGTGTCAAAAAAGAAGAAAAATAGAGCAAAAAGGGTAGAAATCCTGTCTTTTACATTTGGATTACAACTCAAACAAAGTTTATTGCAAGTAATATGTTTCCACTTAATTGTGTTTTTACGTGCATGCAAAAAAATGGTGAAAAAATGACAATTATTGTTACAAAATTGCATGTGACAATTTTTGATGCCTGCAATGCATTGTCTATGAGGATGTGTGCATTAAGTTTTTTTTAATTGATTAATTAATTGATTAAATTACTTTTCAAGAATCTTCTTCACATTTATCTACAACCACAAAAACTCCCAAGAGAATGATATATCACTCAACCCATAAGACCAATTGGCTGCAAAGATTATACGCAGCAAACAATAAGAAAGGTAAACAAAGATGGGAATTCCTATGCTTTTAACACGTGGCCTCCTTACCGTAGGATCCTCCACCGTAGGATCTCGCACCCTTCACGCCTACTTCCACTAAAAAGTTTATTTTGTTTAAAACATGAGCATACAAAGCTGAACTTCAACAGACATGTATCCTGATAATTATCTACAAATATGAATTATGCCACAGTTATGACTGTACATCATTTTCATGTTATGTGACAAAAATGTGATAATTTTCCCTATAAAATGTAAACGCCCTCCACCCTTTTACAATACGCCTAACTTGTGAACAATGGCCATATACAAAACGACTGATAAAGCCGCAGCTAGCACAAATACCTTTTGGAATATGACATTAGGTTATAATAACTGAGCCGGCGCTTCCTATTCGTTTGAGCCTAACCGATTTGATTATATGTCTCGAATATACTTAATAGGAGAATAAATACCTACACATGAAGCTGGGAAGAAAAATTAAACATAAAAATTAATAAATAAAAAAAGTGATATTCTTATTACAGTCTAAAGCTCTCTATAACACATCAATGTAAACGAAGATGAATACCTATGAACTTTAGTAACTAACTGAAGAATAAGAAGAAAGAAGAAAAAAAAAAAATAAAAATAAAAACAAAAGCAACATAACCATACAAGCATATACATGAAAAATTAGCTGGGAACATCTTTTTAATCCCAGTGGACGGGTTATATAACAAATTGTAAGCTTAGTGGATAATAAGGATGCGATGTTCCAAGAAAGCTGAGTAATTGTGATAAACATGCCACTTATTCATTTACATTATTATTAACATCCGGCGTAATACATGTAATAAGTGATAACAACATATCACCTATTGGGTCATTATTTTTAAGACCGTTGACGGAGTAAATACACCTTACATCGATTGAAGCTAAGTAGGCGTATAACATTAATACCCCCTAAAATAAATTAAATTTTCTAACAGTATTCATAAAAAGATGATCGAACCTACACCAGGCCATCCCTCCCACAGTACTCGTAAAAGTAACCCCTAATTATATAATGCGGCTGAAATGACGTCAAAGAAGTTTAAGGGATGCTTAACTGCCCAGGCTTGATGGGTTTCGCTTTAAGAAACATACCGTTTGTATTGCATGTCAGAACAATAGAATTCCTAGCACACATGGGGTCTATATGTTCTGACATAGCAATACAAACGTGTTTTTCTAAAGCCGAAACCCTATCATGCCTGGCAGCAGCAATTCTTTTAACTTCTTTGACGTCCATCAGCCGCATTATATAATAGGGTGCTTTTTACGAGTACTTGGGAGGGATGGCCTGGTTGAGGTTCAATCACCTTTTTATAATGAAATACTTTCTAATGGAAGATAAAATATGCTTAAATTGGGAATTGTTGTATTAGGAAGAAATATTAGGTTTCGTTTTATATGTAATTTTGGTTTTCATTTCTCGGTCCGGTCTGGGACTTTAAAACACAGAGCTGCTATTATTATCTAAACGCCAGCCGAGCTCTCTGGCTGTAGGGTTTACCATTAAGATAGTATGGGATCTTTAAAGTCTGCATAATTCAACAATATCAGTGCCCCGTTTAATAAAAATTATCTGTTTGAACGACCCTCTCTCATGAAGACCATGGCAAGAATGGTGACTGCCCGTGCAATATTTTCTGAACACGTGCGCTGCTAGGCCTTGGCGTGTAAGATGCTTGAAAATAATATTGAATTTAGGCCCGACTTAGAGGAAGTGTTTAGAGTATGAACACCCAAACATTTTCGGAAACTTCCTTGCATGATCGCTCATGTACTTTTGTTATGGCTCCAAAGCCAGACAAGCCGCCTTCGCAGCATGGCAGACACCCAATCTCCTCTCAAAGTGAAAATAAATTATTTTAGCTCCCTTCACATAGATCAGTTGCTAAAATCTATTAATATTGCCACTTTTACCTTCATTTGGAGGAGTTTTTTACCCAAAATATCTAAAACATCTAAATAAATGAGATATATGATTACTTTAAAAAGTTTGTTTTTATAAATAATGCTTAGGTAAATTTTCAAGTGTCCCACGGTTTTTATTAAACGGGGCACTGATATTGTTGAATTATGCAGACTTTAAAACTTAATTTTTTGTAAAGTTGTAATACGGGAAAGAAAAGTTCTATTTTTTTAAATACTATATCTTTTGTTTACTTTCATACAAAACGGGGGCAAAGGACGAAGGAAATGCTTGCTTTGTTTACAGAATCACAGATTTAAAAAGTGTTCTTGAGCTTTGATATGTTGAAAAACTACTTGTAGAATAAGTTTGAATATTCTCATTATAAACAGTTATTTTTTAAGATTTTTTCCTTTTCCTTTTTAACACATACTCCTATGGGGTCCATAATTACGCTAATCGCACCTGAATACCAAGAAGGTTCATTGATATTGCAGCACCTTGTTAACAACATCCGCATCTCTACTATTTGCAGTGTTAGCTGAGGAGGGACGCATGCGTAGTTTGATTTCTTAGCAGGAACACTCACATTTTAAGTTGCCACGTGACAGAGCTAATTTGCTCGTGATAGTTATGTAAATTTTCTAAGCCATACGTTGAGATAATTTACTTTTCAAGAGGGAAGCTCTGTCAAACGGTGGAAATTTTGACGAAACTTATTTCATTACTATACTTACTTGTGCTTGTACTGCAGACTGGATAAATGTCATATGTCATACAATTAGGCTGACATTTATATAAACAATTATTACTTTTTATAACAAAAAACATTTTAAAATCATTTCAAAACTCATTATCTGCATGTAATAGGGATTCGATTTAAAAACACCTTTAGTGGAAATTATCTGATGAACCGACTAGAGCTGATTTGACGCGTTTGAGGAAGAAAAAAAAAGCGCGTAACCTTTTAAACTATGATGTGATTTTGCTTGTGACCACATACTGTGAATTATAACAGACAATGACTTCGACGACGACGACCCTTGCTTTACCATGGGTCATTGTAGTGTCGATCATGTGTTTCCTCGCTCTGCTAGGGAACATCATCGTCGTCATCGTCATCATCCACGACCGATATTTGAAGGGTCCCAATTTCACCCTCGCTCTCGTGTGCAACATGGCCATCTCGGATGCCTTGTACGTTGGCGTAGCCGTCCCGCTGATTGTGGCAAGTGCCTTCATGGGCAAGAACTGGGAGCTAGGTAAGTCTATAGTTCCGTTAACTTTGAGCTTGATAGTTTCATATCAGACCAAGATCTCCCCCAGTTTTGGGTTTCATTCCGCGTAATTATGTCTTATGATATTTAAAAAGTATTAAAAGTCTTTTTTGTGTGTGTGTTTGTGTTAATATAATACTCAGCATGCTTATACAAATTTAACTAACACTAAAATGTTTGCCTTAAAAAATAATAATAATAATAAAATAATAATAATAATAATTCATAATCAATTAGATTTTTGTCAATCATGTTTGTATATTTTAAAAGAGAAGACTTGTCTCCTTTTATTCATGAGACCACACTCAGTCATTTCTGAAAGACTACTGGAAGACAAAAGAAGAACCCCCACCCATCACCCCGCCCCCCAAATAATTAACAAACAAACCAAAAAAATATAAGCAAACAAACAAACAAAAACAAAAAAGGTCGTGAATTTGTTGGACATGGGGTTCTCAGTGAACAAGATCATGAAACTTTTTTTTTTCCGAATCGGAAAAGTATTTCTCCTAAAACTGTTAATCTTGCAATGAAATAATGGTCATAAGGTATTGACTCGTACAAATGAAAACGGCAGCACCCCACAGATAAAAGTTTCTCCTTCTGCCGTTGCTACTTGTAGCAGAGCTGTATAAGAAAATGTGCCCAGTTGGCGAAAAATAAATTTAGGTAATGAAATCTATTTCAAAATGATGTTGTGTATGTGGTACAAAGTTAAAGACAAAATATTTTACTTCTTGATGGCTTTTGTTTTGTTAAACTTCTTCTTTTGTAAACAAAAGTAATGCTAAATTTTGTTGGCCATGATCATATATGTGCGAAAACTGTACAGCCATAGAAAAAGCACTGCGGAATAATTTTTTTCTTGACTACTGGAAAACTGATCATATCTCAAGATCTACAAGAACAATTTAGAATGAACAAAAAAGCCGAAGAATTGGAATTTTCAAGCACTATGTCATTAGTTTTTCATACTTAAGAAAAAATGCTTTCGCACTTTGTACATTTTATTTAATAAAGATTCTAACAAATGCGCTCCCATAACCAGAGGTATTTTATATCCAACCAAATCTAAATATAATGTTATGATAGTTTGTTCTGTATTTGGTCTAATAAACCGAATCTCTCCAGCATGAGCTGTTAACTTGCTGCGGGCATTATTACAGTTCCCATTGCTCTGATCTGCGCAATTTGATTTTGACAATTAAATTTCACACTCGGCTTGCTCTTCTATGCATGGTTTTTTCTTGTTGTTTTTGTGTTAAAAAAAAGAAAAGAGAATAGATGAACTTAAAAATGAAGCACTTGATATTTCATTAATTGCAAGTTTTTAGCGAGAGAAATGATTAATCATTCGGGTTCCGTTTTTTTTTTTTTTTTTTTTTTTACAAGTTGTCTTGTTTAAAGTATGGAAACTTAATAATATAGTTTTGACATCATATAATTTGGTAAAGTTACCTGTCAGATTTTTCGTTAGGATCTTTGCAATCTTCACAAGACTGCAACATTCCATTTGCACCAAGAGGCTCGGTGAAGAATAAAACAAGGTTTAAAATGTGGAAAGAGTTTATACCTTTTTCTCACAAAAATACACACACAAACACACACACACGATAAACAAAAACTTACATGTACTTACTTATAAAACTTGAAAATTTAGTTATGATCGTGGTATAATAATGAAAATTTCAACAAAGCATTATGAATGTGGTTGTGTGTTGGGGTAAGGTGAGGATGTGAATGTGTGTGTGTGTGTGTGTGTGTGTGTGCGTCTGTTTGTGTTGGTGTGTGTTTTGGGGAGTGTGGGTGCGAGTGAGGA
>CALNVZ010000649.1:15953605-15975635 GCA_940671915.1 Paracentrotus lividus | reverse complement strand
TCTGTACTAATGTGTTTAATTGCAACCTGTGAATTTGAATAGATTCTCGCCATTCAAATTTACTAGCCTAATTTATCGGCTACTCTATATTTGTAAACAACATGTAGCGCCAGCAATATAGATTAAAAACAATGTCTTGTTATATCTGACGAATTTGAAGAGAAATATATATATATATATTTGATTTGATTTGAATTTATTCAGACAGAAAAATAAAATATTTACATGTCTTGGGATTGCTAAACAAGGTTTAGGAAAACCCATACAAGTTGGCATCCCAGATATATAAACACAGTACAAAATATATCGATGACATTAAACAAGAATACAAATAGGTAAAATATCATGGCAGAACAACATAGGGGAGACAGAAAATAATCCTTCAAATACTAAAATTCTTGAAAATAATAACTCAATTGTCTAGTTGGAGATGTTTTAACAGTGATGATTTAAAGGTATTGAGCGTCGGTCTATTAACTACTGTTTGAGGGAGTTTGTTCCAGTCATTGATTGTTTGTGGATAGAAGGATTTCATATAGTAATCTGTTTTAGCAAATGGAACATTCATCTTAAAAATGTTATCGTTTCTTCCTATTCTATTCGCTTGTGTGCACCTGTTCATTTCTCCTACATTAATCATCTTGTTTACAATCTTATAGTAAAAAACAATTCTGTGGTATTTACGTCTTTTTTCTAATGAATTCAGTTTAACCTTTTTTAATAATACGTTATAGCTCGTAGTCCAATCTTTACAAATCATCCTTACGTAACGTTTTTGAATGCGTTCAATCATGTCTTTATGTGTGTTTCGATAAGGATCCCATGCCGTACAACAATACTCTAAACGGGAACGAATTAGTGTTTCAAAAAGACTTTTTAAAATAGATTTTGGGCAATTAACAAAATTCCTTCTAATAATTCCCATAACCCTGTTACATTTTGTATATAAATCCATGCAGTGGTCGTTCCAGTTTAAAGAAGCGTTTATTGTAAGACCTAAATATTTTTCAGACTTTGCATTTGATAATTCCTGTCCATTAATAGAATACATATATATTATATCGTGCTTTTTTCGTGACATTTTCATAATTTTACACTTAGATACATGAATAACAATGGCATTATTTTTTCTTTGAAAAGAGGAGGGTACAACTTTTAGCAGCGTAAGAGCGTTCACTCACCAAACGGGCTGTCGTGAACCATTGCTAGGCTTTTAATAAGACTTTCGCTTTGACAATCGGTAGTTGGTAACATCTTAAGATAACAATGATGCGCACTTTAACTGAGAGCAAATCTAATAAATAGTCGTGGGAACCAACGGTGAGATCAAATCACCACAATCATCTGGTGACCGGTGAACCCCGGCATGAGAGGCGAATTATGTTTGAACGCTGAATACATACTTATATAATAGGCATATCATTTAACAAAGCAACAACAACCAGTTGACTAATAATTGTCCCTTTTCATAAGGATAGCAAACTGTATACCTGCGTATAAATAATACTCATTTTCGGCATGCACGATGGGAAGAAACACATTCTCGACTGGCCCCATTGTAAATAATATCTTATCTTCTTCTGAGTAGTCGAAATTCTGAGCATTAGCAAAAGAGTCATAAAATCCAACCAAATGTCAAGATTAATTAGAAGATAACTACACCGAGCGTAGCATGTTCAAGCATTTTTGGTTCTTAAAAGTATTCTATAGCACCCCACCTGAACTGTGATATAATTGAATCTCTGACCCTTTCATCGAGCAAAATCATAAGGATAAGACAGAGTTATGATAGAGCACTGTGGAATCTTCAGGGGAGGGATACCACTCAAATTGTTTATTTTAGTATAAATATTAGTATTAAAGCCTTTATAAGTTATTAGTATATCATCATAGTGGTTTAGAGAAGATACACCTACATCACGTTGTCATTGGGGTAGATCAGTACTAGCGTGTACACGGTCGCGATCCTCTACCTTCCAAAATTATATTAGTATCGAGAAAGGGGATTGACTTAAATACGTTTCTGAGGCTATTGGAAGGTGGCTTCCCATAACGACCCAAGTGCATAATATGAACATGTTGAAAGAGTGATTGCAGATGATTCGGGGTTTATTTTGTACTGCGATTGAGCAAGACCACATCCAAAAAGATCGTGTTAATATCAGTAAAGGAAAATATTAGTTTTCGTGGGTACACAATCAAGGCTTACTAATGGATACGCGTGAGCACTAGCAATAAATTTTAGCAAATGAATTAAAGACGCGAAGATTAGGCTCGAAATGCGATTCAAAGATTCTAGGCTCGGTCCTTTTATGTCACTTATAAAGCGATTTTTTGGGTATAAAATCTCAATTAGTAATGAGTAAATGGTATAAAACGCTCATACAACTTTATGCAACATAACTTATTGTAAATTTAGCTGCATGAGACTATTAGAACTTGTATAATAAGAAAATCATCATATATATTATGAATTAACTAAAATTTTACTCTTTTTTTTCATCAGATCGAGATCAAGATATATATTTCAACATCAGGACATGCGGGCTACTATAAGGGCGAATAGAAAAAAAATCTGGACCATCTACGGGATTAAATCTTAAGTATATGTCGTGGACTAATATCTAGAATAAGGGTCGTCATATTATCAAATATGTTATAAGTTTTATAATGCGACGTACTTAATATGAATTTTGTACATTACTAAATGTGGCTAAAAGTTCTAGACAATTGACTAAGTAAGTCACAATCTTGATATTATTGTTTTTATATACCATAAATTTATGGTGCATGACATAATATGACATCGCGTAAATGGAACCTTTAATTGGAAAGCTAATTTGGCTTTATGTGTGAAAACCTCAACTTATAGCATTTGTTTTATATAAATATAAATGTATTACGTTGGGAGATCACCACACACACGGAATAAAACTGTCTAAAAAGTGCTACACAAATCTATCCGTAAAATAGTATAGGCTCACGCGAGACTAAATCGATATACCGAGAGACATGAGCAAAACACGAGAGTTCCAGCTAAAACTCTTAAGTGGAGGCACAACCTACGGTTAAGATGTTCTGTTTGTTTGCAATAATGAACTGTATAATTTTGCGTTAAAACAGTATATTAGATACCTATCGGCTCTCGTTGTTTGCGAATGGTCTATGTCTCGTAATTTAGTAATGGCATCGAATTTGCCTCTGAGTAGTCATAAAAATATATGCTAGTATATATAAACCAACATTCATACAGATCGAAAGTTAGTACGGTACGAGTAGAAACTCTAAGCAGAGGTCATAGTATAAGGAAGTCAATGCTTCTATAAGTTTTAGCATAAAAAACCCGCTTCTGTCCGAGAATTTCCTCGCATCATATCATAAATTATTAAGTATATATTTTATGTTTTTGCTTGTATAAAAGCTATGGAAAAATGATTGTGGAGATCAAATGAGATGTTAGATAGTTTTGGTATGAGTTTTGCTTATTAGGAGATGGTAAACCTCAATTTGGCTCTTCTGCTCTACCTACTCTCTACCTGGTGAATGAAACATTTAGGAGTGTCATATTTTGTAATTCCATCCAATCTTAGCTGTGTACTATGTGGATTTAAAGTATGTGGAGAGTGCTGTGGGTTGTAGGATATATTAGTAAGCAGAAAAGTGGTGCAGACTGGTGTGCGAGATAAAAAATGTCAATTAGACTGTTAACAACTTCCCGTATCAGGTAAAGTTAGAGAACGACTATTCTAATGGCAGAGCCTATGCCAATCTTAGTAAAAATACGGTTGGGAATCCATAAATGGCGGAAATGATTCTGGTACTTTAGTAGCATTGGGTTAAACAAGAGATTTGCGGGAAATCAGAAAAAGACTGCTCTTCTAGTTCTACACCCGAGAAACGTATAACCGAGTATTTATATTAATGGGGGTATATTACGATCAATGTATTAGATATATATATTTCTACACTATATTGAATGGCAGGAGGTTTTACCAAAAATATAAACCATTCGGAATACTGGAATATGCTAGATCTTTTTTTCCTCCGGTTATAAATTTCGAACTTGTCAATAATAAATAGCAATGATACAAGTGTTAATTATATTAAAGTTCAAATCTCATCACTAATTTCTCTTTATGATGAATCGACAACATATATTTTATTTTCACAAAGCGAAATAATATATTAAAAATATATAAGTCAAAATGATTTACTGAAGGGTCTTAATTAGGGAGTCATTTCCCGAGTAATCAGTTTGATCTCTTGATAGTTATACGAATTTTCCAAGGAGCATCTTCACAGAGAACAGTACCATAAGTGCTACCCACCGACACATTGTGTGATAACGAAAGTTATTGGGGTGACGATATTGGCAATCCAGTTGGGTTTTGAATTTTTACACAAAAGACACATGCCATCATTATATATCGAGTCATTGTTGCCCACGAGCTGTCAGAGTCTAATTATAATTATAAACTCTATAAATATATATATACGAGCACCGTCAGTGTTAAATATATAACTAAATGCCATGGTCGTGCATATTCGCTGGTTCTTTAAGTTCATGACTAGCAAGACTTGTGATTAGTAACTGCAATAACCATTGTAAAAATATAATATTCTTAGATATTAAGCGCAATTAGAGAAATTTCTAGTCATGAGGTTGGTGGATTGTTGGAGTTGAGGAGTGTGTCTGATTTGACGATTTGCGTGTTTTCTTCACATGTAATTAGCAAGTAGAGAGGGCAGTATGTATCTATGGTATCTACTCTTATTCAAAGATAAAACAAAAGACTTGAGACTCTTTGGTGTCACATAGCTCTGTAAAAATTTATTTAAATGTCCATGATTTCGCCAAATTTAAAAAAGGACAATGAAAGAAGACATTGGATAAAACGCATATAGTGTTGGCTGGACATACCACTTGCATTAACTAGCTATATATTAGCATTATAGTAATCATATATACATATATATACATTTATTAATAATAATACTATTAATAATGCACTATCATTAATAATGTATAATATATAACCTATAGTGTTCAACATATATTATATATGCACATAAAGGTTTATAATATGTGGCAAAAATACTTAACTGGGTCATTTTTATACTCCCAGGATTGACGTACAATTCACAACCACGTCTTGATAGAAAATAATCAAAATGGAGTAAGCAACGGGACTGGCTGGCAAACACAAAAGAGAGTAATAAAAAGAAATAAATCTCTGGGTTGAGCGAATATTTAAGTCCACCTATTAACATAACTAATACCGGCTGCTGTCATATTAGCTCTTGAAAACTGTAAGCTTCATCTTGAACCTACAATTAAAAGTACAGATAGCGAACTAGCAGCTCTTTAATTTAGACACCAAGCCTCAATCCTCGACTACCGGAGTAGTTCTGCCCCGATATTCCCGAACTCCACAATGCAACATCCTTCAGTATTGATAGTCTTAATAAAATTTAGAGAAGCGGAAAGTATTTTTAGAATGAATAAACTCACAGCGATTTCCTAGATACCAACTTCACCATGAAAATTGTTTATTATGATTCTCACCAAAATTGATAGGATTTATACAATGAGCTTTGGCAACGAGAGGATATTCAACCAACCAATAATACTATTCTCTCTCTTCGCACAATGATACACTTCTTAGTTTCGGCAATACAAATTTAAATTGTAGTTCTAATTTATACATCCAGCTTCTTGGCGTTCTCTATAGAGAGAAATGTATTCTGAAAGGGTACACTTTAAGACTAACTATTTATGAAGAGACACGAGAACAGGTGCGAGAGGGTAATCGAAAGAGAAAAGGTGTATTTGTGTCATTGAAAATATCATAAGTTTGCGCTCCCTTGCTTTAAAGTATTCAATTGGAACACTCAGATAGTATTAAAGGTGCCTAAGTGGGGGCTAACCTGGAAATAGGTTAAGAGCATCACTCTTGATTACTGTTCATCTTAATAATCGTGTTTAAAAGGTAATTAAAGAGAAGTCGGAAGCGCGAGTCGATTAATATTTTTAAGGCGGTTATAGGATGGGTATAGAGAGGATATTAATTAATATAATACCCCTCCGCCCCCTGATTTTTAGTATTCTTCGCCGCCACCGCAGTGCGAAGCGCGAGCCAAAATTCTTAGGAGCTCAAATTTGATGTTAATTGTGCATGAACATTCGCCCTTTTTAGGTATCTACTTTGAAGATACATTTTACATTTACGTGTAGATGGATGCTTTTAAACACGGGTTCGATAAATAACAAATCACAATCTTGCTATGAGAATTTGTGGGACTGTAGCCCTAAGCCCGTCCACCAATAGTCTTGTACACAACTACATTAAGTTTTTGGATTGTCGAGAACACCCTTTCCAAAGGTTTTTCCCCAGTAACGAGGCGCATTGGATAAAACCTTTTTTATTTAGCCTACTGGATTGTTTGACTTAGCGCGAGGTCGATAGAAGAAAGATGTGGGGTTTTTTTGAGAAGTTTAAAAAGAGGCACTTTGGTAGATTAAGAGCGCTATGGTGTTAACCCATAACACGATTATGTAGTGTATTGGTTTTTTTTCTGTCATTGGTCGTTTCTGTGAGAGAACTGGGGGATGTTTGTAAGGGGCATCCGCCTACTCAAAATTCTGGGGGGTGGGGGATTGTATCCCCCATCCAACCGGAATTGATACGCCGAGTGCCCCGTCTCTCCTCCACCAGCTGCACTCCCTCGCCGCCCCCTGCTGGCACGCGCCCCGCCCTGTGGGGGGTGGTTTTCGATCTGTGGGTTGGCTCATCCCCAGTACCCCACCCGAGCCCCTTGGCGAAGTGAAAGGTGTGTGTCGAAGTGGTTCTTGAGAAATTTGTGCTGGTGGGTGTTGGGGTTTTCAGTCATGGCGATGGAACAAAGACCGCAGTGGGTGTAGGAGGGCTAGCCGAGGAGAAAATAGCACTGGAAAAGGAATAAAAATAAATATACATGAAAGATATTATCCATTATATAACCCTAGATTATAATTTCACACTTTAAAACTTAAAGAAACTTCAAATGAAAGAAAACTTTTTCTGACTCACTCTGTATGATGGGTGGAAAAACATATATTTATTTGTTTTGTCCATCCAGTCAGTTTTTCATAATTGTATTCCAGCTTTTATTGGTTTAATTTGAGAGGAGACAAGGGTTGAAACGTTCACATGATCCGTACAAACTTTAATCTTTTAATCTTTACATATGAAGGGAAGAGTTCCATTAAAATGGGCGTTTATGTTTTCTTTCGCTTACGTAGGCATCTTTACAAAAAGTCTGGTCATGAATCAAAACATATATATAAAAATCTAAGGAGTCATAATTATGCGCCATTCACTCGAATCCCCTCATTGACACAAGCTAATGCCTTCACTTACTTTAGTTAATATGGAACCTGATTAGTCTTGGAATTTTGTCACAATGGACAGAAATCCAGTATGGCGGCGCCGAATCACATTTAAACACTGACAATGTGTTTGTTGCACTTTAGAGTATTCAAGCACTCCTGCTTTTTAAATATTCTTATCATGTTTTTACTTAAATTATTTTTAGAAATCTTGCTGTGATGATTAATGCCGTGCGATGTGTACATGTGAACAGATAGGTATAACAAGGTTATGAATGCCAAATGTATCGTCGAGTCATTTTTATTATTATTCTTTTTTTTTAAATCCTGTCTGGCTTCTGCATTTAAACAAAAAGTAGTTATTTCTGCACGTTTCTCGAAATTTTGACTTTAACCAATTTTCTTATTCTTATATTTTCAATTGTCATACTTGATTTTCTGAAACGTAAAGAAGAAGCGTTTTAGAGTTCGCAAAAAATACGAGGCTTATCATGGGAATGTGTGTTTGTGGGGGAGGGGATATCTTATAATCATATAACATATTAAGCAGGGCCGCGTGAGCGTTTTTGCAAATGTGGAGGGGCGAGCCCACACACGCTCGGGCCGCGGCCCTAACAGCCCTACGAGAGAGGTCGACAAAATGTAATAGAGACATTTAATATGCAAAATGGTTTTCTAACCACGTTTGGCTGAAAAAAAGTGGGGGGGGGGCTGCAAGCCAGCAACATCGGCGCGAATCTCTCGCGAAGCCTCCGCCTCTTCCCGGGGGGCCAACTTCCGCGGTCGGCCTAAGCAAACTGCGGATACTCTTATGATCTGGTCTCCTCTGGATACAATTAGAGGAGCAAACCAGAAAATGGCAAACGAGAGACCTTCAACATATATTGCAGATGCGACTACGTGACAACTACCTGCGGTATGTGGGTGACATAGTACTAACAGGATTTGAATTGCTGCGTTCCACTTCATGTTTATAATAGCTACAACAATTTGTGAGTTCAAGTCTGTTCTTCACATGTTATTTCGTGTCTGGATCCGTATCTAAGAAAGTCTCCCGATGCTGTGATAATGGCAATCGTGCATACACTTATCGGTGGATTAAGTCGATTAACGCGAAGTAAAGTGATACTTCACAAACACAAATGAAACACTAAAATTATTGGGCAGATTTTTATAGTTTTCGTGGAGGGATGGACTCCGGAAGGGTTACTTTTGTGTTCATGATGCGGCTTTGGCAACATTGTTGACGTATCATATTGTTTCAAACATCTCATATCTAAAATATTTTGCGAGATCTCTCTGAGTTCTAGATATTTATCGTGGGCACAGATATTTTCATCAGAGTTGAATATTTATAAACAATGATACAATATCAAATTTGCACAGAATAAAGTGGGTGCCGCAGTTGGAAAGGTTGCAACACATATCGCTATTTACTAGGAACACAAAAGGATGGTTCAAATCAAAGACTTGGCTAATCATACTTGTATGTTATTACTTTGGTTCTAGCAGCTTGCATTAGAATAAAATTGTCCCCACGCGGGCCGACAAGAAATTTAAATATAGACTGAAGAGTAAGTCCCAATGTTCGCGTGGGAAGCTCCACACTCAGCTATTTATCACAAATTGAAGATGCACCTTCTCCTACAAGGGATTTTTGCAAATTCGGGTTGACATTATAAAAAAATGGGCTTTGTAACATTAGGTGAGTGTTTAAATTCAATTAACAGACATTATTTTCTCTTCTACTTAATCAAATAGATAAATGACACACTTGAACAGTCGTCGTCCTGAAAACTCTATCAATATCAAATCGCTCGCTGGCGTGTAGAAGTTGTATACAGGCGAACCTAAACATTTCCAGAAATTCAGCACTTGGATGCAACAGCAAACCACAAATTATGTATATAATCTTGCACAATCCTATTAATTTATGAATTATGTAATAATAATTTTTAAATAATTTTGGGATAAATTTAATATATTATTTCATATTAATTTTGTTAGTGTAAATGTTATATTATATAGCGTTTGTCATAAGTTTACTTTTAACTTGTAGGCCTCCCTCATTAACACATATTTCCCGTACATTATTATTTCATTATATACGATAACTGATCCACAAGGCATATATACTTAGTGATTTTGATGCGTCTATTGTGTCATCTGGATGGAGCGGCGCCATAAGGAATTTCTGCGCATTCGAGCAAATAAAATAAACAATATAACGCGAGTCACACATGGTGCGGTTTAGATAGCCTATCCAGGTGATTTCTGACACGCACTCCACAATACTTGAAAACCATACACTCCAGACAAAGCCGAGAATAGTCAGAGTCAAGAAGAGTCGTATCAACATTTGCCATTTCGCATATCTTGTTTTGGTCATTTCCTCGTTACTTCTGTCTCGGAGGTTACGCTAGGCGGGCGGTACATGCCTTCTACGCAGATACCTCGGACACGGTCTAGAACTTATCAAAGATCTTCCCGGCTGTTCGTTCTCTTCGACGGCGAGTAACTGGAGCGAGGTTTCAAAGCTCAAACAGAGAGTGGTAAGTGGAGTATGTGGCGTGAGTTATCCCGTAACGTCCTAATTTTTACTTGTGTGAGCGACGTTAGACTATAGAGAGCACCAAGGGCTAATTTAGACCCGATAGTAAGACGAGGTGGCTAGTGCCACTGACCTGGCCCAACAAAAAAAACTTTATGACTCTTTGGGATAATAAAAAAAAAAATCCGAAAGGCAAGTTCCGGCCAAGCATCAATCATCCACGCGTCTCTTTCTCGCAAAGGCTTCCTAAGGAGTAGGACGAGTGGCTCACCTTTATACGCGATATCGAGACGTGCGCTGAATCGCCATCAAATCATCCATTCTCGTTATGTATCCAACCCGTTCGGCCAGGAGTAAACACGCGGACAATTTCCGTAGTGCTATTAGTAAAAGGTGACTTTCTATAGAGATGTGACACTGAGAGATAATGAGGTGTCTACAAAAGTTGTACATTTTTTTAACACTATGCAGATGTGCAATGTGGTGGTTTCTTCGAAGAGACGGTCTTCTTTTAGGTCTTTCTGTTAATAGCCTTGAGACTGGGTTGTAGCGTCGTTATTTCCAAATGGCTTTTGTCTTTTTTTTCTTGACCACTTTTGCACAAGATCTCTTGTTAGAACGATTAAGATCCAGATATGGCTTGTACAAGCGAGATCGTGAAGTAGCACAGTTGCGGGGTGCAAATCTCAAAACCTCTTCCAACACAAATTAATATAATTCACAAATGTAAAGATAAATAAAATCTATAGTCTTCCTCAAAAGAAATTCCCCGGTTTTGGGGGTTGCTTCATATCCCTTCTTAAAAAATAGGCTGTACGCATATGCACATAAATGAGATGCATTTCAACTACGGATTATTTTATGGACCGCGGAGAATTTTGTATGCGTACAATCTTCGAACCTCTTTAGGTGCAAGTTTTGACTGTAAATGTGCATCTATCCACAAAGAGGCACACAATCGTCTGCACTCGGTGTCAAACAAGGACCCAAAGTTGAACCATATTTTTCTTAGTGTTAACTAGTACTTTTTCAAACCACTTTAGATTACATCGTAGTGTCTGATTTTTATTGGGAGGTGTTCACATCCTGCTCATTCCTTGTTAGATGTATCTTCAGTAAATTCGATTGTTTTCAATGGTGCCTATTTTTATTGTGTTATTTTCGGTACGTAAATTCATTGGTTCATTTATATTACATTGTATTCAAATATATTGTAATCCTGTTTGAGTGTATTCAAAAGAAAAAAATCCATTGCTAGCTCAAATAAGAAATCATTACGGTGAGGAAAGGAAATATTGCCCCAAAAATATTTAAGTGTTAAAAATGAACATTATATAAACAAGTATAAGGTGTCCTCCTTGCAGATTGTATTTCAAAGAGATTTTTTTTCTTTTTTATGTTAAGATCATATGCAAACAGTACAATGTTGCCTTGAGGTTTGTTTTAAAGAAAACCCCATTGATTAGTTTGTTATATGATGATAATATAGGCCTAAAATGGGAAAACGTAAAAATCACCAACATTATATGTATTGCATATGTATCATATATATGACAAATTACAATTACAAGTTTTATAGGTACCTCGCAGACTGTATAATTTAAAGAAAAAAATTCAGTTACTACTAAGAATGTAAAAGGCCTAAGATGGGTGCTGAAATCCCACATCTGGTCATAATTAGCGTTTTTGATCTAATTGCCCATCTACTTTCTGACGCATATTACGATATTGGCTATTCGAGTATAAAGTTCGTTCCAATAAGTCTCCTACCCAATCCCATCTTGATCGCTCTCCCCTCTTCAATCCACTCCATTCTTATTTTCTCTTATTCGCAATTACATCGTATTGCACTTGGCAATTTAATCGTCGCGTTCCCGACTGATCTCCACACCACGAATTCGGCACACCTGTGCAATATTGCGGGTCTTTGCTTGTGAACTCAATTTGGAACATTCAGTGAGCCATTCCTCTTTTGAGAACAAGATATTATATTCGCAACACCTCTTTGCCTTGTACGCCAACTCATCATTCTCTGTCCCTTAGCTGGTTGATCAATTTGCTAGCTAATTATAAACTACTATGCTTCATCGCAAAGTTATCTCCAATCAAAAATAACAGATGCGATTCGGTGAGTTTTCTCCGTCAAACTGAGCGAACTCTTCACTAGACTTTACGGATAAGCATGACTTGGCCATGTTATTTTCATGGCTTCTCGACCATTATGCTAGGGAACTTCGCCTTCTGCACTCTACTATCCAATACAATGGCCTGCGTCAGAATGGTGTCCAAATCCCATACTTAAAGGCAATGGACCTCTCCCTTGTGTTTCCTAAAAACACTGGGACAATGAAATATTAAACACCTATCTCCGTGCAATTTAGACTTACCTCAAAAGATCCACATTTTATCGCGAATAATGTCAATGCTAATATTGTAGATCAGTGCGTCTCGTATTCTAAAAGGAAGATTATGTTTCACGGTGATTCATGGTTGGTATATATGCATGGTAAATGCCCAAAGAATCGATTTGTCCATAAGGTGTCTGCTAAAGTCATCAAGGCCAGATGTACACTGGGAGGCCAATTAACCAATAGTTACTTTCTGTTTGACGTTAGATATGCTGTGGTTGAATATTTCCCTGGGCTTCCATACTCATCCGGGATATCGTTTACTGAGAGGATGAGATAACAAAGTCTCATTTTGTTTTTATAAAGAAACTCGCTGTTGAAGGTTGAAGGCCGTGATATTAAAAATTGTGGAAGAAATTTCTTGAAAGTATGCGTAAATTAGGAAATTTTGATTCAAAAAAGAGTATGGTGCGGCAACATAGGCTATTGGTTAATAAATGTGTGTCTAATAACATGATAAAAAGAAACAATCAAAACAACGCACATATTAACAGATACAACCTTTTTTTAATAGCATATTGGGGTATAATCTTCTTAGCAAAAGTTCTGATCAAAATTTTGCTAACACTAATGGACGTGTGAGAATACTGGAATAACGTATAGCGTTTTAATAATAAAAATGGAAGTCTCAATTTATTCCAGTTAAATGTCAAAAGCCATCTCTCTCCGAAACTAATTTATATTTCAAGCAAATATTGAACGCTTTTTCTTTCATTTCTAGAGGTACTGGTCAGAAACGATACAGCCAGAGATCGGCGAAACCTTTTCATTGGTCAAACTTTGCATCTCTTTTAGCCGTGTGTTGGTACTCAATCCTATTCATTTATGCAGTAATTCAGCATGGATCAAGAAAGGAATCGTCCGACTTCTGTTGCCGAGGGACATTATTCCGAACATGAGTTCGATAAGAGCCATGGTAAGTGCTAAAGACATGAAAAAAGAATGAATGACTAATTTTTTAAAAAAATTGGTGGAATCGTAACTAAACGTTTGGTTTGTACTCAATGTACATTGTTAATTATTGCTATAGCCTATCAGTATTCATGTTTTTCCAATGTAGTTATTTCCACGTATTGTGATATTGTATGTTGAAACATTCTGAAGAAAAAAAATCAAACGCGTGGCAGATTTAAACGCATGAATACAATATGCATTCTTGGCGGTAGAAAGAATTCCTCATAAAATATTTGTGGTTTTTTTTTTTTTTTTTTTTTTTTTTTTTATTAATTTATTATTTATTTACCCCAGTCCTCCTACTGTAATGTTCGAGGTAAATGTAAGATGCTTCTGGAGAGAGAAAAAAACTCCAGGAAAATGCATGATACTCTGGGTTTTTGTTGTAACTGGGATGTTTTGTTATATTTCAAAAACAGTTCCAATCTACAACATAATTTATACCTATGGTGTTTTTGTTGTTGTTTTTGTATTTTTCCAAGTTCCCATCTTACACATAATTATGGCATGTACCAGAATCAATTAAATGAGCGTATACATAGGCCCTATAGCGGTATAAATCATAGTCATAATAATTTAAGGTCCCTTCGTAAAATTTAAGCCGGGTATGACATTTGAGTTAATTTTGAAATCTTTTCTTACGCTTATTTTCAATGTATTTATCCAATATCAATTTTCTGAATTGATCTGATCGATAAGAGTTGTATCCATTAAGAGCTTTTATGATATATCTATTTCTATGTAAGTGCCGTATTACTGACTTTGGGCGATCATTTTTCCTCCATCACTACAATTGAATCTGCTTCTGCTAGCCTCTGCATTAATGAGTTTATTCCCCTATACTTCATATTCTCCCTTCTCTTCCAGCCAGTTCTTCAAACTATCCATCCACTTATTCCTTTTTTCTTTCCCTCTACTTCCTTCCTCGATCCTTTCCTGTCAATGAACAAATTCTCCAAACCTTCTTTTAGTATTAATGTCCCAGAAATCTCAACTGTCTAATTCTTATTATTGCAGAGCAATTTGGGTTTCTCATTCGCTCTTCTGATGTACATTTTCATTGCTTATCCTATCTGTCCTTGATTTTAACATTGTCGAGCCACATTTCGCAGCGTCAGACGGTTTCTTCATATTCTGTTGTTATTGTCCAAGCGTTCGCTTCATACATCAAACAGGATGGACATAACTTGCACAAGACCCCACCCGTATTCGGTTCTCCACCAGCTTAGTGTTAACAAGTAGTACTTTTTGCTGGTTGAATATGGACCGGTATACCGTTTATCACAAGTCGTATAACATTGCTACTTACTATTAGAGACACACTTTGAAACTGGAGGCATGTAACGGTGGAAACGACGTGAAGTAATTCAGTAAGATAGTTACAAAGCATCATTACGAACACCAGGACAGGAGAAAGGGAAATGTGGTACGTGTTTCTATATTGAAAAAATCTCTTTTTCTTTGCGCCAATCTGGGCTACATCTTTCTTGTAATAATGCTTATAGAGCCAACTTCCAAAAAAGGCTCCAATTAAAACGGACTCGCGCCCCTCCGTACTTGTTTGCCAATTGTCTTTTGACATTCCACTTACGAGGTTTTGGACGAATTGCTATCTCTAGAGGTAGAGCTGTCCTTCTTTGCAAAATAGTCTAAGCTTACTGTCTTTTTGTAGTTAATGCTGCTCAGTCCCATGCTTTCACTATTTCGGCACCCTCAACCTTAATTGCTCATAATGTTCTAAGAGCTTTTGTATCCTTCTTTCAGATTCTGCTAATAATACCTGTGTCGTCTGCGTATCTATGACCTAATTGTATTTCATGATAATAAAATGATGAGAGATTTACAACCTAATTCCTAACTTGGTATATCCATTTTTCGAGCCCTCTAGATTTATCTACAGGATTTGATCTTGCTGTACAGATTAACGAGATCAATTAACATCAATGTGGAACTAACCATTGAACTGCTATACTCACCTTTTTATTGTAAAGACATAAACAATATAGTCTCTTCATCTTCCAACCCTAACCACTCTTGCATCTCTGTATAGCAATATATCCACAGCTGTATTCTCCATCAACTCGTAAATACAGGCGACTGATTCGCAGTAGAGGCTCTTGAACAGAAAATAAATGATGTGAGTACTGTTAATTCATTAATCATATCCAGAATATGTTTTGGCCCATAATTTACCTTGCATGTGCCCAGGGTATATAACATTGGGTCCCTACTAAGGTGTATTATAAATATGTACGTTTTTTAAATTTACACTAATCAATGACGATCGAACCATTTGTCAAAGGCCTTAGCGCATATTCGATAAAACACCAGTACAATTGTCTGGAATCATGCTTCTTATAAATTGTTCTGGAGAGAATCATCTAACTAAATTAATGTATCATAATTTGAATTAATAAAGACCCCTACACGAGTAAAAACTTCCCTTTGACTATATATTTCTCATTGTTTATGTATTTTGTTATAATTATATTTCTTTTTTTTTTAAATATTATTCTAATAAGTATGTGGGAACTAGTCTGTGACAAATTCAACCTCTTATATTCGTTCAAGAATTGCTGTTTTTATTTATCCTTTTGAGAGTGTCAATATTAATGTCTCCACGATAATCTCAAATTCGGCTTAAAGTCAGATTTTCAATATCACATATTTTCATCGAGGTCTTATTATGTAATGTCACTTCCTACTCTTGGAAGCAGTGCGTTGCTACTGAAGCAATTTCAAGGTCATCAAAGGTATCACTGTTGACGTCATCCGACGCATTTTGTAGATAATCGACAATTAACAATCATAACTTCAACATCAACACTATAAATTTTCACATGACCCTGAGGACTCTTAAGCTATATAATTTTTTTATTTTTTTTTCTTGTTTTTTTTCTCGTCTCAAGTCAAAAAAAACTGTCATTCCTATCAGTCTATCATGAAAAAAAAACTAAAACAATAGCAATTTATGTAATAGTTTTTATTTATTTTAAATATTAATTAAAAGTGTTATTTTACAAGTTGGCTTTAAAATTTCACACATGTTCTAATCTTTTCAAAAGCTACCATATTGAGCCCTTGATCAGTAATATTTTTGTCCTGGTACGAATAACGTCAAAAATCGCCAGAATCAATTCATTTGGTTTTAATGTCATTTATGGACCTTACTATGAAACGTGCTACGAAAGCTTTTCGAAAGGTCATCCAGAGACGAAAATCAACGTGACGATTCAATCGCAGCACGCTCTATTTTAGTAGAAATTCCACATGTACAATCATAATTTCACATTAATTGTTTCTATCAAATCCGGAGATATAAATCCTATTTCTAGCTTCTTACACGTCATTAATAGTTTCAATACATGATATACCCTGATTTTTGTGGACTCTCTTAATAATATATACCCAATTCCAAAACTCTTCCCTATCAAGGTCACCGCCGTCTTAATAGGTCATCTAGAGTCTCGCGTATAGCGTAATCGTGCTCAAAATTTAAGAAAGACACATGCCTAATTCCAAATCACCTCAGTCCAAGTTCAGTTGCTGGATACTCATTTCAAGGCTTCGATATTTTCATGCATTTCAGAAAATTTGCGCGCTGCCACTTTATGTCATCAATCGCTATGACCCGCGCGCAAACTGGCGTTTTCGCGCGGTAACGCCCTTACGCAACATAAAATCGCCTTTCTTTTATGGTATATGCATTGATAATATAATCTGAGTAATTTGATACCTTGAATCAGCTTCTACGACTATAATGAAAGGAATGAGCGTCCATCAAAGTTTGGCAGCAACGCGCACGCGCGCACTCCAGTCACTATCGGGCGCCAAGATATGGCCTAAAAACATGCCTATTGAAATTCGCTCTAGCTCAAAAAATAGTTCAATGTTCACCACTGCCTCACTCTAATTTTCTTTCAAAACTGAGCAAGATGTAACAGTCATTAGGAAAGGTGAAAATTGTATAAAATTTATGTGTAACGTTGACCAGTTATAGACAAACTAGAGGACGCCCCTTCCCGCTGCCGGCTGTCATCAAAAATGGGCGAGGCAGAAACAGGCAAAACTTTCAAATTTTGTTCTTTATTATTATCGGGTCTTCAATATATATTATTGCACTAATTTTTCATCTTTCATACCTCGTCATACGTAAAATATTGTGGTTCCAATTTTCTGCCCAAATTGCAATATGTTGTACAGCTGAGGATATAATCTGCATTCTTGGGTGCGTGTGTTACCCTTTTTTTTTTTTTTTTTTTAAAAATTTTAGATGATCCACAGATGGCAAGTTCTTTCCTGAGTAAATATAAATTTGAATATAAATAATAGGAAGCATTGGAAATCATTTGTGCCCTCAATCTTTGCCGTGGTTGCAATCTCTTCACTATTGGATCGACTTTTTTTGGCTGAAAAATTAGAAAACTGACAGAGGCCCACGATCAAATGGACATTACCTCCGTCATTTCTGCTTGGTATTTTCTCTGATAAACTTCTTACATAGGTTGTAGGCAAGAAGAAATTCTCTGGCATATTATCTATACGTTTTTTCAAATCAGACTTTCGTGAATCAAGACTTATGTCAACATCTTCCTGGCGTAAGATGTTTTTTGGCCGCTCATCGTCGTTTTCGCTATTGCACGCAAGATTGCCTGTTAACCGTCCTAGCAAGAGCACATATTCAGTTCTTTTTAATTCGAAAAATGCTAAAGTAACACACTTATAGGTTTCCGGATTTAATGCTAGACGTCCATTTTACTATTGCCTAACCTTTTTAGGTCTAAATAGGTATCATCTCGGCAATGATCATGATTATGTGGCTATTGTGTAGTGTCTACCATCTATGATACATTTGGATCATATGCCCACGATCGAAAGATCATGACAGACATTCGACCACACTAATTCGTTCCCCATGACGAATTAAAATTCTAGTTTAAACTATATATTTTCATTATACAAGTCGATATAGGCACACAAGTATATTATTTATATTAATTATTATACTGTGAATATACCCACAAAAATCGTACCGCAAAAAAGAGATCTGAATGGCTCCTATCCCGATTTCCATAGCATAACTAACTACCAATAATCTTATTCCCGCAACTTATTTATGAGACCATGTCCATATTCATATCCCTCTGCGACTAATGTTGCCCCTTGTGTCTAGGCATAGCATTTCAAGGTCGAGCCACTTTTTGCATTGACCTCTTTCACTTAAAACCTAAGTT
The DNA here is from genome assembly GCA_940671915.1 of Paracentrotus lividus. Taxonomy (NCBI): domain Eukaryota; kingdom Metazoa; phylum Echinodermata; class Echinoidea; order Camarodonta; family Echinidae; genus Paracentrotus; species Paracentrotus lividus. Next base: position 15,957,119 of record CALNVZ010000649.1, on the reverse strand, counting down.
GAGAGACCTGTACACGCTAAGTAATGTATTCTGCGAGAATATATGAACCACCTATTGCCTTCGCGTACTAAATATATCCTGATACATAATACTGAGAGTTAGTGTGTATTGTTTACCTCTTCTCCAATCCATCCTTCCACTAATGACATCTTCTTCTTCACCCCATCTACGTATTCTGAAATTGAAATTACACAATTTTACCATACTAGGGTAATAAAATGCCGTAAGTTTTACCTACCTTCGTTGGTTTTTCAGCCACATTTCTTAGAGAAATTCGTTGTGCATCTGTCAGGGTCTGCTTCTCTTAGATCGATCATTATTCTACTTGTCATACAGTTTATTACTAAGATGCATTATTGGTGCTTGGCCACAACCCCGAATCTCCACCGGTTTTGATCCGGAATCACAAAGGACATGATTTGCTCCATCAATGTGGCCATCAATTACTAGCTGCTGGCACATATTACATGCATGGTACCGAGGCTATGTATTCAGGATTTCAATCTTTAGATTTTATTATTTCTTTCTCTTTTTTTTGGCATCCGTACAAAACACACTTAAAATGTCATAATTGTAGCAACGATTCTAGTCGGTTAATTGTTGTTGGTTTAAAAAAAAATAATATACAAAAAAAAAAATTTTAAAAGGCAATTTTCCTGGTTTAATTTTTACCGCTCAAATCTCCTTTGAAATTATTCTGCAAGTGCCCAAGTGGTTAAGAGTGGGCCAATATTCTTTGCCATATGAAGTGAAAATCAGCATTTTGCTCAGTGTTAATTTAAATTTGGGTAATTTGTCTTTTTCAGTTCAATGGTGGCAAAAAAAAAAAAAATAGAATTTAAATGAAGATGGATTATTGGACGTTTCGTAAATATCAATACATTCTGGCACCATTTGGGTTAAGTGGAGTCCAGTACAAAGTTATTTAATCTATATCAAAAATGCTTATTTGGCAAACCTTTCAATTTCCACTTTTATGTAACCTTACAAAATAAATAAAAGAACTCAAATTTGTAATGGAATAACTTTATTACAAATTTTAACCTTTTCATTTACTGTTTTAGTATTTCATATTAAATTATCAAGAGATTTAGCTTGAAATGAATCTTGGTTTGTTTTTAACATCAGATGTACACGTTATTTTCCCTGAAGTTGGCGGATAAGGTGACCTTACAGCAAGGATATGTGAACACAGTAGACAGCTAGGAAACACTGGTATAAAAATAACATCCATTTTTCAAGGAATCTCATGGAAGCCTCCGAAACAATTTGAAACAATCGTGCAATAAGAACTCTATCCATCTTCGAGAGACCCAATATCTCATTGGTTCCATTTTCAATGGATGAGTATAAGAGAGCAAAAAGATGTGATAAAGTGCAGACAAAAGCATGTGGGGAGGATGGTGAACTCCTGAAGTGATAAAAAGTTCCCATTGATGACCTAATTCTTTGAATAAAACCGTGCATATGATGAAGGAGAGCTCCCAGGTGGTTGGTCCAACCCTTAATATTATCCCAATACCAAAGTCAGGGAAATCTAACAAAGGTATAAATTATCGTGGAATAAGGCCTGAGCTCTGTAGTGTGCAAAGACATTAACCGAATGATCTTATCGGTTCGACTTTTGTAAGATTCCCTCTCCTCATAGAAATCAGAATGGGCTTTCCGTCAAGATCGACTCAACTGTAGGACAGGTCTTAGCACTCGAGAAGAATATTGAAGTGTGAGAGAGAGAATCTAGAAGCATCATCACTTTGTAGACTTTTCAGTATTTTTTGACAGTATTCACAGAAAAAACTCTTCAACATATGCAAGCTATGGAACCAGAGAAACTGGTCCAAGCCATAGTGTTAATATCGAAACCTCGAAAGGTTTGTTCCCTGATGTGAGACAGATATTCAGATTCAAGAATTCAAAGATTACTTTAAATTGATTTCTTTCAATGTTTTCCAAAGTTATATCAAAATAAATAATCAAATTAACAAACCCAACATCGTATGTACACATAGAACATTTGTTCAAAAGTAACAAGAGAAAAACAATTATAAAGAAAAGTTAGGAACCAGCAAAGAAGCAAATCTTGTAAGGCGCTTGGTTCCTTTAATATAAAAATAGAAACAAAAGTAAGCAATTTTTTTTATTTTTTTTTTTAACTGAAACTTTCAGAAAAAAATAATTCCATAATTGAATAAATCTTAATTGAATAATTCCTTGCCCATTCCAACATAACGGACAAACTGCCTACATAGAGGAGTCTTACAAGGTGATACAACTGGCTCCTTTCTGTTTGTCATAAGCATTGACTATGCAAATGCGCTCAGCATCAGTGGAAGGACGACCTTTAACGTCATCCTGTTTCAAACCTACCCAGTACGAGAGCTGACCTCAGGTGTCGGACCCCTTATAAATCTCGTTTGAAACTTTCCAATCACTACGGCCCTGCATGGCCAGATAATCTGTAAATCCCAAACTTTTGCACTCCACAGGCCGCCTTGAGCGTTGAGCCAGGGGTTAAGAGATAAAACACACTGGGATGTATACATATAGTAGCTCTGCCTATGATAGCCTTAAATAAAAGTGATTTTAAATTGATATACATTTCGTTCCAGGCACATCTCTATTTAGAATCAAATTGTTCACTGTTCATTTAAACCGAAGAAAAATCGACCTCGGAATAGGAAAGGAAGAATAAAAATAATAAAATGTTGATACAGACAATCCTGATCGTTTAATGTAAACAATTTGGCCCCGCACTGTGCTGGTGACCACTGTTTGGACCGAGGTCAAGGACAGATTTTTTTTAGATAGATATCGATTAGGTGTTTGTCAACACAGGGTCTTCCTCACTCCCCTGGTACACTTGGATAGAGAACTAATGTGCTGCAAGAGGGGGTATACTGTCTTCAAACGGTACGCGTCGTCTGGAGGGAACTTTGGATTTACTTTGTTTTCTCGGAAGAGGCAGACGTGTCCAGTAATGATAACAGACTTGAAGCTTTGCAGATGACTTGCTCTGGTTATCAGCTCTGTAGTGATAGGCAGGGAACTATTGAAAAGCTGAATGCAAACGTATTGGGATGCAAGTGAACGCAAGGAAAAGAAAACATGGCAAATTTAATAGCACTCATAAAGGGTAAATGTATTGCTATTTTGGCTACCTTTCAGATGGGTGCAACATTGAGGTTACAATGACTTTAAAATATTTAGGATAATGGATCTCTTATCAACTAGAACGTGTCATTAAAATGGAGGCCGGGCACTGCATGGTGCCTTACAAATAACAAGATGATGAAGTGTGGAAATCTACAACTCAATAACAACTTAAAGCGAGGCTTTTTGTAGCAATACAGTTGATTTCGTGTTACCTTATTGGGCTGAACCTGGACACTAATCAAACTGGAAAAGCACTGGATGGAGTGTACAAAAACAGTATGCTGAGGGTAGCGTCTGCCAATGTTTGTGGGATGACTTTTGTACAATGTAATTTTATGCCAATTTTAACACAACGAGTTAG
>CALNVZ010000649.1:15913253-15950676 GCA_940671915.1 Paracentrotus lividus | reverse complement strand
GCATCCAGCTGAAAATGTAGGTTTCCCGTACACTTTCACACGGGTTTGTTTGAGGTTTCAGGCATTCAATTTCATTATACTTTAGTTTAGAGAAAAAATATGTGGGAGGCAATCGAATTTATAAATGGAGCGATGTAGTTAGTCAATTGGCCGATTCTGTGAATATATTGTACAGTCTGTGTCAAATATCATTGGGTGTTTTGTAATAATTGTGAATTTGTCAAGAAAAACAAGGATTCAAACATTAATGTTATATCACTTTCCAGATGTAGGTCTTCATAAAAATGTATTTGTCTGGTTTGAAGATCACTTTACTTCGTAATCGACTTAATCCACCTGAAATGTGCATTTCCACTGGCTTCTGTCGATTAGACAATCAGAGAACTTGACCAACTGTTGTTGAACAAAGTGGAAATAAACCGTAATTGGCCACTCCAGTAGTACTGATTCTCTTTGTTTGGGTCTCTTTTTCTTCTTGTTTCTCTTTAAAGAAGTCATATATAGCAGGGGCCGCGGCCGAGGGGGGGGGCGCGTGGTGGGGGTGGGCTGCAGCCCCCCCACTTTTTCAGCCAACGTGTAAAAATGCAAAATGACCATAATTTTGTGATTTTTAGCCTGTTCAGCCCCCCCACTTTCGGCTCAGCCTCCACTTCAAAACGCTCGCGGCCCCTGTATAGTTATATGATATAATATCCCCTCCCCACAACAACATTCCCATGATAAGCCTGCGTATTTTTCTGCAACTCTAAAAACGCTTCTTTCTTTACGTTTCAGAAAATCAATATGACAATGAAAATATAAATAAGAAAATTGGTTAGTCAAAATTTGAGAAACGTGCAGAAATAACTACTTTTTTTTAAATGCAGGAAGTCACGACAGGATTTAAAAAAAAAATAAAATAAAAAATGGAATCACGTACATTTGGATTCGAATACCTTGTTTACTCTTTCAATGAACACATCGACGCATTATCATCACAGCAAGAATCTAAAATATTTTAAGTAAAACATGATAAGCAATATTTAAAAGCAGGATGCTTGAACCTAAGGCAAAACACATTTGTCAGTGTTAAGGATTCGGCCGCCATATGATTCGTCCATTGTGACAAATTCCAAGACTAATCAGGTTCCATATTAACTAAAGTAAGTGAAGGCATTAGCTTGTGTCAGATGGATGGGGATTCGAGATGAATGGGGATAATTATGACCTTGAGATTTTTTATATATTATGTTTGATTCCATTGAGCAGACTTTTGTAAAGATGCCTACTTAAGAAGAAACATAACGCCCAATTTTAATGACTCTTCCTTCATGTAAGATTAAAAGATTTAAAGTTTGTACGGATCACTGTGGAGCGTTTCAACCTTGATTCCTCTCAAAATAAAACAATAAAGCTGAAATAAATATGAAATATGACGGAGGACAAAAAAATAATATGTTTTCACCCATCATACAGAGTGAGTCAGAAAAGTGTCTTATCATTTTGAAGTTTTCTTAAGTTTAAAGTGTGAAATTATAATCATGGGTTTAATGAAATCTCATGATAAATTTATCCTTCCAGCATTCTTTGGTAGCCTTTACACATGGTTTTGTTCATGCATGACTGAAAACAAGAAATTTTTAGAACACTGAAAATTTCACTTGCGCCAAGGGGCTCGGTAACTAAAACAGAATAAGAAACACACACCCTCACACATCACTTAAACACTGGCGTAAATTCCGGTGGATGGGGGATACTCCCCCCCCCAGATTTGAGTTAGGGGCGGATGCCCTGTAAAACATCCCCAGTTTTCAGAAAGAAATGAAGAAAAAAATAACTACATATTGTGTATTGGTTAAAAAGCGCTCTTAATACTACAAGTGCCTCTTTTTAACTTCAAAAACCCCAATTTTTTCTTGATCGACCTGCGCTAAGTAACAATCAGTAGGCTAAATAAAAAGGTTTTATCAATGCCCTCGTCTGGGGAAAAACCTTTGGAAAGGGTGTTCTCGACAATCAAAAACATTATGTAGTTGTGTACAGACTAGTTTGTGGAGGGCTTGGGGCCTACAGTCCCACAAATTTTCATAGCAAAGATTGTGATTTGTTTTTATCACCGTGTTTTTAAAAAGCATCATCTACACGTAAAATTAAAATTGTATCTTCAAAGTAGATCTAAAAAGGGAATGTCATGCACAATTAAATCAAATTTTGAGCTCAAAATTTTTGGCTCGCGCTTCGCGCTCGCAGATACTAAATCAGATATAAAAATATCTCCAATTATAAGCTTAAAATTTTCGATCGCGCTTCTCGCTCGCATTACCTTTTAATCATTATTAAGATGAACAGTAATCAAGGCAACCATTAAGATTCTTAAAAGCATACATTCAATGACAAATTTTCTTCGTACCCCTCCTCTCCAGAATTACATTTCTCTATAGTGTATAGGGTACATGCAGGTAATATGGGCACCCTAAGCTCATTGCCTAATTTGCATAAAATTACGAAATGACACTCAGTCTAATCTTTGTTATATGAATCAATACTACAGCTCTAAACTTTTATTGTGAAGAAAAACAATTTTCACCAACCCCTCTGTCTGCAATATTCAAATGTTGACGTCATTACCAAAGTGCCCATATAAGCTGCATGTGCAGGTAATATGGGCATATGTATTTAATGTAGGGTACATGCAGGTATATGGGACCTAAGCTCTTTGCCTAATTTGCATAAAATTACGAAATGACACAAAGTCTAACTTTGTTTATATGAATCAAAACTACTGCTCTAACTTTTATTGTGAAGAAACCAATTATCACCACCCCCCCCCCGTGTCTGCAATATTAAATGTTGACGTCAATTACCAAAGTGCCCCATATTACTGCGTGTGCAGTAATATGGGCACATGTATTTAATGTATGTTTTAAAAACTACAATGAATCTATCATGTCTGGAATTTGCTTAAAATGTTGAAAATCATTAACTTTAAGATATAATTCGAAATTATAAGACCCTTCAGTAAATCATTGACTAATATTTTAATATATTATTTCTTTTAAAATATTATTTAAATATTATTTTCATTATACAAGTAATATAGGCCTACTATAAGTTATTTAATTAATTATATATACTGTGAATATACCCCCAAAAATCGTAGCAAAGAGATTGTCTCAAACCATACTAAGTACCAGATATCATTTCCGCATTTTGGTTGTCCCATATTACCTGCACTAAATGTTTGCTATGTCGGGCTAGCATTTATTGCCACATGCACGCCTTCACTAAACAACATTGATCTGTACACGCTAGTATGAATCAAAATGAAACTTATAAGCTACTAAATAACAAAACCAATTGAGGTTACCTCAAACACTCCTTTCACCATCACATTCTGTGAAAAATCATTTTACCAGGGTAAAAAAATACCGTAAGTGTTTACCTGACCCTTTGTTGGTTTCAGCAATTTTCTCAAAGGCAAATTTTCGGCATCAGATGCTCTCACGACGATATATTTTCGTATACAGTTCATATGAACAGCATTATGGTGCTCACACGGTCACCGGTCATCGGGTCGACGGTCACGACATGATTTGCTTCAGGTGGCCCATATTACCTGTGGCCATATTACCTGCATGTCCCTAGTTTTTAAAACTACAATGACTCTACCATGTCTGGAATTTGCTTAAAATATTGAAAATCATTAACTTTAAGACATAATTTGAAATAATGAGGACCTTCGTAAATCCTTTGACGTATATTTCATTGTTATGTATTTTGTATATTATGATTTAAAAAAAAATATTATTCAAATATTATTTTCATTATACAAGTCAATATAGGCCTACAATAAGTTATTTATATTAATTATATACTGTAGTATACCCCAAAATCGGTAGCAAAGAGATTGATGCATCATCCCAAACTTTTTTAACTTAAGGTTTACCAGAATAATTTCCACCATTTTGGATGTCATATTACGCTGCACTAATGTTGCTGTGTCAGGGAAGCATTCATGGCTCTTGCACCCCTTCACTAAATCAACACGGCTGTAACACGCTAGTTGATCAAATAAACTATAAGCTTACTAACTATACAAACAATTGGAAGGTTATCCCTCAATACACTCTTTCACCATTAATTCTGTGAAATATCAAATTTTTACATCGGGTAAAAAATGCCGTAACGTTTTACCTACCTTGTTGGTTTTCAGCAATTTTGCTCAGAGAAATTTCGGCATCAGAGATTCTCTCACGGACGATAATTTTCGTATACAGCTTCATATTGAAAAACATTATGGTGCTCACACCGGTCACCGGGTCACCGGTGACGGGCGGTCCCCCACGAACATGAATTTTGCTTCAGTGGCCCATATTCTGCTGGCCCATATACCTGCATGTACCTCTATGCCTCTGATCTAAAGTGTCCCGCTTTTCAGAAGAAAAAATGCCATTTTCATCGTGACCCCAAACTTTCTATGGTTCCGCCGCTCCGCTTATTTATATATATATATATATATTATATATATATATTAATATATATATATATTTGCGCTTGTGGATACTAGTGGATTCTATAATGCACAAATATTTCAATTTCAGCTTTAAATTTTTCGGCTCGCGCTTCGCGCTCGATCGCTGATACTAATCGGTCTGTAGTCTAATGCACAAATATCTCAATTTTAGTTTAAATTTCGGCTCGCGCTTCCGCTCGCTGACTTTCAAAGACAAATTCTACTTTGCACCCTCTCTAATGCTAATATGGGTATTTAAAAACGTTCCTTGTAGTGCTTGTGTATGTCAAACAAAATCGCGAAAAATTGGCAAAATTTTTTCGCTCATCCCCCACTCCTCGACCGGATTTACGCCCTGACTTAAACACAAAACACACGGTTTCCTCACGTCGCACGCACATCCCCAACACCACACCAACACAAACAGACGCACACACCACACACAACACAACATTCACTCCTCACCTGTACCAACACACAACACATTCATAAATGCTTTGTGGAAATTTCATTTTATTACCACGATCTAACTAATTTTCAAGTTTTATAAGTAAGTAAATGTAAGGAGTTTTTGTTTATCGTGTGTGTTGGAGGTGGTATTGGTTGAGAAAAGGGTATAACTCTTCAATTTTAAACTTGTTTTAATTCGCTCACCGAGCCTTTGTTGAATGGAAGTGCAGTCTGTGAAGATTGCAAAGATCCAAACGAAAATCTGACAGGTAACTTTACCAAATTATATGTGTCAAAACTATATTATGTAAGTTTCATACTTTAACAGAAATTGTAAAAAAAATAAAAAAAAAGACCCGATGGATTAATAATTTCTCTGCGCTAAAACTTATTAATGAATATCAAGTGCTTCATTTTAGTTCATCTTATTCTCTTTTCCTTTTTTTTTAAACACAAAAACAACAAAAAAAAACCATGATAGAAGAGCAAGCCGAGTGTGAAATTTAATTGTCAAAATCAAATTGCGCAGTCAGAGCAATGGACTGTAATATGCCGCAGCAAGTTAAGCTCATGCTGGAGAGATTGTTTATGACCAAAACAGAACAAACTATCTCATACATTATATTTAGATTTGGTTGGATTAAATTACTTCTGTATGGGAGCGCATTTGTTAGAATCTTTATTAATACAGTGGATTAGTAAATTACGCGATGGTATATATGCCCCGCGATAATGAAATTCCATATATTTCACTATCAGTGCTATACATAAGCAAACAGAATCGAAATAGGGAAAAATGGCGAGAAGTAGTATTTTGTAGCCATGTACAATATTAGCGTCAAGTCAAGGTCAAGGTTCAAAGGGTCAAAAGTCAAATTCTGTTTGAAGAAGTTTTGTTCCTCACCTAGTGCCTATCACATAAAGCAAACCGAATCGAAATCGGATTGAAAATGGCGAGGAGTAGCCATTTGTAGCCAATTAACCAATATAGGTCAAGGTCAAGGCAAATTCTGTTGAAGAAGTTTTGTAGCTATTACCTAGTGCTATCACATAAAGCACGGATCGAAATCGGAGAAAAATGGTATAATGTAATTCCCATTATTATCCACGTCGTGCTATCAACATAGGCACAGAATTCGAAATCGGGTAAAATGGCGAAGGAAGTAGCATTTGTAGCCAATGTACAATATTAGGTCAAGTCAAGGTCAAAGGGGTCAAAAGTCAATTCTGTGAAGAGTTTGTATCCTCAACTAGTGCTATCAATAAAGCAAACGGATCGAAATCGAAGAAATGGTTGAAGGAAGTAGCATTTTGTAGCATTAAACATTAGGTCAAATGAAGTCAAAGGTCAAGGGGTCAAAGTCAAAATTCGTTGAAGAAGTTTTGTAAGCCTCACCGAGTGCTTCATATAAGCAAACAGAATCGAAATCGGATGAAAATGGCGAAGGAGTAGCATTTTGTAGCAATGTACATAAAGTATAAATCAAAGGTCAAAGGTCAAAGGGGTCAAAGTTCACAATTCGTGAAGAAGTTTTGTAGCCCTCACCTAGTGCTATATATAAAGCAAACGGGATCGAAATCGGATGAAAATGGCGAAGAGTAGCATTTTGTAGCCAATTAACAATATAGTGTCAAAAATGAAGTCAAAGGTCAAAGGGGTCAAAGTCAAAATTCCGTGAAGAAGTTTTGTTAGCCTCATAGTGCTATCATATAAAGCAACAGATCGAAATCGGATGAAAAAATGGCGAGGAGTGCTTTTGTAGCCAATGTACAATATAAAGTATAAATCAAGGTCAAAGGTCAAGGGGTCAAAAGTCAAAATTCCGTGAAGAAGTTTTGTAGCCTCACCAGTGCTTCATATAAAGCACACGGATTCGAATCGGTAATGGAAAATGGGCGAAGGAGTGCATTTTGTACCAATTAACAATATAGGTCAAAATGAAGGTCAAGGTCAAAGGGGTCAAAAGTCAAAATTCCGTGAAGAAGTTTTGTAGCCTCACCTAGGCTATCATATAAAGCAAACAGAATCGAAATCGGATGAAAATGGCGAGGAGTAGCATTTTTGTAGCCAATTAAACATATAGGGTCAAAACAGGGTCAAAGGTCAAGGTCCAAAATTCTGTGAAAAAGTTTGGTTAGCCATCACCTAGTGCTATCATATATAAAGCAAACGGATCGAAATCGGATGAAAAAATGGGCGAGTAGCAAATTGAAGATTTTGTACATACGGGAGCACGGACGGACGGACGGACGGACGGACGATGGCGGACGGACGACGGAGGACGGACACACATACGTACGGAGCCCGTTTCATAGTCCCCTGCTCGACTCGTTTCGGCCGGGGGACAAAATGTACAAGTGGAAAGCATTTTCTTAAAGATGAAATTAATACGTTAGTGCTTGATAATTCCAATCTCGCAATTTTTTGTTCATCTAAATTGTATCTTGTAGATCTTGGATATGATCAGTTTTCCTAGTCAAGAAAAAATTATTTCGCATTGCTTTTCTATGCTTTGTATAGTTTCGCACATAATATCCATGGCCAACAAAATTTAGCATTACTTTTGTTTTACAAAAGAAAATTTTAACAAAAAACAAAATGCATCAAGAAGTAAAATATTTTGTCTTAACTTTGTACCACTACAACATCATTTGAAAGATTTCATACCTAAATTATTTTTCGCCAACTGGACCATTTTTCTTATACAGTCTGACAAGTAGCAACGCGAGGAACTTTTATTTCTGTGGTGCTTGCCGTTTTCATTTGTACGAGTCAAAACTTATGACTTATTTTCATTGCAAGATTAACAGTTTTAGGAGAAATATTTTCGATTCGGAAAAAAAAATTTTTCATGACCTTGTTCACTGAACAACCCATGTCAACAAATTCACGACCTTTTGTTTTGCTTGTTTGTTTTGCTTTATATTTTTGGTTTGTTTGTTATTTGGGGGGCGGCGTGAGGGGTGGGGTCTTCTTTTGTCTTCCCGTAGTCTTTCAGAAATGACTGGGTGTGGTCTCATGAATAAAGGAACAAAGTCTTCTCTTTTTAAAATATACAAACATAATTGACAAAAATATTTAAATTGATCTATGATTATTATATTTAAAATTATTATTATATTTTAAGGCAAACATTTTAGCGTTAGTAAATTTGATATAAGCATGCTGAGTATTATATAACACAACACACACACACACACACACACACACAAAAAAAAGACTTTTAATATTTATCGTATTCCCACAACATAATAATGTAATCTATCATTTATTCATTGACATTAATTACGCGGAATGAAACCCAAAACTGGAGGGGATCTTGGTCTGATTATGAAAACTATCAAGCTCAAAGTTAACGGAACTACACTGAAAACCTAAACGGGTAGACCGGGACTAGGCTTTAAGCTTAGTCGTAGTGATGCCCAGCTGACTAGCTTTAAAGCTAGTCGGTCCGACGACTAGTTCCTTCAACACAACCCGTTATTACGGACTAGCTTAAAACCGTCCGTCTCTACGACTAGCTTGAAGTCTAGATCGCGTCAAGTTAGTCGCGTCAAGACGGATAGTTTTAATGTCGTCGGTCACGACGGTACTTAATATTTAAAGTTCGTCCGTCGTGACCGACTAGTTTGACGGACTCCTAAAACTATCGTTATGATGCCCAGACTGACGAGCTGAGCAGGACTAGCTTTCAGCTATCGGTCATGGTGTTAAACTAGTTCTGTCGCGGCTTTTCTTACCGCGATGTTCTTGCTGCTTGTCTTGACAGACTAGCATGACTGACGAGGTTAATATGGCTTCACCACTGGTCAGAGACGTCCAAATCTAAAATATTCAGAAGACATATAAAGATACGATTAAAAACATGCATTTTGTCACAAGAATTTGGAGCAAAAAGTAAATAAAGTAAAAAATAAATAAATAAATAACATTTTTATTATGATTGATATAAATCAGAAGCAGAATTAATACAGAGCCAATTAGTTAACATTATGGCATTAACAAATAATGGGCACGCGGGCCCAGGAGTCTCCGCCATGGCTTGCATCATCATGACTTTTGTTGGTAGGGCCCCTACCTGCTTTGTGCATTTTCGCGATAACACTTGTCCTTATGAGGAGCCACTTCAGAATCCCAAAGTCGCGCCTCTAATCCAATATTCTTTTTCTTCAGATACAAGTAATCTAAAAGAAAAGTGGCGCCTATATATTATTAGAATTAAATTTCAATTTTCATAATTAATGTGATGTTACGATCCGTTGTAAATACACACAAATATAATTTGGCCAGACATAATTTTTCGCGTTGGATTAGCATTAATCATGTGTGAAAGAATAACGCTATCTGTGAATTGAAACATAAGGAAAAATAAAAGTACTCACACATTTCATGTCACAGGAAGAATCGCCATTAAAAAATAACGTTACGGGTATATCCAGTGTGCGTCTGTACAGTTGCCTCATTAAATGAATTCACATACAGATATGCAATGTTAACATTTAATAGTGATGTCCTTTTTCGCAAATGCGGCATGTTTTGTACCACTTTCTTTCTCGCTGTTGTATATCATTCACAGCAATCTATAAGAATAGACGGTTCATGGTTGTATACGAATATCAATATCTCCTTAATAAAGGCGCGTCCCTGGCTCGTTTAGGATGATTTGCGATGAATGGCGGATTGTTGTTTTGTTGGTTTTTGTTGCGGGGAACGAAATGTAAGCAACTCATGCGAATTAATCCTCCCTCATTTGGACCGGGCCTTGATGAATTGGAACAATTTGGTAACCTAGCTTCGTGAATGGGCTAGCTACTTGGCACGATTTATGTTATTTCGGCTATCGTAATGCTTCTCAGATTGTCAAGCAAACAACCTTTGTTGAGAATGATTGGATGTATCAATTCTATTCACTGTTGTTGCTAGCGGGAATTCATCACAATCTGTAAGGAAATACCAGGGTTTCTGAGGTTCTATTATAACAGGTATTCAATGAGCCTGTAATTGAAGAATGGAGAACAAAGTTGGAATATCTCTCTTCAAGTATAATGAAATTGAATGCCTGAAACCTCAAACAAACCCGTGTGAAAGTGTACGGGAAACCTACATTTTCAGCTGGATGCAACCAAATAATTATTTGCAATGAATCTAATATTTAATTATATTTAATATTAAATTGTAGTTATATTTAGTTGTAGTTATTTAACTTGTAGGCTCCCTCATTACACATTTCCCGTACAATTTATGTACATGCAGGCAATACTGGATGCAAGCTTATGATGTTTCTACCGAATTTCTGCATCGCATCATCCATATACACCATGGTGTTTATAGCCTTTGATCGACGAGTCACAATCTTGACTAATCAACCGAGAATAGTCAAGAAGAGTCGTATCCACATTGCCATTGCACTTGTTTGGTTCCTGTCTCTCGTCGTAGCGGCTCCTGCCTTCTACGAATACTCGGTCTACCTTCGCCCGCTGTTCGTCTTGAGCGATGACTGGAGCGGTTCAAGCTCCGAAGAGGTGAGTGATTTGGCTTCTTTTCCTCTTAAGCAATTTTTACTTGTTACCTTACAGGACCAAGGCTTATGACCCATAGAGAAGAGTGGTAGGACTACTGCCCTAAATACTTTGATCTTGGTATAAAGGCCATGGCAGCTCCACATGCGTTTTTGCAGGCTCCCTAAGGAGCTGTAGGCTATTATAGGCGGCCATCAACATCTTCGTAGCACCGTTGCAGATAACGCCTCCGAGGTATGTGAAGTGCTCTACTGCACTGAGAGGTACCCATCGATGTCAATGTGTGGTTTGTGGACGTCTCTTTTGAGGTCTTCTTATACCTTGAGACTGGTCGTTAGTCCAAATGCTTTTGCTGCCTTTTGCCTTTTGCAAATCTGTTGACGATAAGTCCAGAATTGGCTTGTACAGCAATCTGAGAGCACGTTGCAGGGGTGCAATCTCAACCTCTTCCCAAATATTTTCACAAGCGGAAAGAAAAAAAAATCTATCGTCTTCCTCAAAGAAATTCCCGGTTTGGGGGTTGCTTCATATCCCTTTAAAAAAGGTGTATGATTGCACCATAAAGATGCTCAACTCGGATTATTTTATGGACCCGGACTTTTATGGTACAATCTTGAACCTTTTAGGTGCAAGTTTTGACTGTAAAATGTGATCTAAGTGTGACATCGTCTGCATCTTCAAAGGTGCAAAGTTGAACATATTTTTCTTAGTGTTGATATTATTTTTCAAACCACTTAGAAACGTAGTCTGACTTTTTATTATGCACTGCATAAATCCAGAATATTGTTTTCATGGTCATGATGGTTATTGTCATCATGATTATTATTATAATATTATATATATAGATTACAGATAAAAACATATTTTATACTAATATTAGTTGATGTTTTAGTTCTTCAACTTTGACTATCGTATGCGTCAAAGCCTAAACACGAAGTCATCATTTTATATCCCATAAATACAGATTGATGAGGAAGCGTTGACCAACACGACGGAATTCTATCGGGCTTGTGGACCATTTGGCATCGTAGCATCCTTTGAGAAAATATACGCAAGTATCCTCTTTGCTGTAGCCTACATTGTCCCTCTGGTGATCATCTCCATTAACTACTTGCTCATCGCAAAGTTTCTCATCAAAAGGCGATCGGTCGTACCGACTCCAGAAGAAGCGACTGGCCATGGGGAACTCGTCTCTACTTCAAACATGCCTGCTCAGGTGTCCAATCCCAACTTAGGCAATGGACCCCCCTTGGGTTCTGTTCATCCTGGACAGATAAACCCACCTGATGGCGCCTCAAAGATCACATTCGCGAATACGCAGGACAGCTCTGTTTCAAAAGGGAACTCACGGTCAATGGATAAACCAAAGACATTTGTCCATAAGGTGTCTGCTAAAGTCATCAAGATGTTACTGATCTTGACTGTGCTGTTTGCTATTTCCTGGGCTCCATACTTCATCCTATTCGTACGAGAGGTGAGATACAAAGTCTCTTTTTTTTAAAGAAAACTCCTGTTGACATGGTTGAGGCCGTGATATTAAAATTGTGGAAGAAATTGTCTTAGAGTAATTAGGAAAGTTTTGATTTCAAAAAGAGTATGGTGCAAGGCTTTGGTTTTAAATGTGTGTACTATAACATGATAAAATGAACAACAACAACGCCTATTACAGATAACTTTTTTTAAAGCATATATATCTCAGCTATTTCTGGATCAAATTTGCTAAATAAACGGTGAATATATTTATACTTTTCAATATAAAATGGAAATGTGCTCAATTTATTCCAGTTAAATGTCCAAAACGCCATCTCTCCTGAAACTAATTTATATTTCAAGCAGAATATTGAACGCTTTTCTTTCATTTCTAGGAGGTAACTGGTACAGACGATACAGCCAGTTTCGGCGAAACCTTTCATGTTGTCAAACTTATAGCATCTCTTTCTACGTGTGTACTCAATCCTATCATTTATGCAGTATTCAGCAGTCGGATCAAGAAAGGAATCGTCCGACTTCTGTTGCCAGGGACATTATTCCCGACCATGAGTTCGACTAGTAGCCATGGTAGTGGCTAAAGACATGAAAAAAGATGATGACCTATTAAATGTGGAATCGTAACTAAACGTTTGGTTTGTACTCATGTAAAGACATTGTTAAATTATTGCTATAGCCTACAGTATTCATGTTTTTCATGTAGTTATTTCACGTATTCGTGATATTGTATGTTGAACATTCTGAAGAAAAAAAAAATCAAACGCGTGAGCAATTTAAACGCATGATACAATATGCATTCTTGGGTAGAAAGAATTCCTCATAAAATATTGTGTTTTTTTTTTTTTTTTTTTTTTTTTTTTTTTTTATTTATTTATTTATTTACCCCAGTGCCTCCTACTGTATTGTTCGAGGTAATGTAAAGATGCTTCTGGAGAGAGAAAAAACTCAGGAAAATGGCATGATACCTCTGGTGTTTTTGTTGTTTTGTTTGTATATTTTCACAAGTTCCAATCTACACATAATTATACCTCTGGTGTTTTTGTTGTTTTGTTTGTATATTTTCACAAGTTCCCATCTACACATAATTATGCATGTACCTAGAAATCAAATTAAATGAGCGTATACATAGGCCTAAGCGGTATTAATCATGTTCAATATAATTTAAGGTCCCTTCGTACAATTTAAGCCGGGTATGACATTTTGAGTTAAATTTGAATCTTTTCTTACGCTTATTTCATGTATTTAATCAAATCATTTGTCTGAAATGTGATCGATCGATAAGAGTTGTACATATTAAGCTTTTATGATATATTCTATTCTATTGTCATGATTGTAGTGCCGTATTACTTGACTTTGGCGATCATGTTTTTCCACAACACTCTGTCTCTAGCCTTCTGCATTATGAGTTGTAATCCTATATTGAATCCTATACCTTCTACTCCCTTCTCTTCCAGCCATTTCTTCAAACTATCCATCCACATTATTCTTTTTCTTCCTCTACTTCTCTTCCCCTCGATCTTTCCTGTCAATGACAAATTCTCCAAACCTTCTTTACGTATTAAATGCCCAGAAATCTCAACTGTCTAATTCTTATATTGCAGAGCAATTTGGGTTTCTCATTCGCTCTTCTGAGTACATTTTCATTGCTTACTCTATCTGTCCATTTGATTTTTAACATTTGTCTGAGAAACCACATTTCGCAGCTGTCCAGACGTTTCTTCATATCTGTTGTTATGTCCAAGCTTCGCTTCCATACATCAAAACAGGAGGACATAACATTGCAGCACCCGTATTCTGGTTCTCATGCTTAGTGAGTGATTCTTGAGTATCGTTCGCAGCTTTGAGAAAGCAGACTTCGCAAGTGCTATTCGTCTTTTGATCTCTTCTCGCATCTGGCATCTTCTGTAATAATGCTTCCAAGTAATTAAAGGACTGTACTTGTTTGATGTCTTTGTCTCCAGTTTGGATTGCATCTAAGGCTGTCCTTCTTTGCAAAGCTAAGCTTTCTGTCTTTTGTAGTTAATGCTCAGTCCCATGCTTTCACTTTCTCTAACTATTATGTCTAAGAGCTTTTGTAATCCTTCTGCAGATTCTGCTAATAATACTGTGTCGTCTGCGTATCTAATATTTGTAATATTGTGTCCTCCTACTTGGTACCATTTTCGCCCTCTAGATTTCTAAGGATGATCTCGCTGTACAGATTAAACAGATCTGGAGACATTATGCACCCTGTCTCACTCCTCTCTTGATTTCTGTATACTCGCTGTATTCTCCATCAACTCGTATACAGCGGACTGATTCCAGTAGAGGCTCTGTAACAAATAAAGGTCCTTATCATATATATCCAGTTTTCGTAATCCTGGAATAATTTTCATGACGAACTTTGTCAAAGGCCTTGGAATAATCGATAAAACACAGTACACATCTTTCTGCATTTCTACAGCTCTTCAGTTATATCCTAATTATGAAGATAGCGTTTTGTGACGTTTCCAGCGTTCTAATCCAATTTCACGGTTTATCCTACTCTTTCTCTTAATAGTAGAATTCTTAATATTATCTTTGTGACATGACTAATGAGGCTAATTGTTCTATACTTTTCACAGTCTACAGCCCCTGCTTTTTTGGTAGTGCAACGAAAATAGATTTAGTCAGTTCTTCCGGAAACCTTCTTCTTCGTAAATGATATTGATGATTTTTGTCAATTTTTCAATTCCAAACTCTTCTAACCTTCTATCATTTCTGTAACTATATCCATCTGGTCCAGCTGATTTGTTCTTATTCATCATTGCCACTGCTTCTGTACTTCAGACTTGAGGATTTTTTGCTCCTTCGGCTGCGGCTGAGAAAGTCTGCATGGCATTTCTTTCATCTTCAACAAGTCCCCAATGTACTCGGTCCATCTATTCATGATGTCCTTCTTTTCAAAGAGCATGTTCCCATCTTTTGCTTTGATGCACCAGAGTTTGGAGAAAGGTTTTCTGTAGTGAGATCATTTATTCTCTGTGTGCTTTATGGTTCTTTCCATACTGTTTTTCGATTTCTGCACACTTCTCATTTAACCAACTCTCCTTTGCCTTTTGCAACTTTTCTTGATTTTTCTGTCAAGATCTCTGTATTCCTGCCTTCTCTGTCTTGATTTTTTGTCTCTTCTCCATTCATCATATATCCCCTTGTTATCCATCTACTTTTGCGTCTTTTCTTTCTCTTTGCACATCTCTTCAGCAGCTTCTACGAGGATGTTTCTCATTGTTTCCATGTATCCTCTTCTCCTTCATCTTTCAGTTCATCAAAAAAAAAAAAAAAAAAATAGAAATTTAATGAAGATGGATGTATGACGTTTCGTAAAATCAATAACATTCTGCACATTTGGGTTAAGTTGCAGTCAGTACAAGTTATTTAATCTAATATAAAAAATGCCTTATTTAGGACAATATCAACCTTTCAATTTCCAGCTTTTATGTACACTTACAAAATAAATCAAAGAACTAATTTGTATGAATAACTTTTATTACAAAATTTTACCTTTCATTTAACTGTTATATTTTCATATTAAATTATCAAAAGATTTTAGCTTGATATGAATTCTTGGTTTGTTAAAGGTGCCCTCACACTACGCGTGTTGAGCTAACGTTTGACCAGGCGTTCTTGAATTGGTGGTACTTCGCAAAACGTTGCTACTCGTTAACCATACGCAATTAGTCGTTGCTGGAACGCAAATGTACGCTGAGATAAATTCATAAATTATTACACGTTCACAGTTTTAGCGTTTTCTACGCGTAACAACGCACTTTATTCAATAGGCTTCTGTTGCGCTGGGCATTAGCCAGTGTGAAAATTATGCGCGTTGGATGTTCGTTCCCTTTCGTTCTCTTATCGTTCCCTGGTCGTCCAAACGCGTCTAATCTATCTCGGGAATTTTTTTTCAATCATGGTTATTACTATTCTTTTCATTTTTTAATCAATATCTTGAATGCATCGATTTTTCTCTCGATTAAAAAAAAAAAAAAAATAACAATGATATTAAATCTTCCTATTATGTCGGAGAAGAGATTATGGGATAATCAATCGACATGTAATTCAATATAACTGTGGTCTCTCAATCTTTATTTCATTTGGAATTAGCTATATTATACTGATGTTATATTATCAATAATACTTGAATGCTGCGAGCGCCATTCAGAGTCGCCTCACTAAGCCTGGTAAATAGTATCATTAAAAGCCCTTATAAAAACCGAGTAGGATACATGTATAAAGTGATACATAAATGTAACTATTATTAGAATACTCTATCATGCCATGAAGTATGGTTTAGAAAGATTTCGTCAAGTGGTTATTTATGTAATTTAAGACAACAAACCTTCATATTTGGTTAGAAAAAAAAAATACTTATGATGTATCTAGGAATAGGTGATAAGACCAAAGCCTTGGACCACGGAAAGAATGAGGGAAACGGAAGAGAAACACAGATAAGAGAACTGGGTAGACAAAAAGGAAGAGAGGTAAAAGAGAATGAAAAACAGCAACAAAAACAACGAAGAGAGAGAGAGAGAGAGAGAGAGAGAAAGGAAGAGAGGAGAAAGAGATAACGAATGATATAAATTAATGGGAGAGTGGAAGATGAAAATAGAAAAAGAAACTAAAAAGAACATTATTAAGTAATTGAGATATGAAACTCAAAAAGTTTTTATAATAGACACAAAGTCGTTTGAACATAACATTGTGCAAAACATTTTTCCCTTTTTTTTGGGGGGGGGTGGGAGGTTGTGGGGAAGTTTGTTTATCTCTGATTTATGGCCACAAAATTGTTTATTCATTGATATTATTCATTGTATTGGCATGTATAAAAGTGTTGAACAGTCAATGCTTTCTGATAACTGCATGAACAGTTTGGTTTTCCTTTTTGTTCTGTTTTCCTATATGATCCTGAGTGTATACCCCCTCATAAGTATGATTTTTTTTGGGTTTTTGAGCACTTAATTTATTTCAAATAAATTAGATGGTGTAAAAAAATCAGCTTGCACTTTTTAAATCAAGATGATCCAAATAAATGACGGGCTTGTTCATATTAGATAAAATATACTTTTTTAATTTCACACCCCTAATCAAGACGAAGGGGTCATACTCTTTTACACTACATCTACACTCAATACAATATTAGGGTGTTATAAGATGTTTTCATTGGATAGAAAACATTACATTTTAGCTACACTGTTGGTCAAAAGGTTGGATTTTTTTAATTGATCCAGCCACATAAATAATTTAATGTTTATTTATTATTTTATTTTTTTATATTGGATTTTTCCTAAACCATGACGGGTATTGAATAATTGAAAAAAAGTACTTCATCCACCACAATAACCATTCGTGGCAACTTTTTTTGACTTACCAAAGCCCCCTCCGGTGCTATCCCATGAATCGCTTTTGAGGTGTAGGTTGCTATTGGTCTTAATCTAGGTTTAAAAACAATGGTTTCTTGTCTAAGTGAGGGGTTGAATCAAAAAGTGTATTAAAGAATATAAATAATAAAAAATATTCTACCGTTATGGTAAAAACAGAGAGGAAAAAAACTTTAACAATCAATTGTTATTATTTTTCAATTTTTTTTTCGTCTAAGAAATAACCATAGCAGTAGTGAATCCAGGATTTTGAAATACGAGTGGTGCATCCTGAAATTTGAGTAAAAAAATAGGTTGCAGGCGAATTTTTCCAATCTTAACATATACAGTCAATCATTTTTTTTTTATCAAAGAAGGTGGGGTCTTCCTGCGCCCCGTCTGGATCCGCCACTGCCAGGTTCCGGAGAGTTGAGAGGGGACTAACAAATTCAAGAAATTAAGCTGCAGCAAAATGATGTGCTAGAGCAAAAAAAAATAAAATAAAATAAATAAATTAAACAAATAAAACAATAGTAATAATAATGAAAATAATAAAGAATAATAACAGTATCCAAGCTTAATGAACAACAGTGTAATTTGCTGGTGTTCTTTTGAACTTCGTATTTTTAAGGTAATAAATTGCTCCAAAATGATAAATAAAATATAGAAAATACCAAATTTTGTTAACATTTAAAAGTGTTTAGATACGTTTATACCTTGGTATTCACAGAAACAATTACATGTATATTTCAAGTCCAAAATTTTATATATAATTTATGATACCGAATAGTTACTATACATGTAAAAATAGCACTTAAACAGGGAGGAAAAACTACTGAGCACAAACAGAATAAACAGAATAAGCCTTTAATCATTTTATTCGATGACACAAAGCGCCCCCCACTTGTGTGACTAAGGATATTGAGGTAAAAAAAACATACGCCCCCATTTGGTGACATG
The DNA here is from genome assembly GCA_940671915.1 of Paracentrotus lividus. Taxonomy (NCBI): domain Eukaryota; kingdom Metazoa; phylum Echinodermata; class Echinoidea; order Camarodonta; family Echinidae; genus Paracentrotus; species Paracentrotus lividus. The sequence continues at coordinate 15,932,391 of CALNVZ010000649.1, read as the reverse complement.
AGGAAATTGAGTAAAAAAACATATAAACAAAAAGTTCTGCGTTGGTTGGACGCACTTCGAACTATGAAAGGAACGTTCATCCAAAACGCTAAAACGATCAAGTAGCGACTGCCAGCGCTTTCAAAGCGTCTTTATAAGAACGCTGTTACACGCCAAAAATTTTGAACATGTTCAAAATCAAAAATTGACCTCAGCGTTCCTCTGCGTTTCTTTGCGTTATACCAACGAATAGCAAACGCTTTCCTACGTTTGTCAAGCGATTTCGAACGACAGTCCGCGCTCATGAACGTACGCGAAAATGCAATTAACATTCCACGAACGTCGGGCAGTCGTTAACTCAATACGCACATGTTTGGCGTTTCCTAACGTTCTTTAACACGTCCAAACACGCTAGACATAAGTTGGACATCGCTGTTCAGTCGTTGCTAACGCTAGGCAATCGTTAGGTGGACGCTAAGCGCGCGCAGTCATCGTTACCCTGACGCTATTTAATCGCTTCTCAGTCGTTTAGAGCTCATTAAAAATTCCATTTTGGACAGGGAAAATGGAGCGTTCTGTAGGTATTTTGGACATAGTCAAATTTCGAGTGAAAATGCGTGAACGCTAGACACACGTTACCTCAACACGCTCTTAGTGTGAGGGCACCATGTAACATTCATGATGTAAGTATTTTCCCTGAAGTTGCGATAAGTGTGACACTTACAGCAAGGATACATGGTGAAAACAGTACAGCTAGGATTAAACACTTGGTTACCCATTTCAAGAATCTGCTATCGAAGCCTCCAGAACAATTTGAAGACAATGTTGCTACTACCATCCATCTTCGAAGAGCACCCAATATCCATTGGTCCATTTTCAATGGGATGAGTATAAGAGAGCAAAAGATTGCATAAAGTGCAACAAAAGCAGTGGGGGAGGATGGTTGTAACTCTTGAAGTGATAAAATATGTTCCCATTGATGACCTAATTCTTGAAAATTATAAACCGTGCATATGATGAAGGAGAGCTCCCAGGTGTTGGTCTACCCTTAATATTATCCAATACCAAAGTCAGGGAATCTAACAAAGGTATATAATTATCGTGGAATAAGCCTGAGCTCTGTAGTGGCAAAGACATTAAACGAATGATCTTAAATCGGATTCGACCCATTTGTAGATCCTCCCTCAGAAACTCTCAGAATGGCTTCCGTCAAGATCGCTCAACTTAGGACAGGTCTTAGCACTCAGAAGAATACTTGAGGGTGTGAGAGATAGAAATCTAGAGCAGTCATCACATTTGTAGACTTCAGTATTTTTTGACAGTATTTCACAGAAGAAAACTCTTCAACATACTGCAAGCATATGGAATCCCAGAAGAAACTGGTCCAAGCATCAGTTACATATTCGAACACCCACGCAAAGGTTTGTTCCCCTGATGGTGAGACAGATTATTTTGAGATACATAGAGGAGTCTTACAAGGTGATACACTGGCTCCTTTCCTGTTTGTCATAGCACTTGACTATGCAATTGCGCTCAGCCTCAGTGGTAAGGACGAGGAACTTGGATTTACTTTTTTCCTCGAAGAGCAGACGTGTACCACCAGTAATGATAACAGACTTGAGCTTTGCAGATGACATTGCTCTGTTATCAGACTCTGTAGTGAAGGCAGGGAAGCTATTGAAAGCTGAATGCAAACGTATTGACTGCAAGTGAACGAAAACAATGGCAATTAATAGCACTCATAAAGGTAATATGTATTCTACCTCAGATGGGCAACATTAGAGGTTACAAATGACTTTAAATATTTAGGATAATGGATCTCTTCAACTGAACGTGTCATTAAAATGAGGCGGCACTTGCATGGTTGCCTTACACAAGATGATGAAAGTGTGGAAATCTACACTCAATAACAACTTAAAGCGATGGCTTTTTGTTAGCAACAGTTGAATCTGTGTTACTTATTGGGTCTGAGAACCTGGACACTAACATCCAAACTGGAAAAAGCACTGGATGGAGTGTACACACGTATGCTGAGGTGGCGCTCAATGTTTGTTGGGATGACTTTGTAAGCAATGTAAATCTTTATGCCAATTTACAACGAGTATCAGTTAAAATTCGTATGAGGAGACTGAAACTAGCAGGTCATTGTATGCGACATCCCGAACTCTCTGCCAACCCGCTCATCCTTTGGACCAAAGCAAGGCAACAGGAAAAGAGGACGTTGCCGAGATACTTTTGTGAATGTACTAAAAAAAGATACTGGACTTCTAGCAACCAGGAACTACAAACAGTAATGCAAGATAGATTTGTTGGAGAAATTATGTTCATGGAGCCCGAGATGGCACAGGCTAAATGCTATTCTGCCCCGATCTAGTAGTGGTAGTGTGACACTAGTTAAACCTGGTATATAGTTTTGGTAACAAAAAAGGAATTGGCACAAAAATGATCAAATGTAGTGAAATGTTGTCCACATTGCACTAAAGGATATGTGTGAGAGATTTTGTGACATTCCTTTCATTATGTCTGATGAATTTCATTGAAAATGTTTGAATGATAGACCTCTGCTGAGAGGTTCGCACGCAGGAGGTTACGGCGTGAATTAGTACGAACGATCCACACAAGAGAATCCCCATTGGTTTTCCACGTGAGCGCTAACATGTGTCGGGTTTCCGTCTTATCTTTTTTTATACTTATATTATGAAATAAACACACTTCAAGTTCTATAATTTGCTTTATTATTGTTATTGGAATAAATCTTTCCAAATTAATTTTTATTTCTCCCGAAACTATGCACCAGCTTTAAAGTCCAAGACTATTATCGTGATGAAACCTTGGAAGCAAGTAAAGTCACGTGGGTAGCCGACAGACAAATGTAGTTAGTTCACCCCTAGACTGCACATCCAAGACCTTTCTCGTTAAAATGAAATGGTCGGGTTAATAGATTGGCATCGTAACGTTAGTATGCTTAAGGGATCGCGCGCGAAATTCCCGTTAGTAAAATTCCCGTTGAGAGGTGAGATAGATCTTGCAGTTGCCAATAAACAATAGACATTTGAGTCTTGAACTTAAGGTTGAATTCAAATAGTACACTGGCAAGCTGCTGGTCAGTCAAGTTGAGGTGAAGTAGAGCTTTAAGTAAGCCAGAATAAAATCTATTTATGACAAGACTATTCCGATAACAAGAATTTGAAACTGACTCTGAGAATCAACTTGGGCCTTGTAGTTAAATAGGTATTGATATCGTATATTATTGTGGTGTAAACTTAACTTAACTTTTCATTATGACTTGAAGTTCGTGTTTATGTAATTTACATTAAACATATTATACGTTTGTGCAGGAATGCCTTTATATTGTTTGTCAAATGATTAATAAAATGTTGATTATCATTTGTTCAATTGAAAATTGAGGCCGAAGGAGTCATCATTTTTATAGGTTTTTCCGGTCAATTCTAAACTCTAATCAATGAAGTTCATGAATGTTCATTCAATTTAAATGATACCTATCGAAGCGGGGTTATCTGTCATTTAATTTAACACAGACAGCAAGCGATTTGGTTTTTGAGTAATGAAAACTGCTTATAGGTTATCAATTCAAGAAAGGCGGAAGTGTTACCAATCGAAGAATTTAAATGACGATTAACGAATACGATTGCTCTTTATGTTAACCACTTGGCTGCGGACCACGTAATATTACGTGCTTGGCGTTTGTACACTTTGCACGGACCTCGTAATATTACGTGTTCATGCTATTGTCTGAGCTTTGTCTGTCGGGTATCACCAGCGCCAAGCTGATCAAATCCGTACTGTTCAATTAGCACCATGCAGCAGTTAAGTGGTTAAATTGATTGACAGAAGTTGGTTGCTAGAAATGTCAAATTGCAGATAGTTTAAAATTGACCGGATAAACAAATATTATTATTATTATTGTAGTAAAAAATATCTAAATTAGTTACCGCAATTTGATTGCTAGTTTCACATCTTCATGAGATAGCATGATTACGAATTTCGAGACCGAGACATTCCTCAGGTTCTACTTCAGACTCAGATTAATGTTTTTGTTCCTTTTGTTAATTGCTTGGTACCATACCATAATAATGATTTATAAAGAGTAAAAAGAATTTGATCCACTGCGTTTTCAAGGACAATTGGGTACATGAGCATAATGTTTAAAACGCTCCGTATAAACAGTTCTCGCGACATATGCTCCACGACATTTGCTCTGCCGACATTTGCTCCATCGTTATATTCTAAATTTTGATTTAATTATTTTTGGGGCTGATCAAACGCCATAAAATTGTCGATCATTTGGCACTCTTTTCTTCTAAATTTAGGGTTTAGGGGCCGGACCTGTTCCATCAACATCCCCCTGTATATGCATCCATATACAAATACACATAATCCGATGTCACATGGTTATACATTATTTAAATAGATGGACAAAAAATTACCCAAATTTAAATTAAACACTGAGCAAAATGCTGTTCACTTCATATTGGTCAAAATTTGCCCAACTCTTAACCAACTCTGGGCACTTGCAGGAATAATTTCAGAGATTTGGGTAAAAATTAACCGGAAATGCCTTTTAAATTTTTTTTTTTTTTGTTATTATTATTTTTTTTTAAACCAACAAACAATTTACCGACTAGAATGTTCTACAATTATCATTTTAAGTGTGTGTAGGTGCAAAAAAAAAAGAATAAATAAATTAAAGAAATCCTTATAGGGTACATGCATGTAATATGTGCCAGCAGGTAATATGGGCCACCTGAAGCAAATCATGTCGTGACCGTCAACCGGTGACGGGTGTGAGCACCATAATGCTGTTCATATAAACTGTATACGTAAATATATCGTCGTGAGAGCACCTAATGCCGAAATTTCTCTGAGAAAATTGCTGAAAACCAACAAGGTAGGTAAAACTTACGGCATTTTATTACCCTGATGTAAAATTTGATATTTCACAGAATGTGATGGTGAAAGAGTGTTTGAGGGGGTAACCTCAATTGTTTTGTATATTTGGTACGCTTATAGTTTCATTTTGATCATACTAGCGTGTACAGGTCAATTTGTTTTAGTGAAGGGGTGCAATGTTGCATTGAATGCTTGCCTGACACAGCAACATTAGTGCAGGTAATATGGGACATCCAAAATGGCGGAAAAGATTCTGGTACTTAGAATTGGGATGAGGCATCAATCTCTTTGCTACGATTTTTGGGGGTATATTCACAATATATAATTAATATAAATAACTTATTGTGGGCCTATATCGACTTGTATAATGAAAATAATATTTAAATAATATTTAAAAAAATTTATAATATACAAAATACATAACAATGAAATATATAGTCAAAGGATTTACTGAGGGGTCTTATAATTTCAAATTATATCTTAAAGTTAATGATTTTCAACATTTTAAGCAAATTCCAGACATGGTAGAGTCATTGTAGTTTTTAAAACGTACATTTAGTAACCCCAAAGTAGCCCTAATTATAGCCAAACCGGGAAAAAATTTTGGAAAAGGTTTTTCAACTGATTTGAGAAGGTATACATCCCAACATTTACCAAAAAAAAGTTAGGTGAAAAAAAAGTTGGGGAAAGTGCTTTTTTTCAATGTCAAAGGTCAATGACCTTTTCTGAAATACCCCCAAAATGGATCTCTTTAATGAAACATGGTACGTGGTTGATCTTGGTGTCAAAATGCATAGATTTGTACAATAAGATGTCAAAAAATAAAATTAAGCCCCAAATATTCAAATTCATCATGCTATTTCAAGGTCAAAGGTCAAAAGTTTAAAATATGTAACATAAAATCCAGGTAAATTGCTATGAGCATCACTAAATTACTATCAAATAAATATATGACGAAAAAATATGCCTGCACCATTTATAAATATTATGGGAATAGGTAAAAAAATCTACTCATGAAGAGAATTATACAATAGGAGGCCGGGGAAAGCGTTTTTACAAAGGTCAAAGGTCATTGAACTTTGCTGAAAGAAAGCAGATGATAAAAAAATTGTTAGGAATAACACAAAATATATGGATGATCTGAGTATCAAATCGCACAGATTTAAACAATAATTTAAAAAAAAACACACACACAAATAAAAGAAGACAATACATAAATTCCTCCTCTCCTAATTCAAGGTCAAAGGTCAAAACTTTTATAGAATACATGTATCACTGAAAAATCAATTAAATTGCTATTTGTGTCCTTGAAATTCCAAAGAAATGGAAAATATGTCTCTTTATGATAAGTAGGTATAGAGGATAGGATCTACTGCTGAACAAAATGGCTGGATAGGCCAAATACAGTATTTTCAGGGGTCAAAGGTCAAAGCACATTGTTGAAAAATTCATGTAATATATTGAATCAATGAAATCAAAACATGGTAGGTTGATTTTTTGAGAAAAGTTGACAGGATTGCAATTAAAGAAAGAAGGCCTAAATGAAATTTATGTTTATCACTTTGATTAATTAGGTAGTCCCAATGCAAGGTCAGAAGACAAATTAAAAATTCCTAAATAATAGATAGAGCATGAAAAACTTTAAACAAATTGCCATAATTCTGGATCAGTTAAGAGAAATTTTGTCTTAATACAGAAAATAGGAAAATACTGGTAATAAAAGTTTGATGTTATTATCTATCAATATATTAGGCCTATACAGAAGAATAATAAAAGTGATATAAAAATAAAAATGCTACCTCAAGAACAATATATGATACGAATGATGTTTGCCAAAGGACCCATAAAGTTACACAATCTTAAGATGGGATAGATCATTTTGATACGTAAACTCTAACGAGTCTGAACTTTGCTAGTGTAAGTCTGCTAACAGCAAAGGAAACCAATACCATTAGCAACACCTCTTCTTCCTTTGCCTTCCTCTTTTGGCTTCAGAGATCAACAGGCAGTTCATACAAGGGTATAGGATCATAAAGTTTGTATTTGAGGTAAAGGACTATTTCTGACTTGTCGATGACCATATAGTGTATGGGTTAGCTATATGAAGTAAAGGGCAAGAGTTAATTTGGAAGTCTTAGTTCAGTAAAAGGAATAGCTATGGTTAGCACTGCAAGGTTGTCTCTGTAATCTAAGCATTTCGTAGCTTGTTGTTGCACCGTTTTTGATTTATTGGCGTTGTCCATCCAACGATTTCCTATGTTTTTTTCATCATCTTCTCATTGACATTCTTCATAAAGGTGTTATGGCTTTCCAGGTGCTGGCAGGTAGAAATTGAATATTTTGATGCACATCTTCGGCATCAAAATACATAAGGAGCAGTAGTATGTATCTGTTTTAAGATTTGTTGACTACCTGTTTGGGAGAACCGAGCCGAGCAACATTGGTTGTGAAGATGGTCAAGATCTTGAAGATGGTCAAGATTTTTCAAGACGGAGAGGGTTGGCTTGACTTTTATAGCATCAGTAATATCCTGTTGGACGTTTGTCTTGGTGGACTTCTTGACCAGCAGTTCCATTTAAAGGAATGGATGCTCAATCAAGGAGGGAAGATCTAGAAATTGCACTTTGGGAGAAAAGTGGTACTGACTAAACAGGGCCATGGAGAAGTGTTGTCTTCTCAAATCATTTTTTAGGCAACATGGGGATCTCCAGCTGTCCTATTATTTTGAGACTGCTTTGTTATACCCAAGAGCAGGGAGGTTGTGATGCCTGCAGTTTAGTACAATGTATCTTGTTGAAGAAGTAATTATGTACGATGGTGTGTATGCCTGGGGAGAAGTCAACAGAAGCTGAACAGAAGTTGAAGATCTCTCTCTCTCTCTCTTTGCAATCCCTCAGGATAGAGTATGATGTCTGCTTGCTAGTGTATTTTCGATCAGAGTTTGTACACTCCATATACCAATTTTAAATTTATTATTCTTCTTACCACTGTATGGTGAACCCACTGGACGCGGCATTCCAGCCAGGTTAGTAAGAACAGACTATGTTTGGGGCACCTGTTCTAGCCCTTCCTCAAATTTTGGGTGAGCAGAGTGATCCTAAAGAGGGCTGCTCAGTCATGAAGGCAACTACCGAACTACATGTACTCTCCTGTTCCTGCTTTCAAGAGTTGAGCGATTGAATAAACCTTCACCGCTTATAAGTTATACGTGCTGGTTTGTGACCGAAGGCCCCCCGATTTCACAATCCTATCCTTGTCATCACTCCCGAATCGCCGCAGGGCTTGAGATGGTTGGTTTCAAGCGGAAACTGTGTGTGCTTTTGTAACGTGGGGCTAGGTTGCGCTCCAGAGCTCCACGATTTTGGCTGTCCACATCTTAGTCCAAAGGCAATGCTAGCTTGACGATCGGAGACACTAAGCAGCTGCAGTGAATGGCCCTTGGTCTTACAGAGAACTCATCCGCCCGTGTCAGGTTTTGTTTTTAGTCCTGCAGGGTGATCACACACCCTCCTCACCCAAGGACTATTAGATCCTGAGTGGGGTTGCCAGTTTATTTGAAGATAAAACTCTGGGGATGTACAAACACCGGAACGTACAGGTGTCCTCAGCCAAAGGGCAAATTGACCCAGACAGCTAGGTTACTTGAGACAGAAGATGCAACAGGAGTCTACTGCAAATTGAGGGTTGGAATTAGTTTGAACACATCAGTCTTTGACCTTGATGAAAGAGGATATGAAGTTCAAAATTATTCCAAACTACTGAGATGAGATACTTATCTGGTAACATTTTGATCCCAAAGTCTTCTAAAAGGAATTGTCTGCAACTGATCACCCTCTCCCCACCCCCCCCCCTCCACTCAAGTAGTTAACCATACACGTATGCTCGTTCCCAATTTCTCCGGGAAAGGGGTATAGGGCTCAGGTAGAGAGAAAAATCCTGAGAAATCATAGAAATTGCGGTCTTTTTAGCATTTTTTTGCCCGACCTATTATTAATACGGGATAGTTTTCAATTCTTTAAGGGCCAATCTCGAAATAGGGTTACGAATATTGTCCAAAAACCTGTGAAAATGGGGTATTTTTTGCAGGCTCCCCTAGGCCCTCCAAAAGCCTGTAATCATGGTAATAGGGGTGTAATTTTTACGACTTCCCCACCAAAAGCCTGTGATGGGGGTATCTCTAAGAATCCGGAACTAGCAAATGTATGGTTAACCCCCTCAGAGTGGGAGGGGGGGGGGCTGTTTAGTAAAGGTGGCGTCACACTGTCCCGCAGTTGACCAAAGGTGGACATACAAATGTTGAAATGTTAGGGTTCGCGCGAAGTCAGCACTGAAATTGGTCAACGGACAAACAAAAGCTAAAACGAGAATGATGTCTACAGAATGTTACACGATGGCACTCGAACAACACACAAAGGGTACACAAATGGCCCGATGCTTCCGTGATCAGAGCAATTTTTTTTTTTAAATCCATGATCGTGTGCAGGCGCGGATCCAGGGGGGGGGGGGCAGAGGGTGCGGGCGCCCCCAGTAAGATTGCTTGAAAAAAAAATGCAGCATTCCTTTTGTACCAAATAATAGAAATAACCTTTTTGGTGTTGTTTTTTTATTTTTTGCTTGTCAGTTTCTCCTGGGCTGATTGAGTGAACTCACTCTACTCCTATAAGTAATACATGGTGACCTTATTGACAGCCGAAGGCCGAAAAAGTTTTAACAGCTATCAACCCTTTTATTAATAAGCAGTACATGTAGGTGCTACATGTAGCATCTAATCCTACTTATTCCTTAACACAAAAAAATGACTTCTATCATTTTTTTGTCCTTCAGTTTCATTCTTATTGTAATTATTTGATATTTACAGCAATTTGATTGGTTTTTCAGAGATATTTATGCTTTTCCCGGCCTCCTATTGGGTAATTCTCTTCAAGAGTAGATTTTTTTTTACCTATTCCCATTATTTATAAATGGTGCAGGCATATTTTTTCGTCATATATTTATTTGATAGTAATTTAGTGATGCTTATAGCAATTTACCTGGATTTTATGTTACATATTTTAAACTTTTGACCTTTGACCTTGAAATAGCATGATGAATTTGAATATTTGGGGCTTAATTTTATTTTTTGACATCTTATTGTACAAATCTATGCATTTTGACACCAAGATCAACCACGTACCATGTTTTATTAAAGAGATCCATTTTGGGGGTATTTCAGAAAAGGTCATTGACCTTTGACCTTGAAAAAAAAAACTTTTTTGGGGTAAATGTTGGGATGTATACCTACCCAAATCAGTTGAAAAACCTTTTCCAAAATTTTTTTGCCGGTTGGATGCTAATATAGGGTTACTAATTAAATACATGTGCCCATATTACCTGCACATGCAGGTAATATGGGCACTTTGGTAATGACGTCAACATTTGAATATTGCAGACAGGGGGGTTGGTGATAATTGTTTTTCTTTACAATAAAAGTTAGAGCAGTAGTCATTGATTCATATGAACAAAGATTAGATTATGTGTAATTTCGTAATTTTATGCAAATTAGGCAAATGAGCTTAGGGGGCCCATATTACCTGCATGTGCCCTAAATGATTGAAAATGGGGGGGGGGGGGTTAGTTCATATGACCAGTAAGCAAAAAATTTTAATTACTTTCTCCTTCTGTGTTTGTAATGATGTAATATCTACTATTTCTTCCCGTTTCCACGTACACAGTTCACAGTGTTATGTTAGAATGTCATACAATTTTTAATCGGTCCATATTACACAAAGAATATTGGTATCTCTCCAGTGGCAGCACATAAACAATACAACATAATTATGCACAATACAAATTAATTACAAGATAATTATAATTAATGCAAGTTAATTACCATTTTTTAAACAAAAATAATCATTGCGCACTGTCAAGGATATAGATATGGTGAGAAGATGAAAATAAAATACGAAAGTCATGAAGTCGTAGGAAAACTTAAAATTGTATATACCATTATACTGCAAAATTAGAGAATGAGTGAAAAGAAAGAGGAAAACTGAAGAGCAATTGTATTAGTAAAGAAAATCCAGGGAGTGAGAGACAGGGGGAGACGATAAAGAAAGAGATGCGAAAAAGAGGGGGAGGAAAGAGGGGGAGGAAAGAGGGGGAAAAGAGCAAATTTGGACCAAATGGTAAATATGCGAAGAGGCAATTAGATCAAACGCTAATTAGACCGTGTGGGATGCGACCATCATTAGGCCTTTATTCTAGTAGTAACTGATTTTTCTTTAAAATACAGTCTGCAAGGATACCTTATAACAACTTGTTTGTATAATGTCATATTTAATGATCATACAAACAATATGTTTGGTGATTTTACTTTTCCCATTAGGCCTATATCTATCATATAACAACTAATCAATGGGTTTTCTTTAAAACAGAACCTGCAAGGCAACCATGTAACTTGTTTGCATATGATCGTTAACATAAAAAAAAAAAAAAATCTTCTTTGAAATACAATCTGCAAGGAGACCTTATAACTTGTTTATATAATGTCATTTTTAACCTTTAAAAATATTTTTGGGGCAATTTTCCTTTCCTCGTAATGATTCTTATTGAGCTAGCAATGGATTTTCTTTTGAATACACTCAACAAGGATACATGTACATGTAAGGAACATGTACGAAAAAAAAAGCCGTACAAAACAACAACAAGGAAAGGATAACAAGAACGATCGTGGTGTTTCCCGATGGTTTGAAAAGAGTGACATCTTATAGGAAGACATATAATAATTATAGTTTTATCCCTTTATACAGTGCGTCCAAGAAAAAAACGTAAACACAACTTTGAGAACCTCATGTTAAAAAATGTACAACTTTTTGACACTGAATTTTATTCATAAAGAATAGAAAATTTCGTTTCCGCGACGGATAAAAAGTATTAGCGACGTCTCCGATATCGCGCAGACGTCTCGGAGACGGATTTGGGACTGCTTCGGATTTTTTTTTTTCATATATTGTCGCGGAGACGTCTCTAATACGTTTTATCCGTCGCGGAGACGTCTCGGAGACGTCTCTAATACTTTTTATCCGTCGCGGAGACGAAATTTTCTATTCTGTCGCGGAGACGTCTCCACGTACCTCGAACAATGAATGAATGATCTGATGCGGGCAGGGTAAAACCTGGTACAATCGTAAACTTTAAAAGACCCCACCAACAAAGTGTACTATGAAATATGGATAGAATATGAGTTTCAACTTTTCAAAAAAAAAAATCAAATAATTATGTCACGAAATTCTAAAATGAGTTCAGATCTTGCATAGTTGCATATATTGTTTATCATGTCGTACTATATGATTCACTTTCGCACGTTCACACCAGCAGTCAATAGTATGCATTGATGTCCGAGTATAGAGTGACTCAGGACTACAAGTCAAAAAGTCGTAATGGAGTGGATATGCTGGATTACTATATGTATAGACTCTAACTACTTAATCACCTAAATGGTTAGCAGGAGTCATGGCTTATTTTCTCTATCATTATTCTCTCCTCATCCTTAACACGAGTTTTTCTCTTGCTAAAAATACAATAGTCTAATTACAAGAGTATGGGAATCGCATTGGCTTATCGCGCCCAAGCATGGACGACTAGTAACTAATTTCATCGTGGTTCAGTGGACATATATATGATCCTAATTGAATAAGAGTAGAGGCTAACAAGAGAACATTGAATGCAAGAAATGCATTAGAAATAGAACCATCCTTCTTCTGTACTAATGGTGAGTCTGCAACCTTCTCAAAACTACTCATCCACCACTTATCATCGCTTGCAATAGTGGATTATCTCATTGTATTAAACTCTCCAAATCTTTCGCAGCCCCGCTCTTCTGAACTGAACAGGACTGATTCTTGTATGAAGTTGAACAATATTATTACGTGCTATACGATCAATGTGTCTGTAAATCCCTGTACATGACAAACAGCCAAGCATACTTTTCTAGCACGTAGAACGTAAAACTCCTCAAAATCATGTGTGTAGTATGTGATTAATGTGGTTGAATAGTGACTTCGATTCTGTAGTGTGAGAACTATGAAAGTGCACAGAAATTATAACAGAATATTAAATTTGAACATTAATGATCTGCGCAAGACATTAATCCTTTTGTGTCTCACAAGATTGTCACATGTTGGAGTCCACAAGAATGGAATCGAATGATGTACATTACGGTGGTGTCCCATTGTCTGAGAGCAAGACACAAGCTTGTCCCAGACTCAATTGAGTGGCCCCTCGTGAGAATGCATTTTCAATTCCATTATCTTAAGTCAGTTTTACGCTTCTCCGCGATCGCGAGTCAATGCTGAAGTGTGTGAGTCATCAGGGATACATAGATAGTCCCTCCTTTATTTCCCTGAGTTTAAATTAAGTTTGAGGAAAGAGCAATATGCATTCAGTATTTATGCAATAATTGAACGAGGATGTCAGTTAGATAACTTTAAAGCGTGAGATCAAGTACTCGAAGCTACACGCATTCGATCTTAGCTTGACTGAGTTGGTCTCTATAAATGCCATGGCTGTTGAATATTAGGCGCTGTACCTTTTTTATGAGAAGAAACAATGATTGGCACGCGGTTGTATAAATAACCTACAATTTTAGATTTGCTCTGTTCAGATATCTCACCCACAATATTTGTTTTGAAAGTATAGACAGTACTTCCTACCAAAGTTTTAGATTTTGTTAAAAGAATAATGTGTTTTGATATTTGGCCATATAATTATCAGGGTGGTGAATTCATAATTAAATCATGGTGTGAATAGTATTGAAAAAAGTTGTGTTTTCATTTAAAATCGGCGCCTCAATTTATTAAGACTACAATACTCAGGATGTTGCAATTGTGGGTTCGGAATCGGGCAGAATCGAGTAGTCGAGCGATTGAGGTGAGTGCTATTAAAAAGGCTGCCTAGTTCGTACTGGTTTAAGTGTCAACGATGAGCTATACATTTTCAGTATAAAGCGCAAAGGGTATTGTGTATGCTAAGGACTTAAATTCGTCACCGTTTTTTTTTTTATTATTTTTTTTTTTGCAGCAGTTCCGTTCATCATTCTGACTTTTCATAGGCGCTGACTTGTAAATCTTGGGAAATGACAGTTTATATCTATTAATATTATATATATATATATATAATATATATATATATATATATATATATATATATATATATATATATATATGCAGTCTCACCAATTGATTATCCAATGTTTCTCAATTTTAGCGAAATTTGGACAAATTTTAGCTTCAAGGTTACTTGAAAAGTGACAAAACAGCTACCTGTAACAAAGCACTCGCAAAGCAATATCAAATAAAAAATCAAATTATCAAATTAAAAATAGTTTAGGATTTTTTACAAATGTTTGCACATTTCCAGTCAGCTGTATGAACTTAAAGACGCGATTGCAGACTGGATTTGTATTTGTTTTTTTTTGTTTTTTTAGACCTGCGCTTCTGAAGAGAAGCGTGCTGTGAATTCAAACCAACGTTGCATTCTCGTCCCAAAATTCGTACAATTTTAGTGCTATGGCACAATTCTAGTGAGCGGTTTGAATACGAGCCAACTTGTTCAGGAATGCAGCAGGAATGAATGTGTCATCACAAAGAAGAGAGTTTGAACTTTAATACATTTGATATTGCATTATTTGCATGAATTCACGGAGAAAAAAGATTGGCAATTCGGATTCGATGTATTTTGGACAACCTGCCATCAATATGTGAAATTATCCTCAAACTTTTATATGTTAACGTTTTGTGAATGAAGCATCTTCATTGTTCAAAACTCGTTTCTGCGTTTTTAGATTGGAGATCTGCATGAAAGACGTTTTATTTACGATAGGGAATTGTTAAATTAATCATTTTTACAAACGCAATCGTTCTTCATCTACACAGCATTCACTCTTAACAAAAGAAGATTGATTGGGAAATTCCCATTTACACAGGGGGGGGGGGAGCATATTCTAATGAAAAACCAAAACAAATTATTTGACTCCATTTTCAAGATACAAGCAAACATAATTATTATATGAAGTGGGGAAACTTCGAAGACGTTTTGTCTGCACTAATGAAGCATGCTTCCTTACGACATGCTTCTGTTCACGAGTATTCCATATAATTTGGTCATAATACTGCATAATGAACTGCGCAAGATGGCATAATTACAGACAAACCATAGCAAACAAAGCAAGGTCAAAATGTTTTTAACGCAAATTTTATCACAAAATACAATGCCCTAGATTTTTAACGAGTTGTTTTCTCGTTTATCCTATATATTGTTGGCTTACTTTTTACGTGTTCATTAGACTAGATTTTTTCTTCGTGTATTCAACGTAATATATATTTTAAAATATAAGTATTTTAAAAAGCAAATTAGCTTTCCAAAGGTTTTTACCGATGTATTTACTGACAAATAGAGAAATTAGATTGTATATATTATACAAATAGTGTACAATCTATCGCGCAATATACTTCATTATAGGTACGACAAATACTAAATTATCCCGAGTGCAGATTTTTTTTCTCCGAGGCCGCAGGCCGAGGTGAAATAGATCTGCACGAGGGGTAATTTAGTATTTTAGAGTTCATATAGTCCAGTAATGTTGCAAGATGGAGCGTTCACTATTTATTATAGTAAATAGACCGCCTAGATCTTTGACCTTGCCTCATCTGGTTTTATCTTTGCCAAATTTTTGGTGCTCAGCGTATCCATTAGTAAGCTGTTGTGCGCAACATTTTACTGATATTACGCGCTGGCGCAATGAGACAAACGAAATAATCGATACTCTTCCCATTCATTTAACACGGGCTTTACCCTACAAAAACCGAAAGTTATATATGTACAATATAACTTTTTGAAGGTAGGTCACGTGGTACTGATCTATCCAATGACGACGTGTATTTTTCTACCACTATGTACTATATATATATATATATATATGGAGTCCGGTTCAAGCGTCCATATTGCTTTTCTTGATTTTGCAAAGGCGTTTGACAGTGTGCCTCATGATCTTTTAAGAACAAAAACATGAAATGTACGGTGTTACTTCTAATAATTTAGAAAGGATTATGAATTTTTTAACAGAATCGATATCAAAGAGTAGTTATAAATGGCGAATGTTTCTCATGGTCCAAAGTTAAATCAGGTGTTCCTCAAAGGCGCAATTTTAGGGTCCGGTATTGTTGTTATGCTTTGTAAATGTATGCCTAAATAATATTTCATCAACTATTCGATTATATGCGGATGATTGTATATTATACCGTCCAATATTTAACATAAATTGATTGCAAGATGTTACAACACGATTTAGAAGTTTTAAGCAAAATGGTCCGAAGCGTGGAAGCTCGATTTTAATGTTATTAAGTGTTAAAATTATGAAAATGTCACGAAAAAAGCACGAATTTATAAATATATATGTATTCTATTAATGGACAGGGAATTTACAAATGCAAAAGTCTGAAAAATATTTAGGTCTTACAATAAACGCTTCTTTATAAACTGGAACGACCACTGCAGTGGATTTATATACAAAATGTAAACAGGGTTATGGGAATTATTTAGAAGGAATTTTGTTTAATTGCCCAAAATCTATTTTTAAAAAGTCTTTTTGAAACACTAATTCGTTCCCGTTTAGAGTATTGTTGTACGGCATGGGATCCTTATCGAAACACACATAAAGACATGATTGCAACGCAATTTCAAAAACGTTACGTAAGATGATTGTAAAGATTGGACTACGGAGCTATAACGATTATTAAAAAAAGTTAAACTGAATTCATTAGAAAAAAAGACGTAAATACCACAGAATTGTTTTTTACTATAAGATTGTAAACAAGATGATTAATGTAGGAGAAATGAACAGGTGCACACAAGCGAATTAGAATAGGAAAGAAACGTATAACATTTTTAAGATGAATGTTCCATTTGCTAAAACAAGATTTACTATATGAAATCCTTCTATCCACAAACCAATCAATGACTGGAACAAACTCCCTCAAACAGTAGTTAATAGACCGACGCTCAATACCTTTAAATCATCACTGTTAAAACATCTCCAACTAGACAATTGAGTTATTATTTTCAAGAATTTTAGTATTTGGAAGATTATTTTCTGTCTCCCTATGTTGTTCTGCCATGATATTTTACCTAATTTGTATTCTTGTTTAATGTCATCGATATATTTGTACTGTGCTTATATATCTGGGATGCCCAACTTGTATGGGTTTTCCTAAACCTTGTTTAGGCAATCCCAAGACATGTAAATATTTTATTTTCTGTCTGAATAAATTCAAATCAAATCAAATATATATATTATATATTTCTTCTTCAAAATTCGCAAGATATAAACAAGACATTGTTTTTAATCTATATTGCTGACGCGCTACATGTTGTTTACAAATATTGAGGTAGCGATAAATTAGGCTAGTAAATTTGAATGGCGAGAATCTATTCAAATTCACAGGTTGCAATTAAACACATTAGTACAGATTATAGTCATTCGCCCCCCCCCCCCCCCCCCGCCCCTAAAAAAAAGCGATCCGGTACGCTCCAGTTGACGGTATTCGCCTCTGGACAAAAAAAAAAAAAAAAACTGTTTCTCGATTAATAGAATTCGTCGCGGAGCGGCGACAATCTACGACAGTACCAGCGCTTAGGATAGGCAAGTCGCTCTCGTCAACCTTCTAATGTCGCTCAAACTTTGAAAATCTACGCTCTTTATGGCGACTGAAGCGATTATTCGTGAACTGACATGCTTTTGGCTCTGCACCAGGAGGCGACAGTCAATTCGCTAAGAGTCGCCGATATGATCGCCGTCTGTTGGGAAGAACATTTTTAAAGTTCTGACAAGCGCAACATTCAGACAAGGGAATCATAATGACCATGGTGATAAATGCGCTATGCATGAAGAATCTCGTCACGATTATCACCAAGTTAACGGGGAGGAAAATAAATTACTTATCTATTTTACTTGCCTTCAAAATCCATTAGTGATGCGATCGTATTATACCGTATTATGCCCACGCATTCCTTATTTAAAGGGAAGCTCTGGACCCAAAATAAGTTGCTTTAATAAAAAGCAGAAAAATTAGAAAAACAGAATAAAAAAGTTTGAAGAAAATCGGAATAAAAATAAAAAAAGTTATGAATATCTTAACGATGAAAAAAAATTGATCGCTGTACCAAATTGGCAACACAGTCACAATGCTGTGATGTCACAGGGCACAACTTATCATGCACTTTCTATATGGTTTTATGATAAATGTTCACTTTATTTGTTAAGAAACCGTTTTCCTCATAATTTTGGCCAAGATATATCGATGGCAATATCCTATTGCATCTATACGTATATTGTAAAATCAGCACCCCCATCCAGAAATACAAAAAACAAAGATTTTAAGTGGTTTTCAGTATAGAAAAATATATTAATGAATGTTGAATTTCATGGAAAATTATCACTTTTTTAAAATGTCATTGTGATTCTCATTTTATCAACATACATAGATGCAATAACATATTGCCATCAATATATCTTGGCCAAAGTTATGAGGAAAACAGTTTCTTAACAGATAAAGCGAAAATTTACCATAAAACAATATAGAAAATGCATGGCAAGTTGTGCCCCTGTGACATCACAGTTGTTGACAATTGGTAATACGATAATTTTTTAGTGCATCGTATAAAGATATTCATAACTTTCTTATTATTGGTCCGATTTTCTTCAATCTTGTTTTAATCTGTGTTTCTAATTTTTCTGCCTCTTATAAAAGCAATTTATTTTGGGTCCAGAGCTTTCCTTTAATGAAGGCTAATCATTATGTAAAATATAACATCAGTAATTGAATGTAGATGAAATCTTTTCTCTGGCGTTTGATTTAATATATTCAAAGGTTTAGGGAGTGTATGTATGTATAGCACTAGTTCTAAAAAGAGTTTCTTAAATATTCCCAAAATCTTAAGCCCTTAAATCTTTGCATAGTTTCATATTCAATTTAAAGTGGACATTTAGCTGAAACTTTAATGTGGTGCTGTGCCTTTGAAAATGCAAATTAGGATCTGAAATCAACACAAAGGCTTCTTTACTTTATTATTATTCATTTCGGCGTCACCTGTGCCATGGAAGGCGAAAAGCGAACTGAATCATTGTAACCCGCAGGTCTCTCCTCCCAATACAGGGCGTCCCAAAAAGAACTATACACTTTTGAAATGGCTGCCAAATAAAAAAAATATATGA
>CALNVZ010000649.1:15898312-15912714 GCA_940671915.1 Paracentrotus lividus | reverse complement strand
GTATTGCTATAAAGCTGGCTATTTGTTGTCTTTTTATGTGGGGGCACTGATGATTTGATGATTGATAATTGGTCCACTCAATAACATGTCCCAATGCGTAAATGGTATAGTGACCGGGATGCGGGGAGGTTAGTCGGGATATTTGGAGTAGAACCAATGAATATGAATGGTCAACAAAAACAACCCCATGCCACAAAACAAAAAAGAGGAGATTACATAGAGAGAGAGGAGGGGAGACAGAGAGAAAAAAGAAAGGAAGAAGAGGGAGACAGAAAGAAGAGAAGAAGAGAGAAAGAGAGATGAAGAAAGGAAGAAAGAAGGACAGATTAAACACCACCACTGAAGCACCCTGACTAAAATATACCTTGGGAAAACATGTTTTCAAACATAGCAAAATATGTTTCCTGTTTCACTCATGCATGAAATTGTAATCCCTAATCCACCAAATTTCACTTAGTAAATCCCAACTCATCATAATTAATCAGTAATTCTGCATATATCCCTCAATTCCTTTAGCTCAAATGACTTTTCCATACAAAATTGTAGGCAATTCCTGCCGCAACTCTAATTTCATACCCTTTACAAAAGTTGAATGCTGCTCATTCATGCATTGAGACTTTATTTCCGGAATTTTTGTGTCATATGAAAGTTGGGATAATGAGAGCTTTCAAAAACATGTTAAATTTCATTACCTAAAATCAAATATTTTTTTATTGGGAAGCCATTTCAAAAGTGTATAGTTCTTTTTGGACGCACTGTATAGGCTAATTTGGGGGTATGCAGGCGGACCACTGCACCGGGGTTTCCCCACTATCTTATACGAAGAGTGCATGGGTTCTTTAACGTGCAAAGGTTGGGGACTTCTCCTTTACACGGGACCTCCTTTTAAAGTTCCTAATCGAGGGACGGAAGTGTTTTCCCACTGTAACATAGCCTGCGTCTATGAAACAGGAAGGGGGGCACGTTTAACGACCACAACGCGTAGACTTCATCATCCGCCGGGGTGGACTCGACCCACGATCTTTGGTTCGACAGGCAGACGCTTTTACCGACTGAGCCAAACTCGCTTCCCTCCCTTTACAATACAAACCATTATTTAAGTTCCAAACATAATGTGAATTCAATTTTTCTACGCTGAATGATTAATCAAACATTAATTTTTGTTAACATATGAGAAATATTATGGTCCTTTAAATGTCTCTTATTTTCTTATATCTTAGTATCACTTTTGTCAGATTTTTTTTTTTTTTTTTTTTTTTTTTTTGCTTAAAGTTATTATCCTTGGACCACTAGACGTGGTTACCAATATACACACACGTAATTTGGATCTACACTGTTGCTCATAAAGTTTGGATATTATTTTATGTGATCCAGCAACATCTTTTTGCTCTGGCTTAATTTTTTTAAATTGTTTGTCCCCACTTTCACCTTTCGGGGCCCTAGCTTTATCTTGAACGTTCCCCCAACCATTCCCGGGCATTGAAAAACAAAATAAAAGTTTGTCAACCCCCACAATGCCCATTTTTGACATTTTTTCAATTTCAATTCAATTTTAATTTCAATTTCAATTCATTTCCTCATAAAAATTAAAGAGTTAAATTAACAAAAAAGAAAAAAAAAACAACAACAACGACAAAATACACATTTAATTAAATATAAGAGGGAGAGCAAGAAAGGAACAAGCCTTGTAATATGCTGACATCTCATTTTAGGGTCCCTTTTTTGTTTACCCGGCTAACCAAGGCCCCCTCAGCCCACCTCCCACGAAACGCGACTGAGGTATAAGGTTATTGTTCTTTAATTAAATCTAGATTTATGGTCATAGATTCGATTTATTGTCTAAGGAAAGGGTCAAAGTTTATTTCGATTGTTGCTCAAAATTGATTTCATTCATTTTTACAAAGTGGAAATTTCTATCTTCCCAAAAAATACGTTGTAGAATCTCAGCCAAACAAAAATTATGATGGACAAAAAAATATAGTCACCATTTACAACCTTGTCATTAAGACTGAAACAAAATTTTTGGGAAAATGATAATGATTAATTATTCATGGTTGTTTTTTATTTCCTTTGTTTTGACCATAAAGATAGGATAAAATATTTAAATTTCTCACCGAATTCGCTTTTTACTTCAACCCCTCCCCTAGACAAGAGACCAAACCCTGTGACCCTAAACTATGATATAACGTTAGGAACAATAACAACCCTACACTTCAGATGGGTTTAGCGGGGGTCGGAAGGAGGGGGACTTGGTCAGCCAGGTAAACGAATAAGGGGCCCCAAAATGAGAAAAATGGCAAAAAATGGGCATTGTGGGGGTCGACAAACTTTTTTATTTTTTTATTTTTCATTCCCCAGGAACGGATGGGGGAACGGCCAAAATAAAGCCAGGGCCTCGAAAAGTGGAAGTCGGGACAAACAACTTCAAGAAATTAAAGCTGAAGCAACAAAAAGATGCTGCTGGAGCACACAAAAAATATCCAACCTTTATGAGCAACAATGTACTTATTTACTGGAATTGCTGCATTTTTTGCACTGGTCGTGTCACTCACGCTTTGGATGTCGTGTCACTCACGACACATAGAGGTGGACCATTTACCACAGAGAGGGAATGATTGATTCGGACAATGAATGTCCGAGGGGCACATATACCAACACTTATGGTACCCTTATACCCTTTTCAGACTGCAGTTAAAATCCTTAACCCCAGGAAATAGGTGGTGCTAAGGGGGGGGCCTTAGTACCACCTATTTCCTGGGGTTAAGCTTAGCACGCTTCGGTTTCAGACTGCGTTTTACCAAAGTAGGCTAGCACGGTAAATAGTACACACAAAAAACAAGAACTAGTTTCCATGAGTAAAACCCGTTTGCTACTCTTGTACCCTTTTCAGACTGCTATTTCTTAACCCCGTACTATCCTTAACCCCATACTATCCTTAACCCCGTACTATCTTTTTTTTTGCTTTCAGACTGTGTTTCTTAACCCTATACTATTTGCTTAGCCGGGGTTAAGAAATTCAATGCTTTTCACATTGGGTATTCCTTAACCCCAGACTATTTGCTGGATCATGAATATTAATGATTTCATTCTCTTTCTTTATGTTCTTCGTTGTTTTTCTCTCTCTCCTCATGTTATTCTATGTTTTCTATCTTTCCTTTTGTTATTCATTGTTTTTCTCCTTTTCCTTGTGTTAGTTATTCCCTGTTTTTTTCCTTATGTTATTCCTTGTTTTTTCTCTTTTTCCTTATGTTATTCCTTGTTTTTCTATCTTTCATTTATGTTATTCATTGTTTTTTCTCTTTTTCCTTATGTTATTCATTGTTTTTCTATCTTTCCTTATGTTATTCATTATTTTATCTCTCTTTCCTTATGTTATTCATTGTTTTTCTATCTTTCCTTATCTTATTCATTATTTTATCTCTCTTTCCTAATGTTATTCATTGTTTTATCTCTCTTTTATTATGTTATTCATTGTTTTTCTCTTTTTCCTCACGTTATTCATTGTTTTTCTCCTTTTCTTTGTTATTCGTTGTTTTTTCTCGTTTTCCTTATGTAATTCATTGTTTTTCTCTTTTTCCTAATGTTATTCATTGTTTTTCTCTTTTTCCTTATGTTATTCATTGTTTTTCTCTTTACTTGTGTTATCAAGTTTACGAATAATTATGCATATTCATGACCACATTTTCATTGATTGGCTAATGCTTAGCCCCGCTTTTCCTTAGCACGGTTTGGTGTCAGACTGCAACTCTTAGCACCGCAATTGCCCGGCTAACTCCGCAATTACCCGGCTAACCCTGCTTTTTAGCAGGGCCAGATAGTACCGTACTATTTACCGTGCTAGCCTACTTTGGTAAAACGCAGTCTGAAACCGAAGCGTGCTAAGCTTAACCCCAGGAAATAGGTGGTACTAAGGCCCCCCTTAGCCCTACCTATTTCCTGGGGGTGCAGTCTGAAAAGCATATTGGAGGCGAGTGCTTTTATTCGTATATCACGTATTTTTACTTCAGAATCTGTGTTTCTGTTAAAAGTACACACCCGCTCTTCCAGAACATGTAAAGTTACTAAGGGATACTCAAGAAAAAAAATTATTGAGTATATATACTCAATAATTTTTTTTTTCTTGAGTATCCCTTAGTAACTTTACATGTTCAATTACGTAAAATAATTGTGCAAGTGAGTTTCTCTTCAACTTGGTACGGCTTGGTGGATGATCGGGTGAAAACACTAACAATCGAGTAAAGTGAGAATTGCTGAGAAATTCTATATAGCCTGTAATTCACTAGATGAGTAAACTACGACACGTCTTCGTACGTCTCAAGTCTCGTGAAAGTCTTTGAGAGTAATTTTACTGGCTATGCGGTACTTTTACATGTTGCGCCCGGTACGCCTACTCGGATCACGAGTACGGACATCAAGACTGCACACGAGGTATGTTCTACGCGTACGTACGTACATGTATAGCGGAACCATAGAGAGCGGAGAGCCCTGCATGCTCTTATTGTCTTTGGGTGAGTCCTATTCCTTTTTGTTTGTTTGTTTGCCTGTTTTTATAATGATATTTGGAATGTTCCGATGATATACATCGTCTGATAACACTAACAGCTAGATTACCATGCATGGATTTAATTCCCATTACTTTGTCAGTCATGTACACAGTTTGAGTAATTTGATGCATTGATGTGAGTAATGCAATGTATTGGTTTGTGTGAATTGATGCACTGAAGTGAGTAATGCAGTGTATTGGTTTGAGTGAATTGATGTACTGATGTGTATATCATCGAAACATTCCAAATATCATTATAAAAACAGGCAAACAAACAAACAAAAAGGAATAGGACTCACCTAGTACTACTACTCAGAGAGTCAGTAAGTAAAGGTTGCACAAACTCACAAACCTTTACTTACTGACTCTCTGAGTATGTAAAGCGTTACTCACTAGATTAGTTTGTGCAATGTACTCAAAACAATTAGTTATGTTACTCAATAAAATGAGTTAATTAAATAAACTCATTTTGGTTTGTCACTATATTGTCAAATTAAAAATACTCGATTAGGTGCGTTTTCAAAGTAGCTTTATTGAGTGAAAGCACTCATGGATGTGTGTCACTATATTGTCAAAAATACTTGGATATTTGAGTGTGATCACTCAAGTTCTCATTTTTTTGTGTGTACGGTACTATCTGGCCCTGCTAAAAAGCAGGGTTAGCCGGGTAATTGCGGAGTTAGCCGGGGAATTGCGGTGCTGCAGTCTGAAACCAAACCGTGCTAAGGAAAAGCGGGGCTAAGCATTAGCCAATCAATGAAAATGTGGTCATGAATATGCATAATCGTTCGTAAACTTTATAACACAAGTAAAGAGAAAAACAATGAATAACATAAGGAAAGAGAGATAAAACAATGAATAACATAAGGAAAGATAGAAAAACAAGAAATAACATCAGGACAAAGAGAAAAACAATAAATAACATAAGGAAAAAGAGAAAAACAATGAATAACATAAGGAAAAAGAGAAAAACAATGAATAACATAAGGAAAAAGAGGAAAAAAAAACAAACAAACAATGAATAACATAATGAAAGATAGAAAAACAAGGAATAACATTCATAAGGAAAAAGAGAAAAAAACAAGGAATAACATATTATTAAGGAAAAAAGAAAAAAACAAGGAATAACATAAGGAAAAAGAGAAAAACAATGAATAACAAAAGGAAAGATAGAAAAACATAGAATAACATAAGGAAAGAGAGAAAAACAATGAAGAACATGAAGACATAGAATGAAATCATTAATATTCATGATCCAGCAAATAGTCTGGGGTTAAGGAATACCCATTGTGAAAAGCATTGAATTTCTTAAAGCCGGCTAAGCAAATAGTATGGGGTTAAGAAACACAGTCTGAAAGCAAAAAAAGATAGTACGGGGTTAAGGATAGTATGGGGTTAAGATAGTACGGGTTAGAAATAGCAGTCTGAAAAGGGTGAAGGTATGGTGTCACATTTACCGGGTAATGAACGGTTTTCGCCGTACCGAAAAACAACAAATTCCAACACGGCAATAGAACGGCACGGCCACATACTTTTTTCTTAATTTTCACCGGGTCGGTGTCGTTCTATAGCCGGTTCTGTATCGTTCATACCGGTCTATACCAGGTCCTAGCCAGCCTGGTACCGGGCTGACCGCTCTATATAGTCCACGCTTTCCTTTTGTCCGTGTGGTATCCGCTTGCCCGCCGGCCCAGCTCTCTGACAAGAAAAACAAAATGTTTTCTCGCCGGGTGACTCACCGTTTCCACCGTTCGCGACCGTGCGAAACAAGTTGATACGAACGACGGGACACGGGAATACCCGGAGATAAATCGGTGGTCGGTGAGACCGTCTTCTGATTTGCTTCGGTTCATGCCCGGCGAATATTTTGAGCATGACTGAGCATGCTCAAAATTTTCGCGGGCATAACCGCAGGCCTCGGTCGATGGAGCCCGTGTAAGGGCGGTATAATGGCATTGTAAAGACGGTTTATGAATGGTGTAAGGACGGAACAAGCGCTCCTCACCGTCCACAAAGCGGTCGTGCACGGTGGTGGTCTGAACTGGCAGATTTCCTGATGGTGTCTTAAAAACACTTATATGGTGTCTTCAAATCGCCTTTGTTTTCGAAGCTCTCGATCTCGTCGCCTCTTTACAGGTCTAGAGAGGAAATGATATTTAAGCTTTTCAAAACATACATTATATAAACTGAATTTTTTATTGTCGTTGTCGGGGGAGAGATTAAAATGGGTCTTTATGGACATTTAATCTAAAGTACATGTCAATTCTTTTTTTAATGTTTGCTTGTTTTGTTTACATTAGTTTCTTAAAGTTTATTATAACAATACGGAAATAAACATTATACTATTTCCCAATAAGCTCAGTATAGTTTGGTCTCATACGTTTTGCCCAAATTAACATGTTTATTTATACCCGCGTTTCATTAAACAGAAATTGTTTAGTTTTATCGAATATTATTTTAATTTCTCCGCGAAAATGTCCCCGTGCTTTTGAAATGATTAAATCCTGTTATATCAAAGAAATATTTGTTCATGATAAAAGTTTTATCTTCTTTTTTTAATCATTATATTAATGAATTGTCTAATACTTTTTTCATAATCATTTCATTGCAATATCTTTTTAGCAAATTTATAACCCCATAGAATCCATCAAGAAAATGTTACATCATTCATAATTCGCAGTTTGATGTTTTTGTATGATCATGGATTGTTTTTGTTTATTTTTATTTCATTGCTTTAGTTTACACACGACACTTGAGTGATTTTTCTGTGATTAATAGATTAATCAGAACTATACAAGACAAACTTAATATATTTTGTATTAATAAAATACATGCATAATGCCATTGTATTCTATATCTGAAACCGTCTTTTAAGAATTCCAAAAAAACGATTTTGTTACCCATAGATTGTATAATTCATAAGTAATTATCCAATTCAGTAGGGATGGTATGTTTTGTGAGATAGCAATATGAACCATTTTTCAAGGAGCCTCACAGAATCGGAAATACAAAAAGAAACTTACCCAGGCATTTCGGACCGAAATTAGGAAAAGGTGCCTAAAATGGGAATTAGTTGCCTTTGCCCCCCCCCCCTTATATCGAACGCCCCTCCCCTAGAATAAATAAATAATGATATACATGTGTATGAATGGATGAAGTGACCCGTGTGGAACGACTCCTACCCTGCATGGTTTTTGAATATGATGGGATATTGGACGACCATAGACCAAATGCAGGCCCCTATAATCAATAATAATATCAAAACATACAAAATATCATTTATTTCAAAATGAAGAAACTTTGTGGGGAAAATTCTTTGAGTTTTCCGTCTTTTCAGAACTCTAAGATAGAACAATATAATAAGTACGACCAATTCGATATTGTATAAAATCTATTATAATGTAAATAATTAAACCACATGAATTGATATGAAAACTGAAACAGAGGCTAAAGTAAATGTAACAAATGCGACAAAATAGGGCCCTATAAAACTTAAAATTCCGAGTAAAGCAGCCCAAATAAAGTTGATAATCACCTTGTTATTTCATATGATTATTCCTTATGGTATATAATACTTTGTTTGTAAAAAATATCACTTGGTTATTAGTTTTTAACATTCAAATTATTTAGATATTGATTGATCTTGTTGGTAACAATCAAGGGACAACTGATTTAAAAGCATAGTTTTCAGTATGTTTCATGTACTAGGAGTTGCAAGTTCAGCACAAGGGGCGTACTTGATGCGGAAAAAGGGGGGGGGTTATTCGATTCATGTTGCCCGACCTACACGGTCCATACTCCGTCCTGTAAACGGGGAAACGGGCATGGCGTCCTCATTCAGTCTTTTACCGCCCTTTTAACGACTGGTCGGTTAAGACGTCTGATACACGGTATACACCCGGAAAAAACCCGGCAAGAGTTCGGCCGTTCTTTAAAAATCCTTTCGGGAACGGGTGCCAAGCGAGCTCCTATGAACGTGTTGGACGGGCTTCAACCGCTTCACCGTGTGCCTCACCGTTTGCCGCACTGTGCACAAATTTGGCCAGAACGGTGGCGAACGGTGCGCTAACACGGCTAATGTGACACCTGCATGAGAGATCTACTTGGGCACAAATCCAACCATAACCAATAATGGTCAGAAACACATGTCCAAAATTTGTCGTGTCATTCACGCACTGTTTTTTAATCATAATTCCAGGACTAAAATTCAAATCCAACTAGTAATGACACAGGCCACTTCTGCGTTAAACCAATGACAGCCCCCTGGTTAAACATAATATGATAGTCATGATCCATACATAACCTACAAGTACGAAGATATGTGCCCTTCTGTCAGTCCAAATGTTGTGTCACTCACTTTTGAATATGACCATAGGACAATATACTAAATTAATGTAGTTATAGTACATGAATTTCGTGAATACTTACTGATGATACGGCAGTCACCCTGAAAAGAGAAACATGCTAGCTTTTCCCCAAAGCGTTTATCCTTTGCATTAACTTTTAGTGGCTTAGCGCCCTCTATAACATTGTAAAGTTACTAGAACCATTACGATGCGGCGGTTCGAAATATATATGTTTATGTATCAAAAATTGAATATGTAAAGCGCTTTGATCAGTTCCTAACTTGGAAATCTCCATATAAGAATATATTATCAGTATTATTATTACCATCAAGAGATTTTTTTTTTCAACAACTTTTAACTTGCGTTTTCGTGTAATCCAACAACAGTTATCAAGGAGAAGATGACAAATTTGTTCGTAATTGTGTTTTTACAACGGAATAAAAAAAAAAATCTGTCTTTTAAAATAAGGAATTAAATTCCTCATGAGGTTTCCTAGAGGTATACACCCATTGTAATTAAGTTAAACAACAGCATGTTAAGTTTTGCAAATAATTTGCATTTCTAAGTATCCATTTGCATAGCATAATTAAAATGTAAGCATTTTACTTTTTTATTTGTAGCAATGTCTGTAGTATGTTGTTTCAAATAACACACACGTTTGGTTTGTTGTTTATTCTGCTTTTTTTGTATCCGTTTGGATCTACGGTATAAACAGTTTTGGCTTTCGACAATCTGAGGCCGGAGTACCGCAGTTTTTCGAAGGCGGCATCTCCAATATAGTCACGTTTCTTGCAATTATTTTAGGGCATCTATTTATAATTAAACAATGACTCAATCACGAATTAATGTACGTTGTAGGAAGCAAAAAAAAAAAAAGATACAAATGAGAGCCCTTATTATTTTGTGTGTATGCATGGCATGAAAAGAGATCATGTTATTTTGGACAATAACCATGGTATTGCAATAATCTAAAGTTCGTATTGCTGTTGAATTGGAAGGAAAAAATCTACATGAGGTGAACAGCTGCTGAAGCTAAACACATGTGAATAACGTGATTGCAAGGGTGCTATCTCACTTCGCGGAGACGTCTCTGCGACAGAATAGAAATTTCGTCTCCGCGACGGATGAATAGTATTAGAGACGTCTCCGAGAAGTCTCCTAATTTCGGAGACGGGATTTTTTTTTCATAAATTGTCGCGGAGACGTTCGGAGACGTTTGGACGTCTCAATCTAATTACTATTTAAGTCGCGGAGACGAAATTTCTATTCTGTCGCGGAGACTTTCGCGAAAGTGAGAATACCTACACCATTTTGATTCAGATTGGAATCACAAACTTATTGGAATGGTTAGATGCATACTTTTCTACTAAGTCACAAGAAAATAGAAAGAGTCCAACGATGGCCTTAATAGACCCTCCCCCCCCCTCGCCCCAGAAGATAAATGTAATATGAATTTATTGCGTACTAAACACAGGGTTGAAACGGTAATAATCGTTGCAATAAGAGAATATCTTTAAACGCGGTACAAATACAAAATGCTGAGAACTCGTTAACTTATTTGTTATTACTCATGCATTTTCAATATACTCAGATAATTGCAATTCTTCTGTTGCCATCTGAACTGCATTGTTACAATTTGAATGAACGTTTTGTATTTATATCACCAGTGTGCCTATGCTAAATAAGTTTGAAAAGGCAACAAGACTACTACACAAAATAATTAGGCTTTTAACACATGGGGAGTTAAAACCAGCTTATAAATGATTTGAAGACAGTAATAATGACGCTGAATGAATGAATTGAAGGAAGAAAGGTTTACCCTCTTTTAAAGGGCACAGAATAAAATTTCTCTCTTTGCGACGGATAAAAAATATTACAGACGTCTCTCCAATATCGCGCGGAGTCATCTCCGCGACAATTTATTTAAAAAAAAAATTTCCCGTCTCCAATTCAGGAGAGTCTTTAAATACTTTTTCCGCCGGAGACGAAATTTACTATTCTGTAGCGGAGACGTTCTTGCGAAGGTGAGTAACCACCTTTAATAAAGAGTGGAAAGAATGAGAAAATGTCAGACCAGATTGAGTGAGGAAATTTATAATATCATTAATGCAAAGAAACCAACTCAAACCAAGCATAAAATCTATAACGGTTTTATTTTGACTATATATCAAGTTGCTAATGCTAAATCAATCATTTTTGATATCACGGTATTATAGCAATATAATGTGACAACATTTTTAAACATAGTATACATTTTATAATGACTCGATATGATCAAAAGGGAAAAAGTGTGTTGGGTTGTAGTGAATGGTTGTTTGTTGGGCGGTAAAAAAAAGGTGTGTTCTGTGGTAATATGATAAGAATAGCATTTAGGGTATGCATATCTCTCACTCGCGGAGAGGGGTAAGACTCCGCGACAAGAATAAAATTTCGTTCCCGCGACGGATAAATGTAATTTAGAGGACGTCTTGGAGACGTCTCGCTGAAATTTTGGAGACGATTTTTTTTTTTTCACAATTTGTGCGGAAGCGTCTCCGGAGAGAGACGTCTCCGCGACAATTTATTAAAAAAAAAAATCCGTCTCAACAATTCCAGAGAGTACTTTATAAACTTTTTTATCCGTCGCTGGAGACGAAATTTTCTATTTCTGTCGCGGAGACGTCTCGCGAAGTTGAGTACACAACTTTTATGAAGAGTTTGGAAAAAGAGGAGAAAAAAAGTCAGACAGATATCTTGAGGAATTTATAAAATTTAGCAATGGAACTCAACTCAAACCCGAAGCAATAAATCTATAACGGTTTTATTTATGACTATATATCAAGTTGGCTATATTGCTAAATCAATCATTTTGATATTCAGGTTTATACCAAATAATGTGCACATTTTTAAACTATAGTATACATTTTTTTATAATGACTCGTATATCAAAAGGAAAATGTGTGTGTATGTGTGTGGGTTTGTGTGAATGGTTGTTTGTTGGGGTAAAAAAAGGTGTAGTTCTGTGTGGTATTATGATAATGAATAGCATTTAGGGTGCTATCTCACTTGGCGGAGACGTCTCCGCGACAGAATAGAAATTTCGTCTCCGCGACGGATAAATAGTATTAGAGACGTCTCCGAGACGTCTCCGCGACAATTTATGAAACAAAATCCGTCTCTAATACTATTTATCCGTCGCGGAGACGAAATTTATATTCTGTCCCGGAGACGTCTCCGCGAAGTGAGATAGCACCCTTAACCATATCAAGAACAAGTTATTTTGATCGTTCACAGGCCCTGCGGGCACATCGTTGTTGTTGTTGTTGTTGTTGTTGTTGTTGTTGTTTTTTGTTTTTTAATCTTTAGACCGATCGTCTTGAAAGTACAGGCCACCGTCTGGTGTATTGTCGTACTGTGGCATGATGATAGATTAACCCAAGTTCTTCAATTTTGAACAGGTAAAATTTCTCAAGGCCATCATATGGAGGTGCTAGATGCAATTAAATAAGAGAAATACACAGACATCGGTTTAACTCTCTACAAATCACAGTTTGATAAAAACAAGACTGTTACAAATATGTTTTATGAGTCATTCATTGCTCATTCATCTATTGGGCGATTCCATACTGTTGTTGATTTTGTCTCTCTGTTTTCTTTAGTATTTTTGTGTCCCGTACGACACACTATTTTCCATTTCAATTGTAAATGATGTGAAATTGAGTCAAGGTAAGTCTTGGTTCTTGTGCCCCTTCTTGTAGTACTTGAGGATCACTATCAATCAAGAAAATATTCTTTCATTTTCATACCATAAAGATGTAAAATGTTGTCAAAATGTCCCGTACGACACAGCATGGAATCGCCCTATTACCAGATACAAATGTTCAAGGTTGTCAAATGGGGGCGCTGTATGCATTTTAATGGTTGGTTGGTTGGTTGGTTGGTTGATGGCGCTTTTCAATCTCAAAGATTAATTGCGCAAGGCTCGTGTAGGCCTATTATAGTTTTTGGCGTGGGAATAAGATAAACGCAATTTCACCGCAAGAGGGCAATATGTGCAATGAACTAAAATAATTACAATCTAATTTTGGGGAGGGGGCAAATTTTCAATATTTATGTATGCAGGTTAACTATTATGATATTACAATAATCATATTTTGAGAATCTCAAAGGATAGGTTCATTTAAAAAAATTAGAAATGTGTAGAAAAAAAAAATTTGTTTCAATAATTTCCTATTTTTTGCGCCAATTTTTCATATGAAAAGTAAGAAAATCAAAAGAAGAGAGTTTTATTTCAATATTAAACATATGTGTGCCAATTTATGGTGGCCGGAATATTTTACCCCACACAATATGTATCATAATGGTCGTACATAAATAAATTGGTCTTGATAGGGTTAACCTTAATAAGGCCTGGCTTTTTTGCTCTCCTATAGCCAGAGGGAGGGGAGGGGTTGAATCAATCCCCCCCCCCCGAGATCTCAGCCGCCGGTCGCGCGAACGCCGAAAAAAATTGTCACAATGGTATTGGGAGATGTAATCTACAAGTTAGTACAGCTAATTTTTTTTTCTGAAATAATGAGATTTTAATTTATATTAATTAATTATGCTAATTTATGCATAACTTGTACCTTTTGCTCTAATTTACATAAATAAAGCTCCTAGAGTGCTAAATTTTGGTCTAAATATTCTTTGTAGCATTCTTAACAATTGTACTTGAAAAAAAAAATGGTATCAAAATCATTTTCTTATGCATTTTATTGTTTTATTAATTTTTCGACCTTTTGTTTTTTGTTGTTTTTGGGGCAAAATTGATTGCAGAATCCTTTTGAAGCATAATTACGCTAAAACAAATATATTTAAGCCAATGAAAGTAAAAAAATTATCATATTTCTATGAATTAGGTGAGAAAACTCTATTTGCATTGACTTTTTAGGTGTAGGGGGGTAGGTGTTCAAAAATGCCCTCAAGAAGAGTACCATATATTAGCTATAGGGGTAGGCTAACTCTAGGGGGGGGGTTCGTTCGAACCCCCCCCCCCCCCCCGGGCCTTTCTAGGGTTAAGGCGTCTTCAAGGCCTGTCAACAA
Organism: Paracentrotus lividus; assembly: GCA_940671915.1. NCBI lineage: Eukaryota > Metazoa > Echinodermata > Echinoidea > Camarodonta > Echinidae > Paracentrotus > Paracentrotus lividus. The sequence continues at coordinate 15,898,761 of CALNVZ010000649.1, read as the reverse complement.
AAGCACATGCTTTATGAAATAAAGCTAGGCTATACAAACAACATTCAAAAATTGCTTTACATCACCTGGGTCGCGTGTGTCAAATTTTTATATTAAAAAATTATTGGGCGTATTTTTTCCAAGATGTTCTGCCGTTAATAGGGGGTGTACAGCTACTTCGGTCCATGGACCCACGCGCACATGTAGGGATTGATGTAATTTAATGTTCCTTTAAAAGTAACATTATTATGCTACATGTAACGTGTACATAGTTTTCACAACATGATGCTTTTTTTTCTCGCAGATCTTTTCTTAAATAGCTTTGTTATTCCCCGTAGAAAGCTGTCCATTATTGAATGAATGACATTACAGTTATGTACGGTGTATTGTTCTTGATGCCTACGGCTAATCATAATCCCATTGTAAAGTGTCTTGTAAGAAACTATTGAACTGATTTATACCTCTTGAAT